>CM060320.1:45497694-45500194 GCA_030674155.1 Stramonita haemastoma | reverse complement strand
TGTTATGCACTCCTTCGTTGCTTATATGGTCTCTGTAGGAGATGCCAAGGAGTCTCTGGAAGCATCTCATCTCTACCGCCTGTACTCTTCTCTCCAAATTAGCAGTCAGGGTCAAGGATTCACAGCATATAGGAATATGGATATGGCAAGGGAGCGCATTGGTCTGATCTTGGAGATGAGTGAGATATTTTTATCTTTCCAGATGGTGTTCAGTTTTGACGGTGCTGCTATTCTCTGTGCAATCCTGCATACTACCTCTGGCTTGGACCCCTTGCCTGATACACCGGCTCCCAAGTACTTGAAGCTTTGAACCGCTTCCAGCCTCTGGTCATTGACCCTGATGTCTGTGCTGATGCCTTTGGCGTTATTGGTCATCAGTTTGGTCCTCTCTGCGCTGATTTCCATGCCGTATGTTTTTGAGGCCTTTATTCAGGTGTTCTGTTAAGCTGGCAAGCTCTTGTTCTGTTCCTGCTTGTCAGTCAATGTCATCTGCGAAGCGGAGATTTGTGATCTTTCTGCCACCAATGCTGAGTGATCCTTTATGCTGTCCAGTGCATCAGCCATGATTCTCTCAAGGAAGATGTTGAAAAGACTGCTACCTCTGGATCCTTCAGCTTCTCAAGGCCAAACTTGATCTTTATGTTGTTCTGCTAGTGAATGTTTTTGAGACAGAGTGGGAATGTCATCATTACAAGATCATGATTACTCCCCATATCTGCTCCTGGAAAGCTTTGTGTCCATGCAGTGTTTACACTAGACCTAAATCGTCTCCTCACCATCATGTAATATATTTGGTTGTGGTGTTCACCATTTGGGCTATGCCATGTCCATCTTCTGGATTTTTTATGTGGGCTAAGTGTACTCACTAGCTGGAGATTGTTGTTACTGTCAAACTCCAGTAGTCTCAAGCCTCTTTCATTTGTTTATTTGTTGCAGTGTGGTCCACAAATGCCCTTCCAGTCTTTGTGGGCATCTACTCCTATCTTGGCATTCCAGTCACCTTGTACAACAAGATGTCTTTCTTGGAGAATTTGATTTATGAACCCCTTGTAGTTTGGTCGTAGAATCTTCTGTTTCTTCATCCACTGCTGTCGTATGTAGGGTGATATGCCCTAGTACTGTGATGTTGAAGGGGATTGCTCTCAATGTATGTTATAATGCTGACACTGCTGACAGCTCATGATATGTGTCAAGATCCCTGTGTATTGAGGATCTCCCACGTCCTGTTCATGTTTATCCGTTATTCCACTGAAGAATTTTGTGGTCTTCCTGGGTCGTAGTTCTCCATGTTTTTTCCGCCTACTTCACAGAGCCCAAGGATGTGCCCATTGGTATCTGGCAAATCTCATGTGTTAGTTCTTCGGCTTTTCTTGTGGCTCTTAGTGTTTGTGCATTCCAAGTGCCAATGGTGATGTAGTTTCTGACACGGATTTTGCTGTGTTGTACACCAGTGGCATACTTTCTACCTCTGCCCTGATGTGCAACAGAAGGCACGGCCCTTGGTAACCCGGGTGACGACCAATGCGGTATGGAGATTCTGATAGCTGTCTTCAGGAGTGTATCTTGGGCAAATCGAACCTGGTGAAGCCCATCCCTCTCCAAGTCGGATTTTTGGGTTGGGTTTACTCCCCACATGTGGCAGGTCGTTCTGGATTACATGGTTACCAGTAGCAGAGGAAGCCTCTGACCTGACTACCACAGGCATAAATATTGTTAATGATTAATGATTAATAAGTCAGAACTGCAATCACATTTGACAGATGGGAGACAGATTCCTTAACCATGCACCTTGTTGTCTGTGCAGAAATTTCGACATAGTGGAGCAGCCCATTCATCTGCCCAGTGTGGCCCGCAAAATGGTGAAGGAGAGTGAAGAATTCCTGCAGGCTCGGCATCAGGACCACTCCCCTTTTCTCCTCATCATCTCCTGGTTGCACGTGCATTCGGCCACTTCCACAGCGCCAGAGTTCAGAGGTCAGTCACGGCACGGACCTTATGGAGATGCTGTGGAAGAGATGGACTGGGGAGTGGGTCAGGTGATGGAGATGTTGGATCGTTTGGAGATGGCTGACAACACGCTGGTCTATTTCACCTCGGACCATGGGGCAGCGCCTGAACAGAGGGACATGCATGGGCAGAACTGTTGGAGGATTCAATGGTCCATTCAGTGGTAAACTTGATGCTGTATTTGTCATGGTCTGTGTACATATGTGGATTATGTTTGGGCCATCCATTCAGTGGTAAAGCTGATGCTGTTTTTGTCATGGTCTGTGTACATATGTGGATTATGTTTGGGCCATCCATACAGTGGTAAACTTGATGCTGTTTTTGTCATGGTCTGTGTACATATGTGGATTATGTTTGGGCCATCCATTCAGTGGTAAAGCTGAGGCAGTTTTCGTCATGGTCTGTGTACATATGTGGATTATGTTTGGGCCATCCATCGAAGATTGTTCACTAGATTTTCTTCCATAGCTATAAAAAAAAAAATTGTTTTTGG
>CM060320.1:45475194-45490194 GCA_030674155.1 Stramonita haemastoma | reverse complement strand
CATTTACCTCCTGAAGGCTGACTAGGTGTGCACATCAAGTGACAGGTTCTGATACGTGGTTTAGTGGTACGGATTTTGCTGAGGGACCAACATGGAAGCTTTGCACAAACCAGAGCCTTTGTCTTTTGAAGGAAATGTTGCTGAGAACTGGCAAAACTTTGAAGCTGAATTTGACATCTTTGTGCAAGCTGCATATGGTGACAAAGATGAGCGCACAAAGGCTTACATCTTACTCAACTTAGCAGGCAGAGAAGCCATAGAGAAAGAAAAGACCTTCACCTATGCTGCCGAAGTCCGAAATGATGCTGGTGATGTTATCCAGCCTGCAGAGAATCGTGAGAGCTTGGCAGTGCTAAAAGCTAAATTCTCAGAACTCTGTAATCCACTGACAAATGTCATTATTGAACGGCACAAATTCAACACCAGGGTTCAGCAACCATCAGAGCCTGTACAAAACTTCATTACATCACTCAAGATTCTGTCCAATAGTTGTGAATATGGACCTCTGAAAGACTCACTCATTCGTGACCGAATTGTATGTGGAGTGTTGTCAGACACTTTGAGAAGGCAGCTGCTGAAAGAAAGAGACCTAACCCTCCACAAAACTATTCAGATGTGCCAAATTCACGAAACTGCTGATGCACACATCACACAGGTGACACAACAGGCCCACAACACACAAGTGGTACAACAAGCAGAAATCAGTGCAGTTCGGAACTCACCACTCCAAAAAGACAAATCCTGCATGTACTGTGGACGCTTACACCCAAGAAGGAAAGAACTTTGCCCAGCATTTGGAAAGATATGTTCTGCATGCTCTAAACCAAACCATTTTGCCAAGGTCTGCAAAACGACAGGCAGAAACACATCAGGAAGAATCAATGTTGTTGATGTCGAGAACCCTGAGTCAGGTTTAGAAATTGAGGCCCTCACACAGAGCTCCCAGCGCCATGAAATACACTGTACAGCACACATCAACACACATGGCATTAAGTTGAAGATTGACACTGGTGCCAAGTGCAATGTGATGCCTGCTGAGATCTACGACAGAGTGAAAGCAAATGAGCGTATCAACATTCACAATAAAGTAAACCTGGTAGCCTATGGCGGTGACCGATTTTCCACACTAGGTACTGTGAATTTTTGCTGCAAGATTGGCAACGCTATGGTTATCACTTTCCAAGTCATCGACAGAAAGGTCAGCCCTATCTTGGGTCTGAATGATGCATTGCGCCTGCACTTGATTGAGCTGGACAGTACAGTGTATGAAATACACTGTCAAAACGATGATGGTTTCAGCAACCAGATAACTACAGAGTATGCAGATTTATTTGATGAACAGTTAGGAAGCCTGCCAGAAACATACATCATGAGAGTTGATCCCACTGTCCCTCCGGTAGTGAAACCAGCATGGAAGATACCTCAAGCCATGGAAAGAAAGGTCAAAGAAGAGCTGGACAACATGGTACGAATAGGCGTCATTGCCCATGAAACTGAACCCACAGAATGGGTATTGCAAATGGTGGCCGCCAGAAAAAAAAATGGAGATGTGAGAATTTGTTTAGATCCTAGGGATCTCAACAAAGCTCTTCGCCGACCTCACTATCCAATGCGCACAGCTGACGACGTGGCCTCAAGGATTGGAAATGCCAAATTTTTCTCAACACTTGATGCAAAAGCTGGTTTCTGGCAAATCCGGCTGGATAAGAAATCCTCCAAACACACAACTTTCAGTACCCCATTTGGCAGATATAGATTCCTTCGCATGCCCTTTGGCATAAACACAGCGTCAGAGATTTTCCAGCAAACAATGGAAAGACTGTTTGAGGGCTACCCATGTACAATCATTGTGGATGACATTTTGATTTGGGGAGCAACCAAACAAGAACACGATGTCAACCTCAAGCAAATTCTGGACAGAGTACGTGAAGTCGGACTCAAGCTAAATTTCAGCAAATGCAAATTCAGAGCCACAAGCGTAACCTTTGTTGGACACAAATTCACAGATGAAGGCTTACAGCCTGACCCAGAGAAAACAGATGCTATTTGCAAAATGCCTCCACCTGAGGACCGGACTGCATTGCTGCGTTTCTTGGGTATGATGAATTACCTGAACAAATTCATCCAGAACTACAGTGAAAAGACAGCTGTCTTACGTGAGCTTCTACGCAATGACGTGATATGGGACTGGACTGAATCTCATCAAAAAGCTTTTGATAGCTTGAAAGAAGAACTTGTCAATCCTCCAGTGTTGAAATTCTTTGACTCTTCAAAGTCTGTGGTTCTGTCAGTGGATGCATCCAAGAGTGGACTGGGAGCAGTATGCCTCCAAGAAGAGGCACCGGTGGCATTTGCTTCACGAGCATTGTCTGATGCAGAGACAAGATATGCACAAATAGAGAATGAACTTCTGGCTGTCGTTTTTGCATGCAGCAAATTTCATGACTTTATCTATGGTCATCAGGTGACCATAGAGACTGACCACAAGCCACTGATCAGCATTGTGCAGAAGCCTCTAAATGCAGCTCCAGCACGGTTACAGAGAATGCTTCTGCAACTTCAGACATACAACCTGCAACTTGTCTACAAGAAAGGGAAGGAGCTCCATCTTGCAGATGCACTTTCCAGAGCATACCCAGAAGAAGCACCAGAAGAAGCAGAGTTTGAGCATGATGTGATGACTGTGTTATCAATTTCACCCGCAAGACTGACAGAACTCCAGCAAGAGACACTAGCTGACACCTCTATGCAAAAACTGGTGAAATACATCAAGGAAGGATGGCCTGAACATGAACGAAGCATATCTCCTGATCTAAAACCATACTTTTCATTTAGAGATGAACTTGTTGTGGAAAATGAAGTTGTGATGAAAGGACAGAGAGTGGTTGTACCTGCAGCCCAGAGACCAGTATACATAGATATTCTGCACAAAGACCACATGGGGGTTGAGCGCACCAAACAGCTCGCTTGTGACATAGTATTTTGGCCCAAGATGCGCCAACACATAGAAAGTAAAGTCGCACAGTGTTCAGCTTGCAACAGCTGCAAAGCACACCTCCAGAAACAACCCCTCATCAGCCACCCTGTCCCCGACCTTCCCTGGTCCACTGTTGCAGCTGACATTTTTGACTGGGAAGGCCGCCAGTACCTCATCACAGTCGACTCCTATTCAGGATGGTTTGAGGTGGACTTTCTGTCTGATATGTCATCTCGCACAGTAGTCGGAAAGTTACATCATCTGTTTGCCACACATGGCATACCCGAAAAGTTACTGACAGACAATGGCAGGCAGTTTGTGAGCCTGAGTTTGAGCAGTTTTCGCGAGAATGGAACTTTGCACATATCACGAGCAGTCCCTACTACCCAAAGTCCAATGGCCTGGCTGAAAACGCTGTCAAACAGGCCAAGCAACTTCTGGAGAAGTCAAAGAAGGACGGCTCAAATGTCATGCTGGGTCTGCTCAACCTGAGGAACATGCCAAGAGACTCCATGGGGTCGCCAGCGCACGCCTCATGTCCAGACGTACCCGCACCACCCTCCCCATGTCAACAAAGTTGTTGAGGCCCAAGCCCTTAAGCACTACCTGCACCCAAAAGAACCTCAAAAGGGCACGACAGCAGCAGAAAAGGTGCTATGACAAGACTGCTCGAGACCAAAGACCACTGAGGCCCAGTGAAGTTGTTTGTTTGCGAACTGATAAGGGCTTCAAGAAGCTAGCCATTGTAAAATCACAGCGTGATACTCCAAGGTCGTACACAGTCACGTCTGAGGGAGCTGACTATATCCGCAACCGGCAGCACCTGCTTCCAGTGAATGAACCAAGACCTCAGTGGAATGCACCAGATTACAGCCCACAGAATCTGGTGCCAGCGTCAATGGCCAATTCCTCACCCCAGCCACCTACACACCAGGTCCCTCAGGCTGCTTTGTATGCCCCAGTTGCAGTTTCCCCACCCACGAACACTATCCAGAGACCCAGCCCCTCAGCCAGTGGGCACCCTGACCACTCTACCTCCCAGCACTTGCTGACTTCATCCTCAGTCCCTGCTCCCAGCTCTCCTCCTCCTAGCAGTGTCCCGCCCAGTGTCCATGCCAGCTTGGAAACCAGGCCAAGATCAGCGCCAGCTTGTGGTGACACGCTCTGGAAGAGTTTCTAAGCCCAACCCCAGATACTTTGACATTTGATTATTTGCATTGAAAATTCCCGTGGTGTTTTGTTTTGTTTTGTTTATTCCAGGAAAAGGCAGGAAGAAAACAGATTCATAAATTTTGATGTCCTTGTTTTATTTAAGAGTTCTGACATTTTGTTTTAACTTTATGGCAGACTCCCACAAATGGTGTGCAAGTTGAACTGTGGTGCAAGGAACATGCATCGAACAATTGCAGTTTAGTTTATACCCCAGTTGAACTGTGGTGCAATGGAACATGCATCGGACAATTGCAGTTAAGTTTATACCTGTGACGCATGGAAGATGCATAGAAAATTTGCATTTTAGTTTTATAGCTTTATTTTCTAGCTTGATTTGTTTCCTTGGGAAGGGAGATGTAGAATAAGTGTGCTTAACCTATGACGTCACAAGAAAGTGTGATCACGTGACTTCTGCATGCCTTGGAGACGAAGCCGCCGAATTAAACTACTAGCTCATATTCATTCTGGAGTCCCAGACTTTGATCTTGAATGGAAGCACATTCTACATGGAGAAATTTTGCTTTTATGTGTCTGTTCTTCAAAACTTTCCAGCTAATGTGGTGTGACGTCAGATTTTCCTGAAAGAATCAAGTTGGGTTTTTCGTGGAAATGCTTTCGGTTTAGTGAACTCGCTTACAGGAAACTGACCAAAGGAGATCTCGCTATTGCAAAGTCAAGTTCTCAAAACCGACTAGACTTTCTTATATCCGAGCTAACATCCTCGGTGGGACCAGAAATTGACGTTCTTGTAAGAGGGGTTCCTTATAAGTGAGATTCTTATATCCGAGCTTTCGTAAGTCATAATAAAGAACACCTTCGACGGAACCAAATTTTTCGCTTTCTTATAAGGGGGTTCGGCCATGTCACACGCCACAACACCCTCCCCAAGACAGTCCTGCAAGGAACGCTAGAAGGTGGCAGACGCCGAGGCAGACAAACCAAAAGCTGGATGGATAACATCAAGGAGTGGACCCACCTGGACAGTCCAACACTCATTCGGAAGGCGGAGGACAGGGCTGGATGGCAACGGCTGGCTGCAGAATCGTCTCTCGTGTCTCCTCCACGACCATTCCGGTCATGAGAAAGAAGAAGAAGAAGAAGAAGAAGAAGAAGGGGGATTCACTATTAGCGAGCTTCTTATAAGCGGGTCCCACTGTATATATATCAGTGTGTGTGTGTGTGAATTTACATAAATATTATATATCAGTGTGTGTGCGCGCGCACACGGAAAACGCAAGCGCACACGGGTAGGGGCATAGATAACAAGTGTGCATGCCTTTGTGGGTAGTCCACACGCATGTGCGGGACTGCGTGTGCACGTGTACATGCATATCCATGTACATCCTGTACATGCATATCCATGATGATATGTGCATGCATGGTAATAAAAATCAGTAAAAATGGAATCGCTGTTATCTTTAATTGAATGTTTACATTAATTGCAATTTTGCATTCTTTCAGTACAGCATTGATAGCAGCTATCCTGTAAATAATAATTTAATGACTAAATTTTGTGGGGGAATGCACACCTGTTTGTTGTTTTTGTGTGTGTGTGTGTGTGTTGTGCGTTGTGTTACAATGACCTTGGATGCATGTGCACATGCTAGGATCTGATACAAAACAGAGTCAGGAACAAGCGCTCCATTGCAATCACTGATTTACCTTATTTTCATGACTTGATTACAAAAAGAAAGAAAGAAAGATCGAAATGTTCTTAACAGAGACATCTTGTCTATTTCGTTGTTAGTTGTTGTTGTTGGTGTGTGTTTGTGTATGTGTGTGCGAGCGTGTGTGTGCGTGTGTGTGTGCGTGTGTGTGTGTGTGTGCGTGCGTGTGTGTGTGTGGTGTGTGTGTGTGTGTGTGTGTGTGTGTGTGTGTGTGTGTGTGTGTGTGTGTGCAATCCTGTATAATACCTCTGGCTTGGACCCCTTGTCTGATACAATGGCTCCCAAGTACCTGAAGATTGAACCATTTCCAGCTTCTGGTCATTGACCCTGATATCAGCGCCGATGCCCCTGGCGTTATTGGTCATCAGTTTGGTCTTCTCTGCACTGATTTCCATGCCCTATGTTTTAGAGGCCTTGTTCGGGTGTTCTGTTTGGCTGGCAAGCTCTTGTTCTGATCCTGCCAGTCCGTCAATGTCATCTGCGAAGCGGAGGTTTGTGAACATACTGCCACCAATGCTGACCGATCCTTTATGGTGTTCCAGTGTATCAGCCATGGTTCTCTCGAGGAAGATGTTGAAAAGAGTGGGTGAGAGTAGTCAGCCCTGCCTTACTCCAACTGTTGTTCAAAACCACTCTCCAATGTTGCTGTTGTAGTACACTGCACTGGTGGCCTTGTTGTACAGCTCTTTGATGACTCTGATCAGGTTTGCATTGATGCTGTACAAATTCGTGGTTGCCCACAAAGGTGCATGCCACTGCCTGTCGAATGCCTTCTTAAAATCAATAAAATAATACGCGGTAGAGGTCTTGTTGGTCTTGAAGGTACCCCTCACTGAGTATTCTGAGGTTGAATATCTGTTCAGTTTGCACTACACCCTGCTCTGAAACCTGTTTGTTCCTCAGCAATGATGGTCTCTGCTTGTGGCTTCAGTCTGTTCAGTATAATCTTCAACATAACCTTGCTTGGGTGGCATATGAGGCTGATTGTGTGGTAATTCTGGCACTGCTGAAGATTTCCTTTCTTGGGGAGGGTCATGATGAATGACTGTGTCCATGGTTTGGCCATTTTCCTGAGTGGGAATGACTAACAAAATTAACAACTACACCACAGGGGGACAGAAATGAAAAAAAAGATCTAGATGTCTTTTCCTTTATCATCGAAATAAAAGAATAAACCTAAACACGCACGCGCGCGCGCGCGCACACACACACACACACACATACACACACACGCACACCACACACACACACACACACACACACACACACACACACACACACACACCACACACACACACACACACACACAACTGAATTAAAATGTTTCATGTAGCATGTGTGCGAGGGACAGAGAGATGAATGTAATCACTGATAGTCATTATTATCATTATAAATATGGTATGACACAGTTATATGGTCATTTATATTCATCCTCTTGATGTTATTTTTAGGAACTAATTTGGATGACCTGATCAGATATAGACCTAGATGGTTGATTTGCTATGTGATTGTGTGTGTGGTGTTGTGTGTGTGTGTGTGTGTGTGTGTGTGTGTGTGTGTGTGTGTGTGTGAGTTTGGTGTGTGGTTATTGTTGTTGTTGATGCTGATGTTGTTGTGTTGGGCTTTAACATTTTATAGTGGGGGGGGGGGTTGCCTGATTATCTGTTTCATTTCTCTTTGGTTTGGATGTTTGTTCTGGTGTGTGTGTGTGTGGTGTGATGCATGTGTGGTGTGTGTAGTGTGTGTGTGTGTGATGTGTGCGTGTGTGTGTGTGTGTGTGTGTTGATACAGTACTGAGATAAGCTATAGGAAATGTTGATCTTTTTTTTTTTTTTTTTATACATGTCTTTTTGTGGGATTATTCTGTTTGTTTGTTTGTTTGTTTGTTTGTTAATAAGTATTTTTATTTATTCATTATTTAATACATTATTATTATATTTTTTTTAATCTTTTTTTTTTTTGAATTAAAAAAAATATGATTGTTAGTTAGGTTAAGTTAAAGTCTGTCCGAGCCATAAGGCTCATAGGTCCGGTGCTTATCCGGTTTCCTTGGCGTTAAGCGACTGAGAGTCATAGATCCCCAGGATAGGACCCAGTCTATCGCAGGTTAACCCCCAACACAAGTTGGTACCCCTTTTACACCTGGGTGAGTGAGAAAATAGCCGTAAAGGTGCCTTTTCCAGGGCACAACGCCATAGCCCAAAGCTGGGATCGAACCGCAACCTTTAGATTACGAGTCCAACGCCCTAACCACTAGGCTACAGCGGCGTTTTTTTTAATTATATATTTGATAAGCTGGTGCTTAAGTTAGTTGCTTTTTATGTACCTGAAATGCACTTATTTGATAGAACGCTGACATGTTTTAGTGTAAATCTATAAACACAAGTGCTTGGGAGTGAAGGACTGAGAAAAAGGAAGGAAATTAATGTGACTGTCTTTCCTTTCTGCTTCGAATCCATTGCTTTGTAATGTATTGTTTTTCTTTGTATGCACCGTACTTGTTTTGGAGGAGGGAATTGATATAGGTTTGTATGTGTGTGTGTAAAACGATTTAAGGAATCATGCATTATTTTCCTTGTGTGCGTGTGGTATATATATATATATATATATATATATATATATATATATATATATATATATATATATATATGTGTGTGTGTGTGTGTGTGTGTGTGTGTGTGTGTGTGTGTGTGCTTGTGTGTGAGTATGTAGTTTCTTCTTTTGGTGTGAATATTTTTCAAGTTCATTTTTAATCTTTTCATTTGTACCACATATCTTCTTTAAGTTTTTCCTTGTTCAAATATGATTTTCTCTCTTTTTTTCTCCTTTTTTAAAAATTAATCTTTTATTTTATTTTATTTTTTAGATGGATGGCTTGATGAAAAAAAGCAATTGCACTGCTTACTCAATGTACCATCTGGAAATAAAAGTTTGACTTTGACTTTGACTTTGACACACACACACACACACACAACCACCACCACCATCACCATCACCACCACTAATCCCCCTTACCCCCTTCCTCCCACACGCACCCAACGAACATTTACGTAAAACAGATGTTGGGGTTTATCATAATGATATGGTTGTTGCACAACTTTCAATACCAGCCGTCTGTGTAGAGTTAAATGTTTTGACAACTTGGGGGCCTAGTCAGTAAGCATAATACAGTTTATATTCCACGCATGTCGTGGGCGTGAGCCTCTGTGTGTGTGTGTGTGTGTGTGTGTCTGTGTCTGTGTCTGTGTGTGTCTGTGTGTGTTAGAGAGAGAGAGAGTTTGAGTGGGGGAGGGGAGGCTCACTGCAAGCCTAAAACTGGTTTGGTTCGTGGCAAGTTCATTCAGAAAGTGAAGGCAAGCTGGTCTTCAAAGCTGGGGCGGGGAAACGTTCCACGGTCTGCTGCTTTGACTGCAGCTGACAAATACGTGCAAGTACACTTGCAAATCACCAGGTAGATTTAACATTTGTCGGTCATTATTCCAGGCCAGCTGCTCAGGTGGACACACAGTCATCAGGATGCCACTAATACAGCTGATATTGATGTTAACAACGGTGTGTCTTTTCGGGATCCAAACCAAGGCTGTGAAGGAGACATCCAGGCCCAATGTGGTGCTGATCGTGGCTGACGACCTTGGCTATGGTGATGTGGGATGTTTCGGCAACACTACCCTCCGTACCCCTCACCTGGACAAGTTGGCTACCCAGGGAGTGAAGCTGACCCACAGTGTGGCTGCAGCTTCCGTGTGTACCCCTAGCAGGGCTGGTTTTCTGACGGGCAGGTACCCCATTAGAATGGGTAGGTCGTTTTTTGTTTGTTTGTTTTGAAAGAGTGCAATTTTAACAGTTTTGATTCTGAGGTAATAGTGGTTGTACTATGATGTATTTGTTGTTTGTATGTACTGTCTCTTTCTCTGTTTCTGTCCATCCGTCTCTCTCTCTCTCTCTCTCTCTCTCTCTCTCTCTCTCTCTCTCTCTCTCTCTCCTCTCTCTCTCTCTCCCTCTCTCTCACTCACTGGTTGTCCACCCTCTCTTCCCGCCCACTCATGTCATAGCTCTCTCCAAGTTGTGATGTTTATATTTCAGTTACTGAGTTTTATTTCAACATTTTTACTTTAAATTACACCTGTGTTTTTTTTCCCTCAGCATAGGTTTGTCCCAGTTAATGCCCTTACTGTTGCCCAAGGGAAAATACTAATGAATAGCTGGGTGGGTTTGTTGTTGTTGTAATTTTTTTTTTTTTGGGGGGGGAGATGTTTTAATTTGTAAACAGCTGCACAGTGTGAGCCTCCTTCATTCTCACCGTGGTGACAGCTTTCATTGGGCATCCCTGGTTGGCAAGACTGTAAATAACACTGCTGATAGTTTCTGATTTTTTATTTTAATGAGATAAATCTTTGGCATTTGTATTTTTAGAAGTTATGGCTGGTTTCTCTGCGTGAACTTTGGACTGCTGTCCTTGGGGAAAAAGTGTGGCCACAAGAGCAACCCCATCCGTTTTTTGTTTCTAAAAAATTCTATCTACGTCTGGATGTGTCTTTGTTTCCCTATCAGAGTGACTTTTTAAACATATTTTTACCAGGAACAATCGCTTGCTCCCATGCGTTCTTTTACATTCGTTGAATGCGTTTATATATAGAGACCTGGTTTATCGGTTTTTTTTCCCAAATGACTAACACCCAGACCATCACTCTTGGTCAAGTGGATGGGGAAAAGTTTCCGACACAAACAGGATTGAACCAGCACTTCTGGTTTTCTGGGCAGTTGCGTTACCTGAAGACCAACTACTCCATTTGTAGTGTGCCTTGGTTTCTTTTCTTTTTCTTTTCTTTTCTTTTTGTTTTGCTGCCTTATCTTCTGTGACGTCCTCCTCCTGCTGTTCCCACGAGGGTCATTTCAATCTCTCCACAGCCACACCCAGATTCGTTATGTCTCATCCCCAGGGTCGGAAGTCCACAGGGAGCCCATCAATATCAGGCTGCCGTGGAGCCACCAGCCAGAGGGGCCCTGCACTGCTGCTGGGTCACTTTGGGGTGTTCAGTGGTGCCTGTTCGAGCAGGACACCACTTACGAAGCCCCCTATTAACGACAGTATTAGCTCAGTCTCGGAGCCAGACTGAGTGAGTCACCCACCCGAGGTGGCGACCACCTAATGTGTGTTGGATTCTGTTGCAGGTATGGTGTCCTTAGACTCAGAGATCGCCATTCCTTTTACTGCCTCCGCTTCTGGACTTCCAGCCAGTGAAATCACCATTGGGGAAATGGCCAAAACAGCCGGCTACCGCACAGCCTTCATGGGTAAGATCTGTGATTGCACGAGCTAGAGTGGTGTGTGTGTGTGGTGTGGTGTGGTGTGTGGTGTGGTGTGGTGTGGTGTGGTGTGGTGTGGTGTGTGTGTGTTGTGTGTGTGTGTGTGTGTGTGTGTGTGTGTGTGTGTGTGTTGTCTCTCTCGATTGCACGAGCTAGAGTGGTGTGTGTGGTGTGGTGTGGTGTGGTGTGGTGTGTGTGTGTGTGTGTGTGTGTGTGTGTGTGTGTCTCTCTCTCTCTCTCTCTGTGTCTCCCTGTCCCCACTCACTTACACACACACACACACACACACACACACACACACACACACACACACACACACACACACACCACATATATATATATATATATATATATATATATATATATATATATATATATATATATATATATACAAAATAACACTCGCCTGTTGCTTTTTTTCAGGCAAATGGCATCTTGGCTGGAGCCTGGACCGCTCAGACCCAAACAGCCCCCACCCTTTGAACCAAGGCTTTGATCACTTCTACGGCGTCCCTACCAGCATGATGCCAGACTACATAGACACCTGCCAACCCATCCTCCTCATGCTTCGTCCCTACCTGCCTTTCAAGCTGGTCCTCACCTTCCTCATCGTCCTCATCACCACTGTGCTTCTTCTTTGGCTCCACTGCCTGCGCCCCTGCCTGGGTTTTCTGGTTATACTCCTGGCTGGACTGCTCTGTGGAAGCGTTCTGTTTGCCCTCTATAATATAAAACTGTTGAACTCCTTCATGTACAGGTAATAGTGTCCAACTCCAGGTGTTTTTTAAGGATGACACACGCATGCACACCAACACACGCACGCACGCACACACACACGAGAGAGAGAGAGAGAGAGAGAGAGAGAGAGAGAGAGAGAGAGAGAGAGAGAGAGAGAGAGAGATTTGTGGCCTACTTTAGTTTGTTTTGTTGATGCAGAGTTTACTTGGTTGTTGAAGAATTCACCTGAATCTATTTTGAGAACTGCATTTTTTCTGCTGTAGCTTTTCCTCATGGGTGTCCTGTTTTTCACAGCCGCTTGTTGTGTCGTGAAAGTGGTTCTTTTCCTCACGTGGACAGGCTCAATAGAGGTAAGAACTCGTCCTAGGGTCTGGAAACTTCCTGGTAAAAGAAAAGAAAGAAAGAAAAAAAAAAACCCGATCCTTTCCATTACCATGTGGGCTGCCAAAGCACGGACTGTAAGTGGCATGACAAAGTGTTACAAATATGACAGCTTGTATTGTCTTCGTGAGCATTTGAGTCAGGCAAAACAACAGTACTGGTTTCACATTTGCATTCTTCACTCAGGTTATATTTACTGACTATAATCCTTCTTATTGCCATGCCTTTTGGTCATGTTTTTAGGTGTGTCGATAGAAAACGATTTGCTAAGCAGTTTTAAAATAGTTCTGAGTAACGTTTAGACAGGGTCTGTACAGTTAGCCACAATCAATCTATCCAACAACACCTCAGTTCTTCAATTTCAACTGTTGAAATTTGTTTTTAACATTTGAAACCTTTTCCGGGGTTGTCTCACTGTGTCATTTCAACTCCATCTTAGACTAAATAGATAGCAAGATAAAGTACCAAACGTTTTTTTTTTTTCTAAAGACTAGCGCCCAGGCACCCATTTATGCCCAGTGGTCATAGTGAGGGAGAAAAAAAGTTTATCATGGGATGGACTTTTACCTGATACCTCTGGCTTACTAATGAAGTTCATCACAGCTAGACCACGGACTCTGTGTGCCGCTGACAAACATTAACTTATTGTTCTGTGGATTATTTACTTAGTGTAATCTGTTTTCAGTATCATATGGCCATATAAAAGACATGAAATACCTTCATTTGTGATTGACCACAGCTTGCTAGTGATGAAAAGATAATTAAGATCGTAAAACACGTGTACTACCAAACACTTATGATCTTTGTAATTTGTTTTCAAATTAATAAAATATTGAAGAATTCATTAGTACGCAGCTGTTAATTTCATCCACTCCAGTAAATATCCATTTTGTGAGTGTGTTAAGAGACATTGTGCTGCTGTCTGTTTCATAGCATTTTATTTTGGATGAGGCTGTAGTCTCTGTCTCTCTAAGCCCGTCTGTCCATCTGTTTCCTCTCTCTCTGTGCCTCTCTGTCTCTGTCTCTGCCTCTGTCTCTCTCTGTCTCTGTCTGTTTGTCTGCCTGTCTGTCTGTCTGTCTGTCTCTCTGTCTCTGTCTCTGTCTCTGTCTGTCTGTCTCTCTCTCATTCTTTTGACAGAACTGGAAGGTTTTGTATTGGATTCCAAAACTCAAGCCTAGAATTGCCATTTGAAGGTGTGTTAAAGTGTCATGAAAACTGGACAGTTCCCTTAACAAAACAAGACAAGGTCTTCCTCTGGTACCATTCACAGTAGCTGATCAACCATTTTTGGTTTAACTGCCCATGTGTGTTTCTGGGAACACAGCACACCCATGCATATCCTTTGGCATACCCAAAGACAAATCACACTCAAGAGTGCTTATACCTGTTTAGTCAATTATGGACAGGCATAGATATTGTTAATGATTGATAAGTCAGAACTGCAAAAATCACGTGTGACAGATGGGAGACAGATTCCTTAACCATGCACCTTGTTGTCTGTGCAGAAATTACGACATGGTGGAGCAGCCCATTCATCTGCCCAGTGTGGCCCGCAAAATGGTGAAGGAGAGTGAAGAATTCCTGCAGGCTCGGCATCAGGACCACTCCCCTTTTCTCCTCATTGTCTCCTGGTTGCACGTGCATTCGGCCATTCCCACAGCACCAGAGTTCAGAGGTCAGTCACGGCACGGACCTTATGGAGATGCTGTGGAAGAGATGGACTGGGGAGTGGGTCAGGTGATGGAGATGTTGGATCGTTTGAAGATGGCTGACAACACGCTGGTCTATTTCACCTCGGACCATGGGGGATTCCCTGGACTTAAGGACATGCTGGGCAGAACTATTGGAGGATTCAATGGTCCATTCAGTGGTAAAGCTGATGCAGTTTTCGTCATGGTCTGTGTACATATGTGGATTATGTTTTGGCTATCCATCAAAGATTGTTCACTAGATTTTCTTCCATAGCTTTAAAATAAAAACAACTTTTTATTATTATTAACCTTCTTATTTGGATGAATCAGTTCAGAAAACTACGTTTTTTGTCAAGCCATGGTAACTTTTATGGAAGTTTGTTACATCTCGAGATTAATCAAGTCCAAGTTTGAGTGATATTGGTAGATTCATTGAGTCAACGTTTGATTAGTGGTAACAGAAGTGGTTGAGTCAAAGTTTGATGAATACGGATGGATTCATTATGTGAAAGTTTTGTGAATTGTAATGGGTTCCTTGTATCAAAGTTATATTAACTCTAATGAATTCCTGTGGCATTGTTTGAGCAATGTCAATGGGTTCATTGTGTCAGTTTTTGATTAATCCTAACAGTCGCTATTTTCATGACAAATGTTCCTTTTTGTGATCAGGAAGAACATGTCAATGGTATTTTGAAAATTAATCTAACAGACACATTTTCTTTTTTCAAACAGGAAATTGCACTGTCTTTAAGCGCAATTGCTCGAATATCTAAATGACTTGATAGCAGTTTTTTTTTTTTATTCTTAAGGTTTTGAACACACAGTGTATGCTGAAGGCCCACTTTAAAAAAAAAAGTTGTGTACACCTGAATGTTATTGTATGGTGACCTAAGTTACATTGCTGCTGCTGCTGCTGGGTATTGTGTCAAAGACATCCACTTGAGTTCATCCACCCTCTTAAAACAGAAAAATGCATACACTACTCTGGTAATTGTGCAACTGTACAGGTGCATGTGGAGGAAACTT
>CM060320.1:45332694-45460194 GCA_030674155.1 Stramonita haemastoma | reverse complement strand
GTGCTTATGCGTGTTGTAAGTTTGCATCATGTGTATTTGCAGTGCAACAGAGATTATTGTGTGTATGTGAGTGTGTGTTGTATGTGTGAGTGTGCGTGTGTGAATGTGTGGTGTGCGTGCTTGTGTGTGTGCGTGCGTGCGTGTGTGTGCGTGCGTGTGGTGTGTGTGGTGTGTGTGTGTGTGTGTGTGTGTGTGTGTGCACTCTTACGTCTTCAATTCAATGTTTGTCCATTTGCAGTGGCAAAAGAGCATTACTGGTGTCTGTGTCTGTGTGTCTGTGTTAGTGTGTGCGTGCTTGCATGTGTGTGCGTGCGTGCATATGTGTGCGTTTGTGTGTGTGCGTGTGTTTATGTGCGTGTGTGTATGTGTGTGTATGAATAAAAGATTTATCAAAATGATGAAACTATAAGCTACAACTCTAAAGCTTTCAAATATCTAGAACATGCGTGACACTACATCCACATAGCACTTTCTGCGTGCCTTTCACACTGCATCAATTTTCTGTAATTTCAGAAACGAGACAAAGAAGACGCCAGCGACTTATAAAACCAAGCTCGTGGACACTACAGCTTCAGGCATATAACTTTTACCAAGGATCCAAGTGGCTTTAAGTGAAACACCTAAAGTAATCAACCCACGAAGTTCAAACAAAGACATGTGAAGAAACTGGCCTACACTTCAGTTTTAGCCAGCAAATAGATACAGGTCAATAATGATGTTACCACGGAAGCGCCAACTGTTGCTGCTGTTCGTCGCAGTAGCATATGTCATGAAAGCTGGAACTGCCAAAAGCGAGACGTCCAAACCCAACGTGGTTCTGATCGTGGCTGATGACCTTGGCTATGGTGATGTGGGATGTTTCGGCAACACTACCCTCCGTACCCCTCACCTGGACAAGTTGGCTACCCAGGGAGTGAAGCTGACCCACAACATAGCCCCCGCTACCATGTGTACCCCTAGTAGGGCGGCGTTTTTGACCGGGAGGTACTCTATAAGATCTGGTAAGTGGGAATATCAGAAGATTTCTTGGGTCGGAGAGAGAAGAAAGAAGGGCGGGTATATCTAATGGGGGATAATGTAGGAATGTTTCAGGATCTTGGAATTTATTACAGATTAAACTATTCAAAAAAGAATAAGTCTTTTGTAGATGAAACGAAAGATAATGAAATCATAATTTACACGGAGGTGGATAACAAACATGAGGAGTAGATCATACACTTTACCTATTTCTGGACAAAATTGACAATGTTGTATGGTTATTTGTTTTAGATGACCGAATGAAGGTCTGGTGGTGCTCTGTTTCCAGGCATGATCTCCTCGCAGACCTTGAGAGTCTTTCTCTTCACGGCAAGCGCGGAGGACTTCCTTCCAGCGAAGTCACCATTGGAGAAGTGGCCAAAAAAGCCGGCTACAAAACTGCTTACCTAGGTACGTTGTCGATCGATCGCTAGCAACATCAGGCATTTTGAATTCTAGAATCTGAAACGACTATTAAATGACTGATGGTTTTTGTTCCGTCCATGGATAATCAGAAAATAGTTTGTGGTGGCTGTGTAGGCCAAAAAGCGTGTTCATGGAAACCATTTTGTGTTTTTTTTTGTTTGTTTGTTTACTTTATTCATTTTTTACTTGCTCAGGACACCATTCCTGAAAATTTCAGTATAGCACCCCAACAACTTGTGCCGCCGCGGTAGTCGAGTGGTTAGGGCGTTGGACTCGTAATCTAAAGGTTGCGGGTTCGATCCCAGCTGTCGGCTATGGCGTTGTGCCCTTGGAAAAGGCACTTTACGGCTATTTTCTCACCCCACCCAGGTGTAAAAGGGGTACCAACCTTGTGTTGGGGGTTAACCCTGCGATAGACTGGCGTCCTATCCAGGGGGGAGTCTATGACTCTCAGTCGCTTAGCGCCACAGAAACCGGGATAAGCACCGGCCTGATGAGCCTTAGGCTCGGGACAGACTTTAACTTTAACTAACCCCAACAACTTGTGAGTGAATTGAGAAATAGACCCAGTTAAGTGGGGATAGAGAATTGACTCACTGTTGATCTCAATGCTTGACTTTCCAAGCCTGGGTAAGTAAGTATAGAGGGCAAGCTGTTACCCGTGCAGCAGACTCCCCCCCCCCCCCACTCTCCATGCCCATGGAGTGGTCCATTGGAAAGGCAGTCGCCGATACGAATGGTTCCAGTACCGTCGCAGAAGCCGCCAGAACGTTGCCGTATACAGACCTGAACCGCCCTGGGGACTCCAACTCCCCGATTTTTTCTCAGGGATTGTGTCTAAACACGATACCTGTATGCATGCTGTTTATATATATATATATATATATATATATATATATATATATATATATATATATATATATAGATAGATAGATAGATAGATAGATAGATAGATAGATAGATAGATAGATAGATAGTAGATATATATATATATAATTTTGTCATCCGATCCTACCGGCACATGATGGCCTGTTCTTCCGAAAGGCGGAACGCGGTTTTAACGTGTGCGCAAGATGATCTACGTGCGTTCACACACGGTGCCTCGGTTTATAGTCTCATCCGAATGACTTAGTATATATTATAGCAAGACTGTATGAACTGAAAACCGATTTTTTAAAACTACACCTATGGAAAAGGTGAATAATTATATTATATATATATATATATATATATATATATATATATATATATATATATATATATATATATATATTTGTAGCAAGAATGTGTGACCTAAAAACCGATTTTTTAAACTACAGGTATGGAAAACGTTAAGGAAATATCCTCATTATGTCCAGGCAAGTGGCATCAAGGCTGGAGCCTGGACCGCTCAGACCCAAACAGCCCCCATCCTTTGAACCAAGGCTTTGACTACTTCTACGGCGTCCCTCTGACCAACTTACCGGACTACAACAAGTCCCATAAAGTTAATTTCATTACCCAGTATCCCGACTTGCCATTCCAGATGGCGCTGACCTTTACGCTTGTTCTGATCAGTACCGTTTGCCTAGTTCGGGTGAAGTACCTGCCCCTTTTTGTGGGGCTCTTGGTTATATTGCTGACGGGTCTCTTTTGTGGAACTTGCGTGTTTGTTATGTACAACTTGAAGCTGCTGAATTCCTTCATGTTCAGGTAAACATTTTTTTGTTTGTTGTATATTGTCGGGTTTATGTGTTTTATTGATATACTTTTTTGTATGTTTTGAAAAGTTTTCTCTGTAGTATACATTAACTTCAAAGTTTTCTTGAAGTGTGTGCATGGAATGTATTGGAGCAAAAAGAATGAAGATTTTACATTTACTTAAAATGTGTAAGATTTATTTTATTTTGTATTGTATATTTTACACATAAAAACTTTTTAAAGGAAATTCGATGGTCTTTGTTTTCATCTAAACACACTTCCATGGCATACAAATACAACTTTTAAAACATAAACTGTGAAAGTTTTTAGTCAAACGAACCTGGTATGAATTTAAGACTTTCTCTATTAGTACATAATCATTAACCTTTAAACTTTATTGGGTGGCTCATTATCTGTGACATTCCCGCACAACTCTTTCTGATCTCTTCGCCTCTGCTATACGTAGGTTCGTCATATCCCATCCTGAAGTCAAAAGTCCACAGGCACCATATCAGTGTAAGGATGTTATAAGGCTATTGGCTTGCACTGCTGTTTGGTCACATTGGTGGTGTTCAGTGGTGCCTATTTTGAACTAACACACGCAGGTGCCTCTCACTGAGCTCCCAACTGATGACATTAGTAGCTTAGTTGCAGAGCCAGACCGAATAGGACACCCACCTGGAATGGTTATCACCACACCACCTTCCAATCGCCTTCCCCCAGGAATCTCTAACTATAGATATAGGCTTTGACACCAACGCCCACAGGCATAGAAGTGTATTGGAAGCCAAAACTGAGGGCACCATGAGACCAGAGCAACGGGGGCCACTGGATCTGGTACAATATTACTCTAATTTACTGCATGATGATCAGTGGTTATGTAGATGATGTAATGATGATGTCATGGAAGTGTAGGGGCTTGGGACTTCTTGGCAGGGCCTTAATCTACTCGTCCTATCATAATTATTACATCCTGATATCAACCAGGCCCTGGAGATACAGGCACTGTGGTTTGGGTCAAGTAGTTCAAGCAACACTTTCAATATTACATCCATCAAGTGGATCATGCTCCACTCTGTGGTCCTAGTTGTCCCAATGGACCCATAGCAAACAGTCTCTGGGTAGGAGCCTGCCAGAATAAGACCCCCCCCCCAAAAAAAAAAAAAAGAGAGAGGTTTATCTTATTCAAGCCTGACACCTAATTGGCTGGGCCATGATTGCTTGTTAACTTTTGATTTTTTTTTATCACGGATTAAGAAATTGAAATCACCTGCACTTTTTATATCAAGAAATCTCCAGACCCCATGTATTTGTGCATGTGTTGTGTGTGTTCTGTGTTGTGTCTGTGTCTGTGTTGTGTGTGTGTTTGTGTTTGTGTTGTGTGCAGAAATTACGACATGGTGGAGCAGCCCATTCATCTGCCCAGTGTGGCCCGCAAAATGGTGAAGGAGAGTGAAGAATTCCTGCAGGCTCGGCATCAGGACCACTCCCCTTTTCTCCTCGTCGTCTCCTGGTTGCACGTGCATTCATCCATTCCCACAGCGCCAGAGTTCAGAGGTCAGTCACGGCACGGACCTTACGGAGATGCCGTGGAAGAGATGGACTGGGGAGTGGGTCAGTGATGGAGATGTTGGATCGTTTGAGATGGCTGACAACACGCTGGTCTATTTCACCTCGGACCATGGGGCACGCCTTCTGTAGAGGATATTTTCAACAGAACTATTGGTGGATTTAATGGCCCATTCAGTGGTAAGATCATAGTTCTTTTCCTATTTTTTAAAATAAATATTATACACAATGAAGGAAAATAAGGTTTTCTCTACTGTATAGCCCAATCCTTTCAGCCATTTTTTCAAACACTGAAATCCTTTGATGTGTACAACTGTCTTCCATCGTATTTGGGTCAGAGTACCCCCATGCTCTGCTCTGCTGAGGACGACTGCGCTAGGCGGAGCATAAAATGAATGTCAGAACAATGGCGCAGTCTTCTCAGCTTTCCTGTGATTGTAAACCATACGTGATTGTTTTTATTTATAATCCAAAAAAGGAAAGGAAAGCCCAAAGACAAGCATTGGCATAACAAGTTATCACAGGAATCTATGCTTTTGTTTTCATATCTGCTGGATTTTACTGGATTTTGGGATGGGTTAGCTCAGTGGGCAGAGCATTCACTGTCCCCGCGCTAAGGTTAAACAGCATGAGATTCATTGCTCATTGATGGGTGACATTCATGCATCTTGGCTTCAGTACAGTCCCCTGGTTTATCCAGCTTAAAATGATTACATGCCTATTATTATATAGAGTCTAGGATGGACAAAGCAGTAGGGAGTGGGGGATGGGCACCACCATCATATGCTGGCCCCTAGACAAGCTGAACTCTCTGACACCTCACTTCCCAAAGACCATAATTATTGGTTTTGTTTTGTTTTTTTTTTGACTGGGCTTTCAGTTCAACAGCACTGACCAACTAATGCTGATGTGGAAAGTACCAACTTAAAAGCAGACAGACTTTCCGTTTTCACATTAAAGCAAACCTTATGGTTTTCAGGGTTCAAAGGTGACGGGTCACCAGAAGGGTCATACCGAGTTCCTGGCCTGATCCGATGGCCTGGTCAGTTTCCTGCAGGGAAAGTTGTCACGGAACCGGTCAGCATGATGGATGTGCTGCCCACACTGGCTGAAGTCATCCTCCCCCTCAGCACCCTGACGTCACTGCCGGTCACGTGATGGACGGCAAGTCGTTGGTGGCGCTGCTGAAAGGGGAGGTGACTGTGTCGCCCCACGAATTCCTGTTCCATTATTGTGGGGACACAGTGCATGCTGTGACGTACCGGCCTGCTCAGGTTGGTTGATTGGTTTTCCTCCAGTTTGGTTGGTAAAAAATATTTTTATGTAACACCTGGGTAAACCTAGTCTGCTGGGACATGAATTATTTGTGCTCATCAGTATAAAAAGAAAAAGTTATGTCTTGTTTCTGATCAAATTACAGCTTTCTCAAACAGAAGCGGACATGTGTGGTAGACTGTCTACTTTGGTTTGAACACTTTTTTATTCAATACACATAACTCATAAGCAGACAATGCTACAGCAGGGGAAAGGCGTCAAGCTACAGTTTATTTTAAGCCCCACCCCACCTGTCTACTTCTGCATGCATTCTTACCTCGGTGTGCGCCCCCATGCACAGCTGTACCCTGGACATTTCTGGCCACTTTCCAGTATCAGAGGTCCTCCAGAAGTTTTCAGTTTTAGAACATCATGAGGCTACCACCCATAGGAAATCTTCCTCAATATTATCACCATGAGACCCAGGTGTTGTATTTTTTAAAGTAAAGATTTTTAATGCGTACGTGTGTCCTATGTCTGTGGGTCTGAAGAATACACACAGAATTATCTGATCTTTCTTTTCCATTGAAAATTGTATCGTCAGTCTTGTGCTTTCAGCGCCTGGGCTTTACCACAGTTTTATCATTATTATTATTAAACCATTGACTCTGAGAGCAGCAGCAAAGTGATAGGCTGTATGGTCAGTGGCTTTTCCACTCATGGAATTCCACTTTACAGCTTAGTCGTCAGTGATAGACCTTGACACTCTGACTAGGAGGCTTGACTTGCACAGTCCTTATGTGCTGCAGCCCTGGGGGCTAGTTGGCCTTTGGAGATCATCTAAAATACTGACTATCCGTATGCCCTCTTGGCCGAGAGATTGGGGGAGTGCTGTAGGCAAGGCACTTCCACTATAATAACATTTCTGCCAGTATCCGAAACAGCAGCTGCCTTCTCTGCTGTTTTGGAGGTCATCGTCGAACACGACGGACAAACGTAAAATCTCCGTAAGATTTTCGTTGGTTTTGTTGCAGGTGTACCAGACTTTGAATCTGATAAGTAGCATCCAGATTTTTTGTGTTCCAGGTAGCAAGATTTGGAAGCTGATGTTCCGAGAACCAGACCCCAACCATAGAATACTGCTCTGGAGGTGCCACACAGCTCTGCACCTGGACCCCCCCAAACTGTACGAGCTGAGCTCAGACCCTACAGCCAGCGAGCCCCTGTCTGGAGCAGACCACGCCCAGGTGGTGAGGACCATTGTGGAGGCGGTGAGGCAGCACCAGGCCAGTGTCCAGGAGGTGCCATCTCAGTTCACCTGGTGGAGGTTGATGTGGCAACCCTGGAAACAGCCCTGCTGCAACTTCCCCCTCTGTGCTTGTGAAGATGACAAGTTCAAAGGATTGTTCAAAGACTGAAACTTTTGATTTTATACACATGTGTGTATTCTGGGAGAGAGGGGTGGGTAAGAGATTTGATTTGATTTGATTTGATTTGATTTATTCTTTTGTATCGAGGATAATGGAATAAGCACTCTTGTGCTTTTTTACATCCATTCCCCGTGTGTATGCACTTTTGTAAATGTCATCTGTTCCCACCGGCACACGATGGCCTACTCTTACGAAAAGCGGAACAGGATTTGACGTGTATGCAAGATGTTCTGCATACGTTCGCACATGGGGCCTTGGTTTAAAGTCTCATCCGAAGGACTTTTTGGGGAGAGTGGAGTCAGCACTGATGTTTACTCCAGGAGAAAAATCTCCTCGACCAGACTCAAACCTGGGTCGTCAAATTGCCAGCGCTATGTTCTGACCACTAGGCTTTACCTTGCAAGAGAGAGAGAGAGAGAGAGAGAGAGAGAGAGAGAGAGAGAGAGAGAGAGAGAGAGAAGGAGCAAAGGTATGAATTTATTTTAGAGGATAACAGGGTATGTGTTATATCAAAGGTATGAATTTATTTTTAGAAGATAACAGGGTACGTGTTATATACCATTGATATATGCTTTTTGGGTAACCCAGCTATAGACAATGTGAAAAAGTAGCACAGAGAGAGAGAAGGAGAGAGAGAGAGAGAAGAGAGAGAGAGAGAGGAGAGAGAGGGAGAGAGAGAGAGAGAGAGAGAGAGAGAGAGAGAGAGAGAGCAAAGGTTTGAATTTATTTTTAGAGGATAAACACATTATGACTGTTATGTATCGTTGATTTATGCTTTTTGGGTAACCCAGCTATAGACAATGTGAAAAAGTAGCACAGAGAGAGAGAGCAAAGGTATGGATATATTTTTAGAGGATAAAGATTATGACTGTGTCATTATACTGTAAATATAATATGCTTTTGGGGAAACCCAGCTATAGACAATGTGAACAAGTAGCAAAGAGAGAGAGAGAGAGAGAGAGAGAGAGAGGAGAGAGAGAGAGAGAGAGAGAGAGAGAGAGAGAGAGAATGATATAATAAAAAAGGCTTTAAAAAGATCAAAAAGAACTCGGATGTCGCTGATTTATGCAATATTTACACGCAAGTTTTAATTAGGTGCGCGTTTTACTGGCTTGTTCTGTGCCCTGCAGAGCTATAAAGGGGGACAGCTGTTGAGTAAGAGTTCAAGGTTAATTCAATCCCAGGATGCATGTGATAAAGCCATATTTTCATGTCAGTTAGAATGGACGACAATTTATTTTTTAAGTATGCAGACAGGTATCATGTTTAGACACCATCCCCGAAGTTGCAATGCGGCTACCTTAATGGTGAGTTTAAAAAAAATTGCAAAACGCAAAATGTCAGCAATGAGGAAAATTAGAGTTCTAGCCAAGGAACAGAAAAAAATGGGGAGCAAAATAAGTAAAAAAATGGTGTATACATTTCTCATTCAGCAAGTATAGACAACAAACGGGGAAAATGTTATGCACACATGCATGCAAGCTTTGTATCAAATTTTGTGTTTTACTGAAACTGAAAAAAGGAAAAAAGAAGTGCTTTAGATATGTCCTAAAATGAATGTTTCTTTCATGTATTCTATGATGTTCCTATGTTCCTTTATCTGTTGTCTGATAAAAAAAAAATTTTGATCACTAGGCACTTTCACAGTCTTATTGGGGAGTGAGATAGCTTGTGTGGTTAGAGGCTTGTCCTTGCCATCTGACGGAAATATGCAATTACTTTACCTTGCAAGCGGCTGTAACCTTTGCAAGGCAGAAGGATTTAACCACCCAAAAAGAAATGTCAATAGGGTGACCAAGTATTTGCACCAAAGCCACAGCTGGCCTAAAATGTGGTGTTATTCTTTGTCACCTCTGCAAGAGAGTGTGGGTTGTTGTTATATAATGTTGTTATCATATAATGTAAAGACAAATATGAAATGTAGCTATCTTGTGTCTTTTGATTATGATTCATAACAATATGCCTGTCAATATTGTAATTGCCCTTCAGGGATGATTAAAGTGTTTTTGACTTGACTTGACTTATGCTAAGAGTTGTGGTCTGTCATGATTGAAGACAATTTACAAACTCCTCATAACGGTGTAAAGTAAAACAACATTTTAATGTTGGCCTTGGCACATAGCTGACACATGTTGCTTACAAAGCATAGTCAGATTGGGTAGAATACGTAGTGCATGGTCTTTTTCTATGCTTGTGACTCTACAGGTCTGCATGCTGGCTTCAGCCCACACATTCCGACTTCAAGGCAGTTCAAAGTCAGATAAAAAAAAAAGACAGGAGAATGGACTAGGTAGACAGAAAATAACGAGAAAGAGAGAGAAGGGGAGGGGGGTGTAAGGTAAAAGGCAGAAACAAAGGGGGTGATGGTAACAGAAAATTTCTAGTGCAAAATATCCAGAAAGTGGGGATGTTATTTATACTGAGAGTCCACAGCATCCCCCGGGGGGGGGTGTTGCTTAGCATCAATAACTGACAAAATGTTGGGCCCTGTCCATGTTTTGTCTATAATCTACAGCTCCGAGAGGCCTGTGAGCAGTTTGTTATCAGCCCTATGGTCTGTGCCTTCCTGCCTGGAGTGCACGCAGGAGTGTATGCAGCATTCGTATGACGTACTCAATGTTCTTTTACATCCATAAAGTTATGTTTTTGTCAGACGTTTGGCCACTTTTGGCTACTTCGTTGTATTGTTTTATGCTGTTTGGTTGGTTGGTTGGTTGGTCTGAAGTATTAATTCTCGAAAAAGTTCTCCTGTGTGAAGCTTGAATTGTCCATTGCTGTTTGTTGAATTGAAGTATACTCAGAAAGGTTATCTTGTGTGAATTTATGGTTGTGCAACCAGGGAGAGCACTCTGTAGTAGCGCTGTGCCCCTCCCCCCCCCCTCCTTCATTGTAAAAAAAGACTTTCTGCTTGTAAATGATTTGTTTGTTATGCCCACGAGAATGACTGAGTCCAAGTGTACAGCAGATTTCAGTTTATAGACGAGAGAGATTAAATCAGCGTAAGCCACGAATCTTTTATACAATTCTCTGGGAATTTTTCTGCACATTCAATATAAAAAAATGTTTTAATCATTGCAGTGTGTGTACGTGTGTTTCTGTGTGTGTGTGTGTGTGTGTGTGTGTGTGTGTGTGTGTGTGTGTGTGTGTGTGTGTGGTGTGTGTGTGTGTGTGTTGTGTTGGGGGTGGGGGTTGAATGGATGGGTGAGTATGTGTGTGGTAGGGGGAGGGGGTTGCCTCTATATGCACGTATGTACAATTAAGGACAAACAAGTTTTGTTTTCTTTTTCTTTCTTTCAAGCTTTATATCAGTGGCGGTCTCTGTGAACTTTTTTGTGTGAGCAAGCGTGTGTGCCTTTTGACTAGGACTGACGCCTCAGTCCCCTCAGCAACCTTTCAGTTTTTGCTTTGTACACCTTTCAAACCTTTTGTGTAGCTGTTGGTCCTTTTTTCACACCTGACAGGCTGGAAACAAACATATTTGAACGGCCTGCCTCTAGAGCAAGGATGAAAAGGACTTGTAACATCAGGCCTGTCCTCGCAGAGTCGTCGTCATTACAATGGGTATTGTGGTGTGGCGGCTTGCTGATGATAGGCTACGGTAGCCCACCTGAACCGGATAGCTCCGTGGAAACTTTAACATAATTAAACCATACTAATAAGCAGAGTCAGTGTGGCTGAGGTATAGACACTGGAAAGCTCCTTCGAAAAATGTTGGTCCAGAGTAGGTAAAGCTAAAGTAAAGGCATCCCATAACCTAGGCGGTCGTAGGGGAGCGAGGTGTCAGAGACCTCAGCTTCTCTTGGGGCCAGCATGTTGAGGGCGGCGCCCATCTCCTCTCCCTCGCTGCTTTACCTTCCTTGACCCTAAAGAGGGCAGGTACCCATTTACAGCTCAGAGTAGGCTACCTATAACGTCGTTGGCGTGTAGTAGTCAGGAGGGGCATAGGGTGAATGTTAAGCGCAACTTTTACTCTTTTGACTGTTCGTTCCTTTCCTTTAAGTAGAAGGAAGCCTAGATGTCTGATAAATACAGGTCAGGAATTTTATTGACTTGGACACACTGTCGTCCACTGCAGTTAAGTTGAAAGCTGCTGCGTCATTGGAATGTGGGGCAAGAAGAGACAGTGACGCTGTTAACAGCCGATCATGATGTATATTTATTGATCTGTTATTATACCCTGCTGTGGAGAGAAAATAAACACAAGTGCTTTTACGGCCGATTATTGCCCTGCTGGTCGATAAAACTCAAATTTCCATGACTGGCAGAACTACCATGCTGTAAGCCTTGCAAATATAGTTTATTAGTGTTGTGGATAGGTCAGATTAAGAAGATAAAATATGCCCTATCCAATGCTTCACTTTTAAACTACGCTTGGGTAAGACATAATGCTTCAATCTTTGCGAAGGCAGTGACTGCTGTCATCTCAGTGTTCTAGGCACCCGGCAGCCCAGTAAGTATAACAAAGTATCATCAAGAAAAAAAAAAGCAAACTGAATTTCGTACTACAAATAAGGCCTGTGGTATGGGAGAGGGGAACCTGCCAGTACATTGAATTGTAAAGAAGGTAACATTGGTTATGTTTTCACGTGCCGTATCTCAAGAACCGCCTGTGTGGACAGTGAATATTGTTGGTGCCTGTAGTGACAAGTATCATTAAAAGTAAACAACAACATCCATTTAAAGCCGAATTTTGTGATTTGCGAAATGCGACCATGTTCCGAAAACAATAAAACGTCAGATTTTCCTGTTAGAAGTTTTCAGAAACTGAAATGGATTCTTCTATTGTTAAAAAATCCAAAAAATATTTAAAGAATCGAAAATGATATGACTTCAGAGAGAAATCAACACTGTTCTACAATTTTATATCTTTTATTTTCTTTTTCTTTTTATCCCGGTTGAAACACAATGTTCGTGTGCATATCTTTTGGGCGGAAGGAGTGATAGACTGGTTGGATTTTTCCCCCTGTGGAATAATATGAATGAAAAGAAGCATGCGGTTTTGATCTCTTTAGGCCAGAAAAAAACAACAACTAAATTTCGTGTAGCAAAAGTCACGGTAGCCATTTCAAAATATGTTTTTACATGAAGATTCACCTATTTCATTCAGTAGCATTACGAGAGCCACGACAGACATGAGTCACGGTACTTATGGTCCAATATTAGAAATAATCAGCCATTTCAAAAGATGTTTTTACCATGATAGAGTCACCTATTTCATTCAGTAGCATTTAAGAGAACCCACGACAGACATGGAACAACTTCCATGCACTGTAGTAAAACTGCTCGTCACAGTCTTGGTCCTGACAATCGCTGTCAGAGCATCTGTCCAAGAGAAAACACCAAGACCCAACGTGGTTCTGATCGTGGCTGATGACCTTGGCTATGGTGATGTGGGATGTTTCGGCAACACTACCCTCCGTACCCCTCACCTGGACAAGCTGGCTACCCAGGGAGTGAAGCTGACCCACAGTGTGGCTGCAGCTTCCGTGTGTACCCCTAGCAGAGCGGCCTTTTTGACCGGCAGGTATTCCATCAGATCAGGTAAGTGAAAGGTTTAATTAAGAAGGAGATTTTTTTCCCCTCTCTGGGATCAGGATTTAAGGAGTTGTGGAAAATCAAGAAACTGAATTTCATTTCTAAGTTTTTCTTTTAATGTGGACTACAGTGTGTGGTGCGCGCGCGGGGGCTCGTGCCTACGTGCGTTGCGTGCATGTACGTGCGTGTGTTTGCTTGTGGGTGTGTACACACTGCGCATTTTTAAAGGGCTTTCCACTAAACGTTTGCGTGACAGAGCCAAAAAGTACGTAAGAATGTGATTAAACGAAAAATTGTAAGAAAGACAATAGATATGATATATCAAAGCAAAATGTTACGAAAAATTGTTTGTGCAGACAACACTATTTATTCAGTAGTGTGTTGGAAAAGCAAAAATCCCCAAAACACACACACAAAAACCAAAAGCAATAGTAAAGAAGGCATAGGAGGGCGGCCAAAGTTGCAAGCTAAGAAGACGTAATTAAAATGAATGCAATTTTCAGGTCTGGTATAGTCTGTTTCTTTTCACTTGTTTCTCCCCACCTCTGCGGACAGGAATGATTGCACCGTCCCCTATACGAGCCTTTCTCTTCACTGCCTGTGCTTCTGGACTTCCGGCCAGTGAAATCACCATTGGGGAAGTGGCCAAAACAGCCGGCTACCGGACAGCCTTTATGGGTAAGTTCTCGTCAGAGCCTCGTTCATTCAAGTATGCCTTTAAATCTTAGTACAGTGCTTGACATGCTTGCTCTTTTGTGTGTGGTATCAAGAGGAAAAAAAAACGATTTGTTAAGGGAAGAGTGTAAGTTATCTAAACTTGTCATAAGTGGGAAATGTGTGTGTGTGTGTGTGGGGTGTGTGTGTGTGTGTGTGTGTGTGTGTGTGTGTGTGTGTTGTGTGTGTGTGGTGTGTGTCACAGCTGTATGGAGAGGAGTAACACAGAGTAATACACACATACGCACCACGCACGCACGCACGCACGCACACGCACACACACACACACACACACACACACAACACACAACACACACAGATTAAGACAAAGAGATAGAATAATCATACATCATCTTCCCCAGGAAAATGGCATCTTGGCTGGAGTCTGGACCGTTCGGACCCGGAGCATCCCCACCCTTTGAACCAAGGCTTTGACCACTTCTACGGGGTCCCTCTGACCAACTTGCCGGACAACAGCGACTTCTACAGGCCCATATTAACCAATGCTCTGCCCAGCCTACCCTCACAACTCATCCTCACCTTCCTGCTTGTCTTCATCAGTGTGATTATCCTCGTTCTTCTCGGGTACCTGCGCCTTGGATGGGGGGTGCTGATGGTGTTTCTCATCGCCCTCTTCTGTGGAACCCTCCTTTTCACCTATTACAGAATGAAGCTGTTGAATTCTTTCATGTACAGGTAGGTCTGGGGTTTTTTCATGAGTAATTTTGGTGGGGTGGGGGTGGGGAGGTCTTCTTTTTTTTGTATGGCAAAAGAGATGTTATTTCTTCTTTTCTGTTGGGGAGGTAGGGATGGGTGGTGGGTGTGGGTAGTAAATGTAGCTAGGTTAAAAGGTATAGGTGTCCCATAACTAAGGGGTCGTAGGGGAGCAAGTGTCAGAGACCTCAGCTTCTCTAGGGGCCAGCATATTTTGGGTGGCGCCCATCTCCTCTTCCTCGCTGCTTTACCTTCCCTGGCCCTAAGAGGGCAGGTACCCATTTACAGCTGGGTGAACTGGGGGACTGTACTGAAGCCAAGGCGCGCAAACGGTCACCCATCCAACTGGTAACCACGCTCGACGCTGCTTAACTTGAAATGGGGGAAAGCTAGCGCTCTGATAAAGTGTATGCTTGGACTAAAATTGTATTGCTTTACTCTGGTCATAAATGTGCGCTTTGGTTACAGTTGCAAACTAGAGCCTTGTTCCCGTATTGCAGCTGATAAAATGCCATTTGCTTCAGCCTTGGAAACCTCCATAATATAACATAATAACAAGAGATAAGAAAAGTGAAAGTAATCAGGATAGCAACTAATGCTGACAGATTCAACACACAACTTCATGGACCGGCAGTATTGAAGCCAAATTGTCTTAACCACTCAGCCAAAGTATTCATCAAGATGACTATGGAGAGGGTGACAGTAACTTGCTGTTTCTTTCTGATTTGTATATGTGCAGAAACTACGACCTTGTGGAACAGCCCATTCACCTTCCAACCGTGACCCGAAAACTGGTGAAGGAGAGTGAAGACTTCCTGCTGGCTTGTCACGCTGACCGCGCCCCTTTTCTTCTCCTGGTCTCCTGGTTGCACGTGCACACAGCTCTGGCCACAGCCCCAGAGTTCAGAGGTCAGTCACGCACGGACCTTATGGAGACGCTGTGGAAGAGATGGACTGGGGAGTGGGTCAGCTGATGGAGTTTTGGATCGTTTGGAGATGGCTGACAACACGTTTGGTCTATTTCACTCGGACCAGGGGCCTTGCCACAAGCCAGGGATCTGATGGGCAGGGTTACTGGAGGCTTCAATGGCCCTTTTAGTGGTAATCTGCAGTGTCCTCTGGTGTGAGAGTGTGTGTGTGTGTTGTGTGTGTGTGGGTGTAAAGAGGATGTGTGGTGAAGTATATATTGCCTGGTTGTTTCTGTCTCTGTATCCAATCTGTTTCTGTCAGTGAAAGCGGAAGTATCATTATGTGTCAGAACGTGCAAGTGTGTGTACATATACTGATGGATGGGCATGCATAAAACTAATTCCACTTTAGTTTCCACAAATGGAGTTCATTGTTTTTTTTTGGGTGGTGGGGGGTGGGGGTATAGAAAGATGGACATCAGAAACACTACCAAAAAAACCCAACATTCCTTTTATGTAATATTTCAGGATTACCAATTAATTGGAAACTGGAAGACAAGAGTTTCAAAGGGCATGACCTAATCTGATGTTTACACTCCAAATAGATAGACAACTTCTGGAAACACTGAAACATGTTCACATTCTTTTCATTTTCATGCAGGGGCAAAGGTGATGGGTCAACAGAGGGTCATACCGAGTTCCTGGCCTGATCCGATGGCCTGGTCAGTTTCCTGCAGGGAGGGTTGTCACCGAACCGGTCAGCATGATGGATGTGCTGCCCACACTGGCTGAAGTCATCCTCCCCTCTCAGCACCCTGACGTCACTGCCGGTCACGTGTTGGACGGCAAGTCGTTGGTGGCCTGCTGAAAGGGGAGGTGACTGTGTCGCCCCATGAGTTTTTGTTTCATTATTGTCAGGACAGTGTTCATGCTGTGACCTACCGACCTCGTTCAGGTTGGTTCTTTGTGTTAATGTCTTCTCTGTTTTCATTGCCTTTCTGTCTTTTTTTTGTTGTTGTTGTTGTTTTTGTTGTTTGCTTTCCTGTTTGAGTGTTTCTGGAAGGGAAGGGGTTGGAGATGTCAGTTTTGAGACAAACTCTTTTCACTTATGGACTTTTCACAGTTAAATGAAAATTATATACCTGAAGGCATTAGTCAGAATTGTTTTTAAGAACAATGGTGTTGCTTTTAAGTGGGGTCATACATTCCTTTTTGTGGAATGCTCAGACAGCAGCTCTTGAGGCTAGTCATGCATTCATGAAAATATAGCTGTGCAGCAATGGTTGTATAATTTATAAACATCAATAACTCCAGTGTCAGTGACTTCACGTCAGGTCCGAAGGTTGTCTTACTTTGCAAAACTATGATGGCTGAAAATGAACAAAATACTAGTTTTAAAAAAAGAAGTACAAGTTTAACATGCTTATAAAAGCAGTACATTGAAATCGGCTTTTATGGAAAGAAAATAATTATTCAAACCTTCATCTTTTGGAACGTTGTCAGTCCAAATACCTAGAATGCTTCAAAGAATCAGGGCATGGATTAAACCATACATTTAATCAATCTTTCTTTTCTTTTTTGTTCCTCAGCCAGAGCTCCTAGGTTCACCAATGATAAGATTTTGCTATATGACCGTTTTTGCCAATTTGAGGGTAACCCCAAATTCGACTTTGGATATGTATTCTGGTATGTTCGTGTTTCCGTAATATGCAAACGCTGACAAATTTGTGATCTTTACGTGCATATTTGATCTTCTGCATGTGTATATACACGAAAGGAGTTAAAGTACTGCAGGTCTGTGTTGAAGTTGACCTTGGAGATCGTAAAAATCCCACCCTAAATTCACCAAGTACTACCGAGATTCGAACCCACGACTTCATGGACCCATAGGAATGATACAAAACGATTTTAACCAGCCAGATACAGCGCCCGTCATTTAATCAAATGAGCTGAACGGAAAGTGACTTTGCATCGCCTGTTTTTCACTCTTAAAAGTTCTACCTTCATCTTAAATTTGAATGTTTACTGGTGTTGGTTTAAACCAATGCTTATTCAAAAAAAATTTGAATGTTTACTCTTGCTGCAATGAAAGCAGGGAAACGCCTGATGTGATTGAACGAATGTTTTTCTGCTTCCAGGAAATAAGATATGGAAACTGGCATTCCGAGAACCAGACCCAAACACCAAACCCTTTGCTCTCAGATGTGAGCAAGCCTTTCACCTGAATCCTCCCAAACTGTACGAGCTGAGGTCAGACCCTACAGCCAGCGAGCCCCTGTCTGGAGCAGACCACGCCCAGGTGGTGGGGCCATTGTGGAGGCGGTGAGGCAGCACCAGGCCAGTGTCCAGGAGGTGCCATCTCAGTTCACCTGGTGGAGGTTGATGTGGCAACCCTGGAAACAGCCCTGCTGCAACTTCCCCCTCTGTGCTTGTGAAGATGACAAGTTCAAGGGATTGTTCAAAGACTGATATGCCCACTCTCTCTGTCTATGTCTGCTTTTCTGTCTGTCTTTTTGTCTGTCTCTGTCTGTCGTCTCTATCTGTCTATCTGTTCTGTCTGTCTGTCTGTCTGTCTGTCTCTGTCTGTCTGTCTGTCTGTCTTCTGTCTGTCTGTCTCTCTCTCTCTCTCTCTTCTCTCTCTCTCTCTCTCTCTCTCTCTCTCTCTCTCTCTCTCTCTCTCTCCTCGTCATCTCTCTCTCTCTCTCTCTCTCTCTCTCTCTCTCTCTCTCTCTCTCTCTCTCTCTCTCTCTCTCTCTCTCTCTCTCTCGTCATTCTCTCTCTCTCTCTCTTTCTCAGATGACGCCATGTCAAAGTTATCTAAGAATGTCTGCTGCATTATCTTCAGTCATGGATTTGCCTGATAGAGGAGAAACTCAGTTCCATTGTTCATAATATTTCAGGATCATTACATAATTGTCACTCTAACACATTTTTTTCTTTTTTTTTATTTCTTAAAATAAGTAATCGCAATAATCACATTATGCATGTTTCAATATTTGGCTACTGCATTAATTGTTTTATAGATTGATGTAGACTATTGTTAGATATTAAAAGTTTTATCACAACATGCACACAGTTTGTTTTGTTTGTTGATTGCTTTTGTCATGGTCACGTTTTATCATTTCATGAGTTTCACCCTTCAGTGCAGCCTACAGCCATACTATTATAGCACAAAACAGACAATCTCTCTCTCTCTCTCTCTCTCTCTCTGTCTCTCTCTGTCTCTTCTGTCTCTCTGTCTCTGTGTTTGTTTTGACGCTTCGTGTGTGTGCGTGTGCACGCCCAGTGGTGTGCATGCACATGCGTGGCGCCTTGTGCAGTTTATAGAATGTTGAAGAGTAATTGATGAGAACCATTTGGCTAAACTGATCTTCAAACTTCGAGGTGAAACAGAAAAAACATGCGAACTACATTCCATCAAACCAGTCGTGACACACTATAGCAACAACACGCATAATGACAGCGTTATCTATGAGTGCAAACGTCCCTTCCTTGTGTGTTTTCAACAAGATATATGAGGCAGCAGGTGCAATATGTTGTTGCATATTTTAAGTCTGCTCACATTCAGTGACATAACTGATACTGGTGAAAGCAACTGCAATTTTGATAAAGAGATATCAGTTGTTGTTTTTTAAACCCAACAAAGAGGCAAAACGTTTCATTCTTGGATATATCACTAGAACGAAACACAAAAAACCCCAGTCTCCTGATAAGGTGATAAACAAAGTCCCGTGTAGCAACACGCATTCAGCGCTCGTGAAAGACCCATGGCAAGAAGGAGTTAGTTGTTTGTCCCTGCAAAAAGTCTGTAGAAAACGGTCTTTGTCTGTAGGAAACAAACACACATACAGACGCGGGGGAAAAAAGGTGTCGCTGCTTTTGTGGCGACGCGCTCTTCCCGGGAAGAGCGAACCCAAATTTCACCCATAGAAATTTGCTGTGATTGAAAGTGGTATACAATACAATACATTGTTATACAATACAATACCATTGTTATACAATACAATACAATACAATACAATAAAGTGTTATACAACACAATACAATACAACACCGACAACTTAGTCTCCCAATGTTGAAATCGTTACCTTTGTGGCCGTTCTGACTTGGGGACCAGCCCCGATATGACCTGTTTGGTCGGTGGGGCCTATAAACAATGACAGTGACAATAGTCACATTGACACTGCAACAGTAATTGATTGATTCATTCATTTATACATTCGTTAATTTATTTGTTCTTTCGGGGGGAGCATAACAGTGGTTAGAGCGTTGCGCTGACGATTTTACTGCCCGGTTCACCACCACTGAGGTTTTTTTCCTCTGGAGTTTAACATCACTGCTGACTCCCTCCCCGAAAGTACTTCAGATGAGACTATAAACCGAGGTCCTTGGTGCAAAGGTCTTTTACTGCGCTAATATGATGTGTAACACATGGGACTCGGTTTATCGTCTCATCTGAAAGACTAGCGCCCAGACCACCACTCAGGGTCTAATGGATGGGGAAAAAGTTTTGGGCCAAACGGTACGAACCACCGCACACTCGACCAGACTTGCTTTCAGCAAGGCGCGTTACACCTAGACCACCCTTCAATATCATCCCCGAAGGCGGAATTCGGCTACCTTAATAGATCTAGTACGGTAGGCAAATAAAAAGATCGCATACGCAAAAATCTCACCTATGGATGAACCTCAGAGCACCAGCCTAAGAATTTAAAAAAAATATTGTTCTTTCATCCTTTTTGTTCAGTCTTGGCAACCTTGAAAAACCACACCCAAACACAAGTTGTAGTTAAGAGAAAATATTCGAATCTTCAGCTTATGATCATCCGTTTCTTTTTCTTCTTTTTTTTTTAATCATGTGTGGACCTCGGTCGCTTGTAAAACACATACATGTTGTTCTCCCAAGACTGCATATTTGATAATGCACCCATCCCTTATCAAGTATACCACGTATCAAGGACATGTACCCGTACATGCCTGCGTGTAATAAAAAAAATACATTTTAAAAAACCGACCCAACAACATATCTATCTATGTATTATGTATGTATGTATGTATGTATGTATGTAGTATGATGTTGTATGTATGTATGTATGTAATAATAATATAATATATATTAAAATAAATATATATAATAATATATATATAATATATTAATATATATATATATAATATATGTTGTGTGTGTGTGTGTGGTGTGTGTGTGTGTATACATATATATTTTTATAATATATAATATAATATATATATATTATAAATATTATATATATGATGTGTGTGTGGCGCCCGCGTGTGTGGCCGCGTGCGTGTGTGTGAGAGAGAGAGTCATGCACAGTTCATGACAACCTTCAAATACAAGGCTACACTGCGGTAAATACGTGAAATACACCTTATCTCTTGAAAGCTCACACTGTGATAAGATAATGCCTAAACACACGATTATCTCGTTGACTTTCCCGTGTTGTGCAACATCATGAACACTTTGTGAATGAGAAAAGTGATCATCGTAGGGTTCCATCAAAGTATTGTTACCCTTTCTCCCTTCAAGAACGACTTCAGACATTTCTTTTCACAATTGTGCGTAACGGGCAAGCTCTACGTTTTGACTTTCCCCATGGCACTGCATTCCGTGCGCATACTCTTGGCTGTATTTGTTTTGTTAGTCGATGTCAGAGCTTCAAAAACAAACAATTCCAGACCCAACGTGGTTCTGATCGTGGCTGACGACCTTGGCTATGGTGATGTGGGATGTTTCGGCAACACTACCCTCCGTACCCCTCACCTGGACAAGCTGGCTACCCAGGGAGTGAAGCTGACCCACAACATAGCTGCCGCTACCATGTGTACCCCTAGCAGGGCGGCGTTTTTGACGGGTAGATACCCCATCAGATCTGGTAAGAGAAAACTTAGGTTAAGTTTAGGTTTATAGTTTTAATAGTAGTAGTAGTAGTAGTAGTAGTAGTAGTATAGTAGTAGGCACCCATCAGTCTCGGAAGACTATAAGTTGCGCTCTTTAGAGCGCAAAGTTTAGGTTTAGGTGTTATATAATATTATATATATATATATATATATATATATATATATATATATATTTATATATATATATATATATATATATTTATATAATTTTTTATGGTGCGTTGGTGCGTGGTGTTGGTTGTGTATGTATGTTGTATGCGTGCGTGTGTACGTTGTGCGTATGTATGTATGTACCCGAAGTCCGAATGTGGCTACCTTAATGGAGGGTATTGGTGGATCTCGAACCCAAGAACGAAAGAACTGTCTCGTATAATGTATGGTACCACTTTCACAGGTAGATCTTACTGCTCCCAGGGGAGATCGCATCGCCACACAAGCAATGACACCAATCAAATAAATCTTGATACAATCACTTCTTGGTATACATTTAATTCACTGAATTATCCGATCTCAAACACAGTGTCCTGTCATGCGTTGCAGGGATGTCATCACCGACATTCCTCCGGGCCATCATTTTTACAGCCTCAGCTGCCGGACTTCCGGCCAGTGAAATCACTATTGGGGAGGTGGCGAAGAAAGCCGGCTACCGTACTGCCTTTATGGGTAAGCTCTGAGACTTTTTTGGTCTATCTTTTTTAAAGTTCTGTGATCTTCTTCATTTGTTATGAGTAAGCATTTCTGTTTGTTACCTTCCTCACAGATGTGTGTGCAAAGGTCTGCATGTGTACATATGCACGTCGTGTGTGTGTGTGTGTGTGTGTGTGTGTGTGTGTGTGTGTGTGTGTGTGTGTGTGTGTGTGTGTGTGTGTGTGTGCGCTGCGTGTGTGCGTAGTAGTAGTCTTCAATTTTACGTCCTTCCACATAAAGTGATACCGGACAGTGTGCGTGCGTGCGTCGTGCGTGGTGTGTGTGTACATGCATGCATGCGTGTGTGTGCACGTCTTAACGTGTGAGTGCAAATATGATATGAGCAACTGTTATGTGATGTGATATGTGGGTGAGTGAGTGCGTGCGTGTGTGCATGTGAACGTGTGTGAGCGTTCGTGTGTGTGTGAGTGAATGAAGGCAGCATATTATAACAATATATAAATATATACATGCTCGGGAGGGAAGGGCAGAGACAGATAGACAAGACAACCAGAATCAATTTCACCTATTAGACTAGAAGCTTGATTTAACTTTTCCACTTCATTCCAGGCAAATGGCATCTTGGCTGGAGCCTGAACCGCTCAGACCCAAACAGCCCCCACCCTTTGAACCAAGGCTTTGACCACTTCTACGGCGTCCCTCTGACCAACTTTCCAGACTTTGGTGAACCTGACATTAATGTTCTCCTCAAGTCCTTCGCCCAGCTGCCCTACATGTTAATGATGTCCTTCCTGGCTATGCTGTTTGTCCTCTTGAATATGCCCCTCCCAAAGTGACCTTCGTCTGTGTGAACGTGTTCTGCATACTGTCTGTGGCCGTCATTTTCCCTTTGGTCCACAACAAGCTGTTGAATTCTCTCGTGTTCAGGTAGATGAATGGACAAGATTGATTTAGAACAATTGCTGGCAGAAGTAATTGGTATGCTGCTGCTGCTGTATTGCTTGCTGCTGTCGTTGCTACTGCTACTGCTGCTGCTGCTGCTGCTGCTGCTACTACTACTACTACTACTACTACTACTACTACTACTACTAACTACTACTACTACTACTACTACAAACCACTGCTACTACACTGCTGCTCCTTCTGCTGCTACTACTACTACTTCTCATCTTCTTCCCACTACTACTACTACTACTACTACTACTACTACTACTACTACATGCTGCTACTAGCTGCTGCTACTAGTAGCTGCTGCTGCTGCTGCTGCTGCTGCTGCTGCTATTTTTCTTTCTTCTTCTTCTTCTTCTTCTTCTTCTTCTTCTCTCTTCTCTTCTTCTTCTTTTCTTCTTTCTTCTTTCTTCTTCTTCTTCTTCTTACTACTACTTCTTCTTTTACAACAGCAACAACAGTTACAACTATTTATGATAACAATGACGACGACATGATGATGAAAAATGGCTTTGTACAATTATTCCCAAAACACTGCTCAAGGACTTGTTCTACAAGGACATAAATGACAGGCTTGTGGTCTAAGAGCTTCTTTCACAAAACAATCTTTCTGCCACTAGTTTAGTAATATCGTCACATTTTCTCCTTTTTTTTTCTTTCTACAGCTCTGCAATAGCTCTGAGGTTCACTATTGGTGTAATGTTTCGTATGTCTCTGATGGCCCACCATTAATGTTGCTGCATTCCGACTTTGGGGATGATGGCTACACACAACACCAGTGTGCGTGCCGAGGTTTTTAAATTTTGTCATCGGTTCCTATCAGCACGTAGGCCTAATGGCCTACTCTTCAAAAAGTAAAAGGCGGAATGGGTTTTAACATGTGCGTATGACAGAGGGCTTTTGGGGGATTGGAGTCGATGTTAACTCCAAAGGAACGGTGCTTCAATGGTGGCTCAACCCAGGCCATCAGATTGCCAGATTTAAGTTGAATGGTCTTAAACACTCGGCTATAGTGTCTGCTGTTACAACTGCTATGATTGTTGGCCTTTCAAAGCGCGATTTGAGGATTACAAGCCTTAATGAAATGTCTATTTACAGTTATTATATAAATTTAGAGGGGACGGGATAGCTCAGTAGTCAGAGCACTCACTTTCTCCAAGCTAAGGTTAAGCAGCATCCAGCTTAGTTACCAATTGGATGGGTAACCATTTGCGCTCCTTAGCTTCAGCACAGTCCCCCAGTCCACCCAGCTGTAAATGGGTACCTGCCCTCTTTAGGGTCAGAGAAGTTAAAGCAGAGAGGGAGAGGAGATGGGCGCTGCCCTCAATATGCTGGCCCCCTAGAGAAGCTGAGGTCTCAGATGCCTCGCTCCCCTATGACCAAATAGGTTATGGGACTCCTTTACTTTTATCTATATAACTATAGCCCTTATTGACAGGGATCCCATGAATATCCACGAGGTAGGTAACAGGCTAAAGATAAATGAGACTTTTACTAAAAATCCCTACTTTGATTCCTTTTTTTGTTGTTGCAGAAACTATGACCTTGTGGAACAGCCCATTCACCTTCCAAGCATGACCCGAAAACTGGTGAAGGAGAGTGAAAACTTCCTGCTGGCTTGTCGGGCTGACCGCGCCCCTTTTCTTCTCATCGTCTCCTGGTTGCACGTGCACAGGGCTTTGGTCACTGCCCCAGAGTTCAGAGGTCAGTCACAGCATGGACCCTATGGAGATGCCGTGGAAGAGATGGACTGGGGAGTGGGTCAGCTGATGGAGATGTTGGACCGTTTTGAGATGGCTGACAACACGCTGGTCTATTTCACCTCGGACCATGGGGCAGCGCCTGAACAGAGGGACGGTCGGGGGAGAACACTGGGAGGCTCTAACAGACCATTTCTAGGTAAAAGTGCATACTCCGTTTATAACCAGTCTGCTTTAAATCAATGCATTTTCTTTTGTTTATGGGAAATTCATGTAGGCAAGTGGAGAGAGGGGAGGGAGAGAGAGAGAGAGAGAGAGAGAGAGAGAGAGAGGATGAGAGAGAGAGTGAGAGAGAGAGATGAGAGTAGGAGAGAGAGAGTGTGTGTGTGTGTGTGTGTGTGTGTGTGTGTGTGTGTGTGTGTGTGTGTGTGCACATAGGTATGTTTACACTGCACTTGTGCACACATGCATGTCCCACAGCTTAAACATGTGCACATGTGAAATCAGCTTCTTGATCCCCAAGCCTTTTTGTGATACAGAGGTTGGAGCAAAGCCAATAACAATTTTGATCAGACCTGCTGTAAGGTACAGAAAAAAACCCACGACCAAATCTTTGTTATATTATTACACTTAACATTTAAAAAAAAAAATATGCGAAAGGAGGAGCATTCCAGTCTTTCAGAAATGTTGCTAACCCAGCTGAATTTGTTATAAAAACAGTAATCTGGTTTAAACAAGATGCCTGGGTGAAACGCATCTGAAGCATAAATTATAAGCATGGACAATCATTTCTGTTTCAGGGGGCAAAGGTGACGGGTCAACAGAAGGGTCATACCGAGTTCCTGGCCTGATCCGATGGCCTGGTCAGTTTCCTGCAGGGAGGGTTGTCACCGAACCGGTCAGCATGATGGATGTGCTGCCCACACTGGCTGAAGTCATCCTCCCCCCTCAGCACCCTGACGTCACTGCCGCTCACGTGATAGATGGCAAGTCGTTGGTGGCCCTGCTGAAAGGGGAGGTGACTGTGTCACCCCACGAATTCCTGTTCCATTATTGTGGTGACAAAGTGCATGCGGTGACTTATCGTCCTCGCACTGGTAAGTACTTTCTGGAAACATTGTTTAGCTTTTTTTTTTTACTCACATATCTTAGCTAATTGTGTGCCTAGGTGTTTTTCTCTCCCAGGTTTTTTGTAGCTGCTGCTGTAGGCTTTGTTTTGTCAGAATTGAATCTTTTTCTCATGGTCACAAGATGGCTGTTGTAGATTGCATTTCTTATAAAAGGGTATCACAAGGCGGGAAATGGTCACCATGAGAAATTCAACCCAACCTTGCATTTATTACATATTGCCCCCCAAAGTAGACGGTTTGATGCATTTTGGCATGTATAGTCTACAGCTTCTATGTATCTTTGGTATTTATCCAGTAAAATTTTAGTGAGAACCCTGTCCTCGATCTCAAATCTTATCTCATTAAAATTACGGGAGCAGGGGTACAGGAATAGTAAGAAGTCATACTACTAGTTGACTCTGTGGGAGCTCAAACAAGACTTGAAATGTCCTAACAAAAGTAAATGATGCCTTCAGATGCGTGCAACAAAGTGAAAATATTTCCAGATATCTTGTGCAGCAAAGTGAAAATATTTCCAGATATCCTTGTCCCCAGTTTCTTGGCTAGAGCCCCAAGGTTCAGCAAGAGTGAAGGGTTGCCTTGATTTTGCCCACCAATAAAGTAGTTCCTCTCCTACTTCAGGGATGTCCAGATCTGAATTTGAATATTTGGTACCCTTAGTTTGTCACAAATGCGTGGCAGCAAAACTAAAGATTCTGAGTGGAAGGGTCCTTATGGGGTTTTATTCTGTTGGTCCCAAGAAAGTTCATTCGTCATCAAGCCTCTTGACAGATTAGGAGAAGAGAAATGAGTGGACTGTTAAGAAATTCAGCATTTCTTATTTTTACCTTGGATCCCAGCAAGCCAAGGGGAAGAAGAGAAAGGCTATAAGAATGCAAACTAAGCAAACAATAGTGCGAAATATAATTTTTTTATCTAGCTTTGTGAAGTATCTGCACTGCATGGTGTGTGTGTGTGTGTGTGTGTGTGTGTGTGTGTGTGTGTGTGTGTGTGTGTGTGTGTGTGTGTGTGTGTGTGTGCAAGCGAGCGCGTGAATACGTACGTGCATGCGTGTGTAGTTGTATGTTTGCAGTGTGTTGTTGTTTTTTAAAAGTTTTGTCTTATCTTCGTTTTTGTTATCGTTTGTTCGGACTTTGTAAGATGTCCTGATTAATCGTCTATCCAGGCTCCGGGCCAGAAGAGTTTAACATTGTTGTTTGTCTGTTGTTGTTGCATCCAGGCCACTTGATTTGGAAACTGAAGTTTCGCGAAGTGAACCGCAATAAGTCGGGCCTGGCGGACAAGTGTCGACGGGCTTTGCACCTGGTCCCTCCCGAACTGTACGAGCTGAGCTCAGACCCTACAGCCAGCGAGCCCCTGTCTGGAGCAGACCACGCCCAGGTGGTGTGGGCCATTGTGGAGGCGGTGAGGCAGCACCAGGCCAGTGTCCAGGAGGTGCCATCTCAGTTCACCTGGTGGAGGTTGATGTGGCAACCCTGGAAACAGCCCTGCTGCAACTTCCCCTATTTCGTTTGCGAAGATAAACAGTTTGGAAGACCCTTCTTCCAACAGGATCTATGATGATGCTGATATTACCGCTGGTGGTGGTGGTTGGTGGGTGGTGGTGATGGTGGTGGTGGTGGTGGTGGTGGTGGTGGTGGTGGTGGTGGTGGTGGTGGTGGTGGTGGTGGTGGTGGTGTGTGTGTGTGTGTGTGTGTGTGTGTGTGTGTGTGTGTGTGTGTGTGTGTGTGTGTGTGTGTTTGAGCGCGCGCACGCGTTTGCGTGTATATATGAGCGCATGTGCAGGTGGGTGTGGAAGTTTGTATACGTGTTCACGCGCGTATTAGCTTATTTCAAACATACTTAATGTTTACCTTAAGTTTGCATTACAATTTTGTTTGATGTTGTAGTAGATTTGGGGGGGGGCGGCAGCGATACAGGCTACGTTGTATATGATGTATTTTTGTTTTGCCTTTTTGTGAAATTAAAACAACTAAAAGTGCTTCCACATTAATTTGTATTCTTGTGTTAGTGCTTGACGTGGATGCAACTTTTTCTGGCTGTGTGAGGAGTGCCGTAGAAAGAGGAGGTGTGGGCATATGCGCGCTTAATGTGTGTGCGTGTTTGTGCATATATGTGAAATCTGGAATACAAGCCTACAAAAGCAAGTAGACCCCTCTCTACCTATCAAAAGTAAAAGTACTGATGGTCAACTGGTGCACCACTTTACTCTCTCTCTCTCTCTCTCTCTCTCTCTCTCTCTCTCTCTCTCTCTCTCTCTCTCTCTCTCTCTCTCTGTCTGACTGTCTGTCTGTCTGTCTGTCTGTCTGTCTGTCTGTCTCTGTCTCTGTCTCTTCTCTCTCTCTCTCTCTCTCTCTCTCTCTCTCTCTCTCTCTCTCTCGCGCGCGCGCGCGCGCGCGCACATACAATACACACACACACACACACACACACACACACACACACGCACACGCACACGCACATACATACAGTATCCCGACAAAGCTGTATACCTGAAAGTGCCAATCCCTAAATATGAAAAGTACCGTAGTATTCTGAAGCCCCGTTATCAAAAGACTGATAGTTTGTAGGCATTTAGTGATACTAACGTTCAATAAACCCTTCCAGAATCGCCAGAGCAGTGTTTCCTTCTTCTGAAGGCTGTAAACAGAAATGAGATCAGACTAATTAGTTTCTAAGCTGAAGAAAGTCCGATAATAATCCAAGATTTTTTTTTCTGGCACTAAACTTCTAGTTTTGGTTCTTAGCATCGTTCCTTGGCTAGAGTTCCTAAATTCACCAATGGTGAGATTTTGAGTATGCATCCGTTTTTGCCCACTATGAAGGTAGCCGCATTCTGACGTAGGGGATGTATGCTGGGTATGTTTGTTTCCGCAACACATCGAACACTAACTTGAAATACGGGATCTTTAACGTGCACATTTAATCTTCTGCATGTGTGTACACACGAAGGGAATAAGGCACTGGAAGGTCTGCACTGGAAGTTGACATGGAAGATCGTTAAACTCCCATCTCTTCATTCACCAGACGCCGGCGCCGAGATTCGAACCCACGACTTTTTTTTTTTAATCCGTAGTTTTCAAAACATTTCTTGAATGTTCACACAATATAATGTCATCGGGTTGCGACAAAGATGCTGTTGTGGAAGTGACATTTCAGGCTTCCATTTAATTTTGAATTATAGGTCATTTTGCCTAAAATTCCAGACACCTCACTTACACATGTGAAATTTACAATAAGCATCATTGCTTGAGATTACAGCATATAAATGTCATTAGGTGTGTCACAAGATATTAAACTAATTTGTGTTCCGGTGTGCAAAGTCGAAGTTTCTGTGCTTCAGCAATAAACTTTGCGACAGATTTGATCACAATATAACAATCAGACGAAAGCTTTTTAAAATTAAAAGACTACAGTATGAACAGTTTGAGAGACAAGGCTAGGCAAGGCAAGGCAAAGGCAAGGCAAATTCTTTTATTCGAGGATAATAGATAAGCATTCGTGTGCTTTTTTACATCCAGTCCCCGCCCTTTTCAGGGATAACATAAAGATAAAAAGATACTAAACAATAAAACTATACGCAGTATCAAACAACATACAAGAAATAAGTACACTACATATAATAAGGTAAGAGAAATGCGACAGTAGCCTACACTACATATAATAAGGTAAGAAAAATGCACTCATTCAGAAGACGAAAATCAGAAGTCACAATAAAATAATATCTTTTCTTTTCCTCATTTATGAAATATAAAATCAGAGAGAGAGAGAGGAGAGAGAGAGGAGAGAGAGAGAGAGAGAGAGAGAGAGAGAGAGAGAGAGAGAGAGAGAGAGAGAGAGAGAGAGAGAGAGAGAGAGAGAGAGAATAATCTTTATTTTTCAAGGGTTACAGAGTAAGCATTACATACTTTTTTTCATCCGGCCCTTGCCCTGATCAGGGAATAAAGATAAGAAAACCCCTCCCTACCCCTGCATACCAGCATCACCACCAACAGCAGTTCAACGAATATTTTAAAAGAAGAAAATGGGATACATTCAACAAAACGCGTCATCCTAACTGAATACACTGATCATTATTTAAACAAACGTACGTGTGTGTGTGTGTGTGTGTGTGTGTGTGTGTGTGGGTGTGGGAGTGTGAGTGCCCGCGTGTGTGTGTGTGTGTGTGTGTGTGTGTGTGTGAGAGAGAGAGAGAGAGAGAGAGAGAGAGAGAGAGAGAGAGAGAGAGAGAGAGAGAGAGAGAGAGAATGAATGAATGAATGAATGAATGAATGATTATTTTTCAAGGGTTACAGAGTAAGCAGAGAGAGAGATTGAAGTTTCTTCAGTATCCCTTCGGGAGTACAAATAATTAAACATCACATCAGTAGCCTAACACAAAGATTCAATCGCCACAAAATATATATTTTTTTTTTTAAGCAGAGAGAGAGAGAGAGAGAGAACCGCTCCTTTTTACGACGCATGCGCACATATTAAGTAAGGGCCTCATGAGGTCATTATTCCGTTCCCCGGATGTCTGCTGACTGCTGAGGTGGACGTCTGCTTCTGTGCAGACGAAAAATTTCCAGGGAGTTTCGCTTAGCAACTTCAAAGCCATGGCTGATGCCTCTTGAACAAGAGGCGCAGCCAGCCGCTGCTACACAATCTGCAATCGATGTAGGTGTCTTTTCCGATTACTTGAGGAAAGTGGTGCCGCTTCTGCTTGATGATGAGGACCCGGACTTGAAGGCCTTCAAAACGGCTATTACAGACAAGCAAAATATCGAGGGGATAAAGAAATTCATCAGTGATCCTCAGACGCCGACACTGCTCTTTCAACGTGTTGGAGGGAAAGGTAAATAAATTTATTCCTGAGTACCATATACATGTATTTGCTTAGTGTATAGACTATATTTATCAAATTACGATTGCTCGGTCATATGCTCCTGGTGAGTCATACATACGATAGCCTATAGATTATTGCTACTGTTTGCAACTGTTGCAGATGCACACCTAGTGACGTACGCTAGTCTATTCAGAGAGAGAGAGAGAGAGGGGGGGGGGGGGGGGGGGGTATGGGAAGGGAGAGACCTAAGATACATATACAGGCCTATGATGGGATCTTGGAAATCGATCATCAATGTTTTGCAGATTTTTGCCAGAATAATGCCCTGTGCATGTTTTGTATATGTACAGAAATTCCCTGTGCTTATGTGTAACTTTTTGTGATAAGGCAACTTCATGATGATGATGATGCCTTGCCAGATCAGTTGTGTATTCTGAAAGAAAGCCATACTAAAAAGTTTATTTAGTATTAAAGAGTTATGAACATAGCACAGTGTGTACAGGTGTGTGTGTGTGTGTGTGTGAGGGTGTGTGTGTGTGTCACTGTGTGTGTGTATGTGTGTGTGTGTGTGTGTGTTATGTCACTCTGTGTGTGTGTGTGTATGTGTGTCACTCTGTGTGTGTGTGTGTGTGTGTGTGTGTGTGTGTGTGTGTGGTGTGTAATGTGTGCATGCACTTATTCATCATAGGGCATGGTCAGCACAAAAAACCCTGTGTTTTTACACATGTATGTATAAATATATATATATGCACATAGAATGACTGTACATTATTCGGACACATACAATTGTTAATTTAAGTCCTTTTGCTTTTTTTTCTTTTTGTAGGCCGTACACCCTCCATCCTTTTCCTCATTTATGAAATATAAAATCAGAAAAATATATGTAGACATTTTTAAATGGCAGAAAACTAAAAGCTTACTAAGTTAATCAATGAGATATGATAATGATATGCTTGCAGGTAAGAAGTGTACAACTATTTATGTTAAAAGAAACACACACACACACACACACACACACACACACACACACACACACACACACACACACGGGGACGGATAGCCTAGTGGTCAGAACATTGTGCTGGCAATGTGAAGACCCGGGTTCGAGTCCGGTCGAGGAAATTTTTCTCCTGGAGTTAACATCAGTGCTGACTCCACTCTCAAAACTGCATACACACAGGGACCGGATGAAAAAAAGCACGTCTGTTATCCTCGATATAAAAGAATAAATAAATAAATAAAAATAAATAAAAATAAATAGATAACACACACACACGCACACCACACACACACACACACACACACACACACACACACACACACACACACGGCATCATAGATCTCTGCATGTTTTCCTTACTTTCATAGTTTCAGTTCAGTGGTTATTAATGCTCTTGGCAAGGTGTGTTTTGGCTATAGTGTTATGTGCTTACAATTTATAAGATAAAATTGTGTATTGATCACTGTGTGTTGATTTGGCACATTTTTATATATTATCATATGTTTCTTTTCTGTTCAAAATATGTTGCCCATTACAGTCTCTGCAAACTGTATTTGTTGAATTTCCATTAGAATCCCTTTTGACTTTTGTGCTCAGACAGGGATTAATCATGTTATTTTTTGCTGTTTGAGTTGGTATTGTTATTTGAGTATTTTATTCTTGTTCTCAAGTTGTTGATACTATGATACTTTGAATTGTGAGATTTTAAATTGAGATAAGCATAAGATGTGATGTAATTTGCTCATGTCCTTTCTTATACTTTTGGCTATGTGCTATAGAAAATGTGAAATCATTAAAAAAAAAAAAAAGGGATGGAAATCTAACTCATCTAGTTGATATTATGATAACACCAGCTGGCACTACAGTGGACACAGCCAAATATAGTTTGCCTTAAGGATTCAGTGGTTTTTATGGACTGGCGTGGTGTTTTCTTTTACAGGTAACACTGTAGTAGTACTAGTAGTAGTATAACACTAACAGGCCACAGTGTTGAAGTTGATTATTCAGTGATAATGTTTGGTTTTGACTTTGAGGAGAACTGATTTGACAGACTTTGAGTTTGATTTGTTTTGAACTTTGTGAATACCTAGATAAAACTGTTATATAGTTGGCTGTCTCTAAACAGTGATAATGATTAATAAGGTAAAAAAAAAAAAGTACAATGTATAGCTGTTATCTCTTAAACCCTGTTTTTTCTCCACAGATGAATCAGAAGAAACACCAGAAGGAGAGGGTGATGGAAATTTTGCTTACCATGTGGCTCCGGAGGTGCACTTCAGTAGTGCCAAGATGATCAGGTCGGAAATAGTGTACACAAAAATATCAGTTTTATGTAAATTTCAATATAAATTGTTTATGAACTTATTGCTTTGTAAACTGTTCAAAAGAAGAAAATAAAAAGGTGACATTTAAAAATAGAAATAATGAGGGGAAAACCCTCCAGATATTGCTCCATGATTCAGATTGGTGGACAACATAGTTTGTTGGTATTATTTTCTATCTTTGTAAACTGCACAAAAGAATAAAATAAAGGCGACTTGTTTTAACAATATAAAGGATGAGGGGAAAAACCCCTATAGATTTGTTCTATGATTGGTGGACAAGATGGTTTGTTGACCAGTATTATTTTCTATTTAAGTTTTTGTATTAAGGTTTGTGGCCATTTCTTTGTTATTGCCATTTTAAAAAAGTTTATTTGTTTGTATGATGAGTTGTTTTGTTTTTCATTTGAAATAGCTAGACAAAATAGATGCTGTAGTGGAAAGGAAAAAAGAAAAGGATGTAAAATAAAATAAAAAATGTGAGGAAGAAGTAACTCCTTCACGGTAAATTAAAATGATAGGAGGAAATGAATCATTCAGAATGAATGATTTACGTATAAATTTCTCTTTCCCACATTTGCAGTGTTGTGTTCATCAAACGAGGGCCAGTGGTGGAGGCGGACAAAGCAGTGTCTTCACAGGTGCGGGTGATGAACTTCAGTGATGGATCACCCTATGAGACACTGCATGCCTACGTGAGCAATGCTGTTTCCCCGTACTTCAAATCCTACATCAAGGAAACAGGAAAAGCTGAAAGGTAAGACTTCTCAACAAAAGCACATACGTCACTCAGTGCACATGACTTAAGCAAAAGGGATCCTGTTATTGTATTAATGACAAGCACTGCAGTGAGGAATATGAAGAGTCATTCACTTTTGTGTGATTCTACTTTTAAGAGTTTGGGGTGGGGGGGGGGTGGGGGAAGGAAGGAAGGGGGCTGGTTCACATGTATATTTTTTACTTGATCTTTACTATTGGAGCGGGTTTTCCTCATTTTGTCCTGGGCAATTTTTTTCAAACTATAGGTCCTTTCCTAGGAACTAGATGCATGTTACACATAGAACATAAGTTTTTTTTTTTGGGGGGTGGGGTTTAAAAAAAATACATCACAAAAAAGTATTTTCCAGCCTACCCTCTTATGGTATTCATCTAGTAGACCTTTAGCTTTCTGGATGTGTGTGTTTTGTGTAGACTATCAATGCTATATTGTGATCATTCATATCTGAAAAGGAAGAAGAAAAAAAAAAACAGAATATCTTTTTTCTGTTTTTTTTTGTGTGTGAGTGTGCTTTAAATTCTGTCATCCTTTACGGTTATGGACTTTTTTTTGTTGCTGTTGTCATTGACAGAGATGGTGACAAGATGGCCCCAACAGTGGAGAAGAAGATTGCAGAACTGGAGATGGGGTTGCTGCACTTGCAGCAGAACATTGACATACCAGAAATCAGTCTGCCCATCAACCCTGTGGTCTCAACCGTTATCAAGAAGTGCCAGGAGGAAAACCGCAAACCCAAGGTGGAGGACTTCGGAGATCGTGTGGAAGATGCGCAGTTCTTGAACAACCTGCAGAGTGGAGTCAACCGATGGATTCGTGAGATTCAAAAGGTTCTTGATATTTTGGTTCTTACACTACCTTCTTCTACTGATTTTTTTTTCTTTTTTTCTGTAAGTCAAAGAAATTAGACAATAGGTTGTGGGTTTTGGGTGGTGGGGGTTTTTTGGGGGGTGGTGGGGGTGGGAGGAATGCAGGGTGTATTTGATATTTTTAAAATTTTATTTTTGAAAGGGTATCACAGTTGAGATTATTAAAATAAGCCTTTAGCACTTTAAAAAAATGTCTTCCCCATTTTAACAGTCATATCAAAGATTAATGTTTTGCTGCTAAAAAGGTAAAGATAATAAAAGAGAGTATTAGCTATTTATTCGCATGAAAAATATTGCTCGTAAGCAATCTTAAATTTAATCTTTCTCATTATAAAACGTCTCGTTTGATTTCCTTTCTATTAAAATGGAATTAAGTTGCTCTGATCTAGTGTCCTTTGAGAACATAGCAATTTTTCTCAGCGATTTTTTTTCCTTCTAGAATTAGTCTCCTGGTCATCTGAATTTGATGGATTATTGAGATCTATTCCCCATATTCTCTTTTTCCTAAAATGTATGGAAGAAAGCAGGATATTTATCAAATGTGCTTGTGTTACTTTAAACTCGGAAGAACACAAACACATATTTCCATTAAATTACTTCAGGAAGTTGTTGATCAGTGTTGTACTTCATCAAACAGGTGACCAAGTTGGATCGGGATCCTGCCTCAGGAACTGCCCTTCAGGAAATCTCCTTCTGGCTGAATCTGGAGAGAGCTCTTTTGCGAATCCAGGAGAGGCGGGAAAGTTCAGAGATTGTGCTCACTTTGGAAATCCTCAAGCACGGGAAGCGGTTCCACGCCACTGTCAGTTTTGATTCTGACACAGGTCAGGAGATAACTTTGTATACTTTGTTTGAAGGAGCATTTTGGGGATAGTATAAGGTCATTGTACATCTGGAAAATCCAGATATATGTGATACAGGTTTCATAATTAATTATGTTATAATGTAATCTCTTCTATTTTTTTTATTCTGGAAGGCTTAGTTAAAAAAAAAAGAAGTAAAGTTGAGTCTGGGTATTGATGCAGATATATAAATGGAATTAAACTATGCCTGGATACACATTTTATAATTTGAAACGAGTGTATTTAAAGTCCACCCCCTTGTTTTCTTTTTGCATACATGTATATGTATATCCCACTAGCCTAAAGGTTTATTTCATGAATTAAACATGTTACTGTGGATGAAAATACTTCAGACCAGTGAAACATAGATAACTTGTATTTTTAATGTTAAGAACACATTTTAATTATAGGAAATGCAGTTTTGAATGTATAACGTATGTTCACAGCGTATGTATACTTCTGTGGCTTAATACACTTACATAAACAGTTTTTAGAATGGTGCGGCCAGAAGAGACACATAGCTAATTGTTCATTTGATTTGTTTTGGGTAGGTCTGAAACAAGCCATGGCAACAGTGAACGACTACAACCAGCTGATGGAGCACATATTTTTTAGAATTGTGCAGGACAGAAGAGACCCATAGCTAACTGTTCATTTGATATGTTTTGGGTAGGTCTGAAACAAGCCATGGCAACAGTGAACGACTACAACCAGCTGATGGAGCACATAGTTTTTAGAATTGTGCGGACAGAAGAAACACATAGGTAATTGTTCATTTGATTTGTTTTGGGTAGGTCTGAAACAAGCCATGGCAACAGTGAACGACTACAACCAGCTGATGAAGGACTTTCCCATCAATGACCTCCTGTCAGCTACAGAGCTGACCTCTCGCATTGCCTGTCATGATCTTGTGCATTTGCGCAATCCGACCACAAGTACCATCCAGCGTGCTGCGACTGGTGGAGGCATTTCAAGAGACTGAGCGCCAGTGCTAAGGAATTTTGTTGTTGTTGTATTGTAGCATCAGATAATTATTTTATTCCTAAAGTTATTAAATGCAATTTGTGTCATGGAGTACATATCCTTGGTTGTCTGATTTATACAAGCGACAGTTGGGATTGCAGATGAAAGTGAATCGATAACAACTGAAATGGTTTCTATTAAGGCATGTAAGAGAGCATGGATAGCGTTTGTTGGCTCACAGCATAACTTTTATGCAAATAGATTCCATCATATATATGCAGATCGAGCCTGGAAACTTCCATAATTTTATACACACCTCATTACTGGTATGCAGGTTCAACATGCTATGTCTGTCTTTAGTCTAGTAATTTTTTGATACAGTCTTCAATAGTAAGCATGAGTTCAGGAATCTATGAACAGTCTTGTGTGTATGGTATTGATATCTACAGGAAAAAAACATATAATTTAGAAAATGGTAGATAGCATTTATGGTTGTTATGAAAAGTATGACATTTCACAAAGTCAGGAAAATTTGATGAGAGGAGTTTGTATAGATGAAAAAATGTAAAGATAGCTTTCAATTGTGATACATAAGCAAAAGTTTGATCTAGTTTGAAACTATTTGTTTGGATGCTGCGGTACTTGGACACGCCGCTGTATGCACATCCCTACGATGAGTTTGAAAAGTGCTGGCTCCTGCTTTGATGTGTTCATGTGCATGGGACGATGAGAGAAAACTGCAGGGTATGCTAGAGACTTGTATGAAGAAAAGAGAGGAGCATCTCGCATGGTGTGCGTGTCAACCCAGCTCACAAACGCCTTCAAGCTCGTCTTGATCACATGAGAAAGTAAGATTGCGCACTGGATAGTTTGAGAACAGGCTTAAAAAAAAAATTTTTTTAGTTTCTTTGTGATAACTGTTTATATGAAGTAAAAGTCTTTATCTTGTGAACTTTTCAGTGTAACATTACTGGTGGTAAAATTCTAACTTTTATTTGACATTTTGTCGTTGATGTGGGATAATTGTTTTAAAAATCATAGGGTAAATTTATTGTTGATGTGGGATGATTGTTTTGAAAACATAGGGTAAATGTCAATACCTGTGTAATAATAATAAAGGATTGCGATGGAATTTTTCTTTGTTGTTGTGAAAGTAATAGAAGATTTTAAATTCATTACAGCAAATAATAAGCGTAAGCTTCTATTTTCTGGCCCAGAAACAAACACTCAAAAGTCATGTTGGAATTGCCTGATATTGCCAGTTATGGCTATTGCCAAGAAATTGACATAAAAATTAAGTTGTCATCGTATGCTTTTCATATGATGAGGTGTCTATAGAATAAAGTGTGGTCTCCACTAGTGCACAAATCCAACATCACTCGGTCAAGAGTGTTAAATTTAGCAGCTCCTTCCTTTTACATAGTCCACATGTGGTCAGCTCCTGCTATAAATAGCACCGGCTGGCCAAAGCTGGGCTGGGATGGGAAGGGATAATTAGCAGCTGAGAGGAGCTGAAAGTGGGAGGACAGTGACAGCTGTGTCTCTCTCTTCTGCAGGTTCCGCCGTCAGCACGAACAGCTGCGTCAGGTGATCATCCGTGTGCTGCGGCCCACCACCAAGGGCGCACAGGCACGCCTGGAGCTGAGGAACAGGACATGAAAACTGAACCGTGGTGGATGAGGCTGCAGATGCCAATGCCATCGAGGTGAGTCAGTAGGAGCATGCCAACTGTTCGAGTTTTTGATGTAGGAGGAATCCTGTACACCTAATAGCAAAATTCTTACTTTACCCTCTCTGTGGTATTTGATCGACAGCATCTGCCTTCAGTGTTTTGCCGTGATTATTTTGTTGCTTGTTTTTCTTTTCTTTTGCTAGTTTTTGCAGGTTTTTGTGCGAATTCTGAATTCACAGACATTTACCTGCATCAGGATGTATAGTGTATGGTTGTGTGAAAAAGGTTTCTGTTTAGGAAATTGTCACAACTTTGCTTTGTCAATAATTATCATTTACATGGAGAAACTGGTAGAACATCAAAATAGTCTGACTAGTTAAAGTTAGCATGATTGAATATGTGTTTAGCATGCAGGTGAATGTAAATTTCAGGCCAGTAAATTGGTTTGAGGGCCACTCTTATTCCAGTAACAAATTTTTCAGATGTCTGTATTTTTTTTTATTGTGATTGTTATAATGTGCTCAGAATAGAAATTGGAGCTGTTTGCGGTCAGTTTGTGAAAAGTGATTTTTGTGAATGATTTTGTTACAGGAGGTGAACTTGGCCTACGAGAATGTCAAGGAAGTGGATGTCCTGGATGTGTCCAAAGAAGGAGCAGATGCCTGGGAGGCTGCCATCAAAAGGTGACTGAGGAAAAACTGCTTCTTCTTTGCCTGTACTGAATTAGTAGCTGTTTCATTAATGTTGGTTTTGAGCTGTTTCTTTGTGCATATATACAGGGCGTGCTAGTGTGTCGGGACAATCTTGAAATCCACATTTTTTCTTTTATCGTTCTTGTATTACCAAACTTTGCTGAAGGGTTTTATGAATATCGTTACACATAGTGTAGAAGTAAGTAAAACAAACTGAAATTACTTGAATTGTTACATGACCAGTCTAGAAATTATACTTTTTAAAAATGATAAAAAACAAAAATGTAAGAAGTTGACTTTGAAAAGTGCTTGAAGTGTCAATTGCAAAGTATGTTTCTTTGCTGACTAGTGAACATGATGAAGAAAACAAACATAGCAAGAAGTGTATTTTTTCAGGTACGATGAGCGCATTGACCGTGTGGAGACTCGCATCACAGCTCGTCTGCGTGACCAGCTGGGCACAGCTCGCAATGCCAATGAGATGTTCCGCATCTTCTCCGCTTCAACGCTCTGTTCGTGCGTCCCCACATCCGTGGTGCCATCAGAGAGTACCAGACACAGCTGATCCAGAGAGTGAAGGATGACATTGAGTCTCTGCATGAGAAATTCAAGGTACGGTCACTCCAGTTCAGCTTTTGAGTTGATTTATATTTTTTTTAATGAAAATTTTGTGTATTTTCACCAGGGTTGAGTGTGTGAATGCAGGTATGTGTAAAGCTTGTAGTTGTTAAAAGTCTGAGCAATAAAGGTCCACTTTGGAGGGGGGGGGGGGTATTCTTCGAAACTTTTGGGTACAAAAACCAGAATCACAAAACTGTCAAATCTAAGGTGGTTTTGGTCTGCAAGAGATAACTGCTTCTGATGTATGAGTACAATGGTAGTAGGGCTTGATCAAGACAAGAGTCCAAATCATTTTCAATTGATAGATTAATGTCTTGGTTTTCTTTTGTAGTTTTGAAATGGTTCTTGCTGTGTTAGCATTCTGAAGTAAATGTCAAGACCATGGCTTGAAGATGTGATCTTTGTGTGTTCAGTTTTATTGATGTCAATCAGTAATTTTTCTGATTTTTTTTTTCAGGTGCAGTACCCACAGAGCAAGTCTTGTCGCATGAGCCGTGGACATGACTTCCCCCCTGTTTCAGGGTCCATCATCTGGGCAAGACAGGTGACTACTTTTACATTATTTTCATCAACATTCGATGCATGCTTTGTCTAGAAATTTATGTATGAATATTATCCCCAAAGTCAGAAAGCGGCTACCTTAATGGTTGGGAGATATGATTGCATAGGCAAAGTCTCACCATGGTCGAACCTCTAGAGTTTTAGCTGAGGAACGGGAAAAAAAAAAGGGGGGGAGGTTAAAATAAAAGAAATATTGAATATGCAGGTTTAGTTATAATCTGACAGTATCAATACTGTATCCTGTCAGCAGTGCTACATAATTTAGAATGAAGAAGGATATGAGGAAAAGATGTGACCAAACCGTCATTCGTCTTCCCCAAAGATGAAAAAAAAAATCTACATCCCTCAGCTAGAGAAAGTATTGATTAAAAACTTCTTTGTCTTCTGAAGGCAGAAAACATGTGTCACAGACTATGAAAATGTTCGGGCTGTCCTGAAACAGGAAACAGATTTCATAATCTTTCCAAATAAAAGAGGGAGATGTGAAAGACAAAGCATATAACATAGCATTGGAAATATTTATGATATATTTTGAAATGGAGATGTCCGGGATGCCAAGAGCAGATAGATATGGAGGAATTTGGTTGCTGCCACAGAATGACAGTATTTGGGTTTCATGAATTCATATGTATGTTTATATATTTATTTATACTAGCAGCACTTTAGAATGGTCATAAGAGAAATCTGTACCTTGTAAACACAAGATGTTTGGTATGAAAAGGAAGAAATGTGTGCATTTGATGAACTTCTGTGTGCTTTGACTTTTATCATCATACTTTAATGAAAAATAATGGAGTTTTGAAATGACCAGCCAATATGTGAAGAAAAACTTAAGAGTATGTGAGTAAATAACAGTGTGTTGATTACCAGATGTATCAATTATTATCTCCAGATCGAGCGCCAACTGAACGCCTACATGCGCCGTGTGGAAGATGTGCTGGGCAAAGGCTGGGAAACTCACGTGGAAGGACAGAAGCTGAAGGCTGATGGAGACAGCTTCCGCATGAAGCTCAACACTCAGGAACTCTTTGATGACTGGACACGCAAGGTAAGGTATTAGGCATTCTTTAAAGTCTTTGAGAATAGTGTATATTGCACATTCTTGACTTTGTCACAAACATAAAGGAAAGTGTTAACCATTTAGGTTTCAGCACATGGTGTTTATTTCAGTTTGACTGTCATGTGTGTATTTGTATTACAGAATAACATTGAAGAAAAGACAATCAAAAGAAAAAATGAATAACCATGATCTGTGCAAAATATATATTTAGGGTAAAAAATCTGATTTTCAAATAATCTGGGAAGCCAAAACATCAGTGGTTGAATTCGCCCTGTAAACTTGTGCATTGATATATTATAGTGTGTTGCTTTCATAAATAGTTTTGTGCCAAAAATGGTGGCACCTGATTGACAATGTTTGTGCTGTGTTGCAGGTTCAGAACAAACAGCTGTCAGTGACAGGGAAAATCTTTGCCATCACCAGTCAGAGAGGTGCCACAAAGAACATCCTTCGCCTGGGTGTCAACTTCCAGACAGAGATCATACAGCTGGCCAAGGAGGTACTTGTATAGATCGGTTCTACTTTTTAAAAGAAAAAAAACTTCTGGAAATAGACCAATGCTATCATGTGCCGTAAAATAACCTTGCCAGCAGAAGTTACTACTGGTCTTTGTGCTGTGATTGTATTATGCCACTGCTTGAATTCACTAAGGATATATTTTGTCAGTCATTTGCAATGTTCTCTGTCCTTGTTGTGTGTAAAAAAAGAGAGTATTATCATTTGCAGATTCAAATTTACTGTAGTTTATAGTTGTATCTCAGTTGTAACTGTTGGTGTTGTATTTTATTATGTCCTTCATGGCATGATAAGGTATTCCAGTGTTCCATGACACACACACCCCTCCACACACAAATGCACGCACGCACACACACACACACACACACACACACACACACACACACACACACACACACACACACACACACACACACACACACACACCACACACACACACAAGCAAATTACAGTAATCTAGTGTTATCACCTCGAGAGTAAGCCATTTTTATCCCTCTCACAAGCATTTGAGAAAATATATTGGAGTATTAGACCATTTAAGAAATGGAACCCAGTATTGTGTGAACTGTTTAATTTCATTACATGCCATTGTGAATGTGTGTGTTCTCCAGGTGCGCAATCTGAGATGGCTGGGTTTCCGTGTTCCACTGGCCAATGTGAACAAGGCTCACCAGGCCAACCAGCTCTACCCCTTTGCCATTTCTCTGTCAGAGAGTGTCCGCACCTACGAACAAACCCTGAAGAAGGTACATTTTTACACTTCTTTTTTCAATGTTACACAGACATTAGTGTTTTCATTAATGTTAGAGATATGTTATTCACTAATCAAAACATGCATATTGGATGTAGATTTCAATTGCCAAGTAATACAAAAAACCGAAATCGTTTTTAGCTTTGAGCTTCAATGTGTTCTGTGATTTGCAATTTGATAATCTTCTGTATTCATGAACTTTTTTTGTGAAAAATTTTCTTCTTTTTATTTTCCATTTGTATGTTTATCATGTGTCATAAGAAAAGCGAGGCACCTGTTAACAGTAAACATACACCTTATAGAGAGAATAACCTTTTATGAATACTAAGATGTGCATGACTGATTCATTTTCCCACAGATCGATGGCAAGGACTCCATCAAACTGCTGATTGCTGGAATGCGCAAAGATGTCCAGAACCTTGTTGCTGAGGTAAGGGAGAATGTCCTAGGTACTTGTCTAAGAAGCACTCTACTTTGCTTGATAAAGAAGTATGTGGTTTTGAGAAAAAAAATGGTATACTGCATAACTCTATACAGCTTGACATTGATAAAATGTAACTTTTTGCTATTTGATTTGGTACAAAATATGATACAAGGAAGTAAGATGTAGTAAAATATGTGACAGTATTTTTCAATACAAGTAGCGTATCATAAAGCATCACAGCATAGCATCTGCACAAAGCATCACAACACAACATCTAACAGTACATTATGTTTCTCAGTACTAAGACACAACTTGACTTGACACACTTTAGTCCAGACAATCCAATTCATTATTGTTCACATCAAGACAACACCACAGTTCAGCTTACCATAAATGCACACAGCTCAATTCAATGTTTATTTGAGCAAGTAGAGTTGCTCCAGTTGTGTCAAGATTTTTTTTTTTAAAGGTCATGTTATAGTGAATGTTCTCTTTTTGTGTTTATAGGGAGGAGCACTGACATGGGAGTCATACAAACTGGATCCCTATGTTCAGAGGTTGGCCGATACAGTCTTCGCATTCCAGGAAAAGGTAGGTATTCATCTTCTTCATGGTGTCGGATCTCTCCATCACTATTGTCTGACCCCCTTTTTCTTTGCCATTGATTCCTTGAGAATAAATTATCACATGTTATTGCTAACTTCATAGTCCAGGATTGTATGTCAGGTAACCAGAATTATGTGTCAGTGCCGGTTGTGTAAAGTTACTAAGAGGTAAATCAAATGTTTGTGATCAGTTCATATATTACTGATCAATAGTATCACAACCTCTTTCTTTGTGAGTGATCATCTGTTTAAACATCTATTCACATCAGTAAATTTCTCTGTGGGGTGTGTGTGTTGTGTGTTGTGTGTGTGTGTGTGTGTGCTTGCGTGCATGCGTGCGTGCGTGCGTGCGTGTGTGTGTATGTATATATGTGCATGTGTGTAAGTGTGCGTGTGCTCACGCACACCTCAAGGATGTACGTGTGCACATGCATAAATACTTACCTGTATCTGTTCAGCCAACACACCCATAAGACAAAGAGTAAGTATGTCTTTGATGCTTGCAGGTGGATGACCTCCTGTCCATGGAAGAGGAGATTGACCTGAGATCCGCGCGCTGGAAACGTGTGCCTACAATGCCACCACCTTCCGTGAGATACTGACCAAGGTGCAGAAGGCCATCGACAACCTCTCCCTGCACTCCTTCTCCAACCTGCCCCAGTGGGTGGCTCGCGTGGACGAAGAGGTATTTTCTCAGTGTTGACACCTATTGAATGATGTAGGTAACAATGATACTGATCATAACAGTGATCAGGATAATAAAGTTTATAGTAGTGGCGGTTGCGATATTGAACAAATTGGTCCTGTTTTCTTATGGTCACGATATTGAACTTGGTCTTATTTTCTTATAAGCATGTATCCAATATACACAGACAATCACTGGTATTTGAAATAAAAAAAGAAAGAAATGACTGTTGGACCGTAGTTTTCATTCATGAATAGGATACGTTATGAATGTCATAATCTTTTGATATGTATGTTTATATTTTGTAGTTTCTGGTAGATATTAGTATTCAAAGGCTGTTTCTTGTTTTACATGTTTTAATACTTAGCCATTTCTACATTTTAGTATTCAGAGACTTTCTTGTTTTACACTATAGAATGTGCACTTTTACCGATAAAGTCATATACTAAAGACTTATAACAGTCACTTGCTGTATTGCCATACTAGCCAAATAAAAATGGAAATGAAAGGAGGAAAGGTTTGTAACTTGTGTTGCAATTGAAAAGAAGTGGTTGTTCATTCACGATGTGTGTCAGTGTGGAAAGGTTTATTACTTGTGTTGCAATTGAAAAGAAGTGGTTGTTGATTCACAGTGTGTGTCAGGTGGAGGACTGGTGGGTGACACTGTGTGCCCTGGTTTGTTCAGGTGGAGAAGAAGCTGGGCCTGAGGCTGGAGTCAGGAGTGAAGGCCTGGATCCAGTGTCTGCAGGGGGTGAAGGAAGACCCCACAGACAACTCCATGGACACCGATGAACCCAAACAGCAGGCCCACAAACCAGGTGGAGACCCTCACATCAAGGTCAGTGTCCCCTGCTTCAGAAGCTGTGGCTGCTGGTATTCCTTTGTCTTTTGAGATCTAGAGGGGGCTTGTAGGACAAATATACAATGGTTCAGTCCATTTTTTCTGCTGTGTGGCTGACGGTTATTTTACAAAATCAGTGAGAGCTGAGTATCAAAGAGAAAGTGGTAGTATGAGGTTGAAATGAGAGATGAGTAGCGGGAGTTCAGTAAAGAAGAAATAGTCAAATCTGTAGCTTTGATTAGAAATGGAAAGAGTTAAAGACTTACTAGTTCTAACAACAGCTATACGGTACAGTCACATAGCAAGTACAATTTTCCAAAAGTAATTTATTATATTGGAAATTAAAAAATGTGGTCAGTTCCTGTGTTGTAGATTCTTCACCCAAGAAACACACACCTGATTTTCTGTGCAGCCTTTGGTGCACGAGCTGCGCATCACCAACCAGGTGATGTACGTGAACCCCCCTGTGGAGGATGCTCAGTACCAACTGCTGCAGGAGCTGTTTGCCTGGGAGGCCATCATCACCAACCTGCCCCGCATCCAGCACTCCAGATACCAGGTCTGGGTCACTCTCTGAATTCTCAGTGCTCATTTGTCTGCTGTTTGCATCAAGCTAAAGTGCTGTACAGTCTAACGGTCTTTGTGGATGTTGATGCCACACTTTATTACTGTTCATAGCTTCATAGCATCACTTGTAACATTGTTTTATGTAGACCTTTTTGTTTGAAAATCACTCATTGATCATACTTGTACTTATGGTACAGTTGGTCTTTTAAGTTTTTAATGTTCTGCTTGTTTTAACGCATACACTTACAAATGGAGCAAAAATGAATTGAGATGCCTATTCTGATTTGGTGACCGTCACCAGATCTGTTTAACTACAATACTTTATAACACAGCAAAAGTACAGGACTTGATATTGTATTCAGACAGCTTTGTTATGATTTATCTGAAGGACTGCTGACTTTCCTTGATATTGCTCCACTTGTATTTTGTCATCTGTTGTTGTAGGTATTTCAAGTGACATCATATAAATGTGATACCCTTTGTGTTCAGGTTGGCCCAGACACAGAATCAGAGCTGGACCGGACATACCGCAAGGTGCTGACAAAGCTTCCTGAAGGAAGTCAGGTTCTTGATGACGCCTACGCTGCTGTGCAGAAGATTGTTGGTGACTTCAAGAAGTATGTCAACGTAAGTATGTTGCTAAATGACGTGGATGGATATTTTGTGGACTGATGTGTGTGTCATTGATGTCGGTACTTTGGATCAGGATTATGACTACAGTCATCACCCAGGAATTTTTTTTTCTAATTCTCATTCTCTTGTGGGTTTTGTTAAGTTCATATATTTCCTTGAAAATATTTTTGAAAGTTGGTAGCTCACTGTCTTAACCCTAGTAGCGCTGTTCCCGGATTACTCCGGAATGACGTAGTACAGCATTTCTGGCGGCTCCCGGAATATTCCGGAATGACGTCGGTGATCGTAATTGAAGGCTTTCTTTCGCTTTCAAAGGTCATCCAATGAACGTGAAGGCCATTGTAGGGCCGCAGAAATGGGTGAAGGTCGTCCGCAGTCGCAAGCAACGAGGATTCTGATTGGTTTACAGGTGTATTTTTTATTTTTTTTTTGGACGAACGTCGATCGCCTGAAAACAAAATGGCGGCAAAGTATTTGCGCTCGTATTACTCGAAGTATTTTTCTAGTTTTTTGACGATATTGACGTGGATGAGGAGTTTTAGAGGCTGGATTTGGTTGAATTAAACGATAATAGAGACGATAAGGTAAGGATTGTGAAATATTTTTGAAAAACTTCGGAAAAATTGATCGCGATCGGACTGAATCGAGCGGTGCCAAGTTTTGTCCAAAGCACTTCATAGCTACCGGGCGATTTCGATGTCATACATTGTTTTACTTTATTTTAACGCAACACGGCTTCGAAATAACTGTTTTTAAGTCATTTCTATATGCTGTCGAGTACTTTGCATCACACGAAATCAAGCGATTGTCGTATTTTCGTCATAGAACGCCGCCAGTTCGCACGAAATAAGTGTTCACCGCCATGACGATCGCGATCGCGTCGATGATTTCGCTGGACTTTTCCGAGTATTTGACGACCGATAAAGCCACGAAAGCTCTTTATTTTTTCAAAACTTATGTCAAGAGACAGTATTTATCGAATCATGACATTTTTGCACCTCAACAACATTGCATATCGTGTTAAAATCAATCTGGGTCACCGACATCGCAACAGTGATTGGTAGTGCACGCGCAGTTTTTAAACTTTATTTATTTTTTACATTATCATAAACACTACATGCTGCTATAAAATTTCACTCTTTTAAAAGCTTGTTATCTAAGCTTTCCAGTGATTTACAACTTTACACACTTAGTTTAGTTTTACATATCAATATCGAGAGTTGTTTGACCCCACCCTACTGCAAATCAACAATGGCTGCTGTTAATTCAGCCAGCAGCACCTAGTACCGCTGCCGTTATTTCAGCGCTACTAGGGTTAACATTGACTGTAAAGTTTAGTATATGACTCAACATGTTAAAAATGGACATTTGCAAGCTTTCAAACTGATCACTTAGCATACTATTCAAAGATGAAGATGCTGTGCAAAGGCCAGGCTTTTCTGTGTGTGAGTGTGTGTGTGTGTGTGTGTGTGTGTGTGTGTGTGTGTGTGTGTGTGTTTAGAACATGTATATTTTATCAAGAAAATTAAGAAAGTTCATGTGACAATAGTCTTATAATGTTAAAACAGTTTTCTTCGCAGTTCTTTTATGGTCATGCAGAACTGTTTACACTGGCAGACATGGTCAACAATCACAGAGTTAACTTATTTCATTATGTTGAAAAAAAAAAGGTAAAAAGGTAAGATGGACCAAGTAGTGTCACTAACCCTTGTGGAAAGTATACATGAGTGCCATATCTATTACAGATGCTTATACTTTAGACAGATTTTTTTAAAAGGCTTGGAATAGAATAACCTTTCCTGGTGTACAAACCAAGGATACCTGTGGAAAAAAAAAAAGATGTCAGTGCACAAGGAATGATTATGCTCAGTGTAAACACAATAAATGCATAGGTTAATTCTGTTGGCCTTGTGTGTTGCAGGTGTGGCTGCGGTACCAGTCTCTGTGGGATCTGAACCCTGATGTCTTGTACGGTCGCCTGGGCACCACTCTCAAGCTGTGGATGGCCACGCTGGAAGAGATCAAGTAGGTGGCCTGTTTTGTCACACGCTCATGCTAATATTCATCCAACAGATTTTGTATTATAAGTATTATAAGGTCTACTTAGTCACCTTTTTATAGTAAACTGATGTTGCATATCACCCAAACACATGGTCATCTGATATAATATGGTATGTTTTTGTTTTTGGGGTGGGGGGGTTGTTCAGATAAGTTTGATTTAAATCCAAATAACTAAGAGAGAAAAGATTCCCAGGTTAACAACCAGAACTTGATCGTTTAAATTCATATTCGGTAATATCATGCCTTTTATGTGTGGACGTTTTGGGCGTTTTTTTTGTTGTTCCTGAACTAGATCTCTGAGGTCCACCAATGGTGAGACTTTGCTTACGCGACTGTTAGCTCACCATTAAGGTAGCTGCATTCTGTCTTTGGGGATGATGTCTGAACATGACACCACATTTAAAATCTTTTTTAAAAAGATTTTTTATCTACTCCTACAGGTATGCAATGGCCTACTCTTTCAAAAGGCAGAATGGGCTTTATAAGCAAGGTTTTTGCCTGCATTTGCTTATGGGACCTTGGTTTTAAGTATCATTTGAAACACTTTTGTCAGTAGGAATTTATTTGTGAGCATTGTTCTAAAAATTCAGTGTTTTATGTGAGTTTTCAGGTCGTACTGAATTTTGTTTGTTTATTGTCTGGCACTTAGAAAGTAATGTTTTTTTGTCATTTATTTTACAGGTCGTCTCGAAAAACATTTGACACATCTGAGACACAGACAGAAATCGGGCCTCTGGTTGTCCAGTTTGGAAAGGTAAGACAGAAAAATAAAAAATCTGGGAGGGACATAGGCAAATTATGGAAAATATGTAAAAAGGGGATGTTAACCAATCATGACTTGAGTTTTCTGTCTCTTCCTGAACTTATAAGTAAATGTAAAAGCATACTTTCACTTGCACTCTACAGTATAGGGATGAAAGGATCGGTGATAGAGATGAACATTAGTGAGTTTGGATTATTACTTTGTGTGAATTGTTATATTACGTCATGGAAACGTTTTGTTGGTGTTTTTTGGTTTTTATAGTCCTTTCTATTATTTTGAACACACAAACACACACAACCACAACACACACACACACACACACACACACACACACACACACACCCTCTCTCCTCCTCTCTCTCTCTCTCTCTCTCTCTCTCTCTCCTCTCCTCTCTCTCTCTCTCTCTCTCCTCTCTCCTCTCTCTTTCTTTCTCCCCCCCCCCCCCCCCCCCCCCCCTCTTCCTCCTTCCTGAACTTTAAGCAGCAGTTCTAGCAAATAGCTGTATTGAATCTTGCAAGAGATTCAGGCTGATTCCATATTGTAAGAAACCCATCCAGTGAAGCATTATCTTCCTCTTCCTGCCGTCAGTATTGTCTTTGTAAAATGTCCTTTTCTCTATGTCCATAGAGCAGTAATAACAGATGTTTATACCCACAGGGTAGTATAAAGAACTATCAACACCAACTAAGACCACATCCTTCTGAAGTGACACATAACTAAGGGGGTGAATGCTAGTGATGAGCTGACTATTTTGAGGTTGTGTGTGTATGTGAACAGGTGCAATCCAAGGTGACCCTGAAGTACGACTCGTGGCACAAGGAGGTGCTCAGCAAGTTTGGCAGCATGCTGGGCAACGAGATGGCCGAGTTCCACTCACAGGTCTCCAAGGTGGGGACTTTTGCATTTTTTTTTTTATATGAAAGATTTAATGTTTTTTTTCTTTTGAGAATTGGTTCAGACACTAAAGCCACTGATGTGAAAGAAACATAAACAGTCTTCCAGATATCAATTTGTGACATTGATTTTCTTTGATGTGACATCTGGTCGATTTTACTCAGAGTTTTCCAACTTTCAATTTAGGCAGTAGATATGAATATGTCAGCAGTAAAATTTCGGCCACTTCTCTTGATTGGAGGCTGTATGAAATCAACAAAAATAAAATAAGATGAAAAAGTTCATGTATTCTTTGCAGTTGTGTAGATTTTAAGAAAAATGGAAATAAAACAATGTCAGATGATAGGTTCATGAAATTTAGATGCATTGTCATTGGCAGGATGAATTGGTACTGCACTGTATAACTGGACACTTACTCTTGCATAGTTGCTTATCTGAAGAGGCAAGTTAAAAAGATAAGTTTAGGAGAATGCCATGCATAGATCAAGGTAATATTGCCTACATACAATATTTCATTACTGTTGGGAACTATTGGTGACTTTTTAAAAATGTCATCACCTGTTTTGTTTTTGCAGTCTCGATCAGACCTTGAGCAGCAGTCTCTGGACACAGCTAACACATCAGAGGCAGTCGGTCTCATCACTCATGTCCAGGCCCTGAAACGCAAGATGAAGTCCTGGGAGAAACAAGTCGATGTAAGTGGTCTTTTTCAGAACTATTCCATTCTAAGTATTCCTAAAAAAAAACTGGCGTCTATGGAGCAGACTTTTCAGAATATTTTTTTTAACATTTTGTTTTCTTTTTTATTTCAGGTTGGGTTTTTTTTTTTTTTTTAACTTCCTTCATTGGCTGATTACAATCTCAAGGAAGCAAATGTGAGAACATGTGACTTGATTTTTTTCATGTTTAATTCACTGTTTAGGAAATGTGGTTGTTTAAAAAGTAATGGTGAGTGTTCATGAAATTCAGCTGTAAGGAGATTTCTTATGTCACACTATGTATGATCGTAAATGGATAGTGTTACTGGCTTGAAGTTATGTGCTCAGTACTTTTAGGAGTAATAGTTCTGACTTATTTTTGAATATTGAATGCCCATACTTATGTCATGAAATTTTAATGCTTTAAGTTTAGATGATGCAGCAGGATACCTTTACTTTCGTGGTGCTTAATAAGTAAATTGGGAATGTACTTCAGGAAAAAAATACAAGTATGACAGAGTAGTCATAAAAAACCCCTCTGTTACCATGACACAGATGTACAAAGAAGGCCAACGCATTCTGGAGCGTCAGCGTTTCCAGTTCCCTTCCAACTGGCTGTACATTGACAATGTGGAGGGAGAGTGGGGAGCCTTCAGCGACATCATGAAGCGCAAGGATTCCTCCATCCAGACCCAGGTGGCCAGCCTGCAGATGAAGATCTCCTCAGAAGACACCCTGGTGGAGAACAAGACCTCCACCATGCTCCAAGAGTGGGAGAAAGAGAAACCAGTGGCCGTAAGTTGAGACTGCTTCACATTGTGTTTAGCTGTAAGAGGCGCTGTAGTTTTTCATATCTTATTATTTTGTTTGTTTTCAAATGATTATTTTTGCTTTCATTTGTTTAGGTATCAGCGTGTGAAGGGTAGGATCGGATGGCTTCAGGAAGGTGATAAGGGCATAATTATTTCTGGGAAATATTTTCTTTTTGTATGATAAGCTTTCATCGTGTGTAATTCTACATTTCTGTACATGTAGGGACTTTATGACATGTGTTTCTTGTCAATCTGTTATGTTAAAGTTTCAGCAGTCAGTAACTCGGAGTAAGCTGAATTTAAATTGAGGACTAGACAGAACTAAATTGAAGGAAATGTTTAAGGTTATTAATGTCGAAAGCATATTTGTCATAAGAAAAATAGTTATGTTTGTCACATTATAGTTGGACACTATCAGATGCAGTAGAGTTGAATGATATTAAAACAACATACCTCTACATTATGTTGTTGTGATGCTGAGAGCCTTTTCACTGCTGTGTGTTACCAGGGAGAGATGAGACCTGACATTGCCCTGAAGAACCTGACCATCTTTGAGGGCAAATTCAACCGTCTGAAAGAGGAAAGAGACAACGTGTCCAGGGCAAAAGAAGCTCTGGAACTGGCTGAACCAGGTAATAACTTGCATCTTTATTACCAAGAAAGCACTTTCAGATTATAGCAAAACACACTATAGTCATTTTGTTGTAAGACGATGTTTGAGTTCATTCATATTTTCCAGCTACTAGTTTAACTGGTTGTTGTAGGAGAGTTCTGTAGGTCATTTTGCCTAAGACATATGTTGACTTTCTCTCTTTGAATGTCTTTCACACTGAAGTGTGTCCAAAATGCACTCCTTTCATTCTTCCCATCATCTCAGTCTCACTCTTTCCACCTTTTTCTTGGAGCTGACAGTGCAAGTCTAAATATAATACTTCTTTTGATATCTTATTCAGGTTTTTTTCTCCAGCTTGCAAATTTTCTTTTTAATATCAACAACTTTATTTTACCAACCAACAGAAAGCAGGTGCAAAATTTTGTCTAATTTGTTAAAATTGTCCATACTGAGTGATCTATCTTTGAAAAATATTGTCAAACTGACTGATAAAACCTTTTTCCACATAAATCAACTTTTTTTTTTTTTTTTAAACAAAGTTGCATTACCATTATAAAAAAACAGCTGTGTATTGCAATATCACCATTGAATGATGCGTAGTCTGTTCCATGGTGTTCTTGATTCATGACAGTTTGGGTCATTCTCAATACTCCAGAAAGGATGCCATGGATCAGATAAATAAATTACTTTCAGTAGAAGACATTTTTGTGTTAGTGTTGTTGGATTGGTGTTGACAGTAGTCAACTGTTCTTTTGCCCCTCCAGGCCAGGTCAGCCCCAGCCATGAGCGCATGCAGGTGGCCCTGGAAGAGCTGGCAGACCTGAAAGGTGTGTGGTCAGAGCTGGCCCGCATCTGGGAGCAGATTGATGAACTCAAAGAGAAGCCATGGCTGTCCGTGGCACCCAGGAAGGTAAGATAGCAACTGCAGATAATAGATACTGTCACTGCACTGTATTGATATATGTTGTGGAACTACAGATAATAGATACTGTCGCTGCACTGTTTTGATATTTATTGTTTGTTTTTTTATGGTCACTTTATATATATATCCTGTTGGTGGAAGGTGTACAGTTCTTCATTTGCTCTGATATTTTTTTTTAAGGTTCATTTTCTTACGTATTTTCTTGTGTTTTGGGGGGATAAGTGGCAGGCACTATCATTTACTCAACTTGTGCATTGTATGTATATTTGTTGAAAGAAAGCTCAGTCTATCCAGAGGGCTCCCTTTTCATGGACGTCGAAAACAAAAGTCTCACTGAACTTGAACGCTTGGCCAAACGAAAAGACGCTGGACAAAAATTAGTTGATGGCCTAAACCGCTTATCATAACAATTATGTCTGTAGCATCGCACCTTGTAGGTGCCCTACTAGGCCTATCATAGTAGAATGCAAAATGTACTGTACTGTACTGCATTTGTTGATATTTGCAGCTTCGCCAGTCACTGGATGCTTTGCTGAACCAGATGAAGGAGATGCCAGCTCGCCTCAGGACTTACTCTTCCTTCGAGCATGTCAAGAAAACCTTGCAAGGATATGCCAAGGTATGTGATGTAAACAAATAGCTTTGTTTGGCCACATTTTTAAAAGATTTTTTCTTTTGTTTTTTCTTCTTTTTTTAAATATTTTTTAGAAATAAAAAGTAAGATGTTTTAGAAAATTTTGTTGTGCTACTGTCTGGTTTGACATTCTGAAAAAAAGAAAATTTCTTTACTTGAACACTTTGTTAACATTTCTGTATTTGAATAATATGACTGGTGCTAGTTCATTTTTCATTACAATGTGGAAAAGGAGTGCTTCTGTTACAGTATGTCTCTTAATGCATGAATATTACTTTAGCAAGTATCTCCTCCAGTGGTAGCTTTATTTCTATTTCATTTTATTATTTGAATTAATCTTATTTCTTGTTCTTATCAGTGTGTATGAACATTTTTTGTGTGTGAAGCAGATAGCAAATATCAAACAAGAACATAGCTAACAAAGGGTGACTGATTTTTAGGTGAACGTGCTGGTGGTTGAGCTGAAGTCTGAGGCCCTGAAGGAGAGACACTGGAAACAACTGATGCGTCGTCTGAACGTGAACTGGGTTCTGCCGGAACTGACCCTGGGCCAGGTGTGGGACATTGACCTCCAGAGACATGAATCTGTGGTCAAAGACATCATCCTTGTGGCCCAGGGGGAGATGGCCCTCGAGGAGTTCCTCAAGCAGGTCAGTCTTACCACTGGTAATCTTAGTGACTGAAGTGTACTTTTTTGTCTGCGAGTCGTGTGTGTTCTGTGTTGTATGTTGGTCAAGCTGAGTGTCAAGTTACTTGAACAAAGTTGATGAGATACAATATTAGAATGTAAGATTATTAAAAAGTCTGATGTTTCACTTTAATTGGACTTTTTTTTTTAATCAGTATAATTTTCTTCAAAGTTGGGTATTAGTTTGAAATTTTGCATTCTTGTATGGCTTTCTTGGCAAAGGTTTTAGTATCTGTTGTCGTGATTATTGTTATCAGATGCTTCTTCTTAAAAGTGTGTACTGGAAACTGCAGCATTGTAGGCTGTTGTTTACAGATAAGTTTCAGATGAGACCTGCAATTAATCAAAGTGGACAAGGTGATTTGGGTAATGTAATGTTCCGTCTGATTCGCGGATGTGTGCAGGTGAGCGAGGTGTGGCGCAGCTATGAACTGGATCTGATCAACTACCAGAACAAGTGCAAGCTGATCCGGGGCTGGGATGACCTGTTCACCAAGGTCAAAGAGCACATCAACAGCGTCTGTGCCATGAAGCTGTCCCCTTACTACAGGGTAAGTTTGGTCTACTAGGCAGCTTTTCCATACAGCTTCATGCTGATTGATATTGCTCTTTGTGTGAAGTGTCTCCATCATGGCTGTTTCAGAAAGTTTATTGTATTATTTCACTGGAACATGTGCCATAATGATACTTTTAATGTCATATATCATTGCTTTGATGTTTCTATTAGTTTCATGAAGTGTGATATGGTAAGATCATCAATATGCAATAGGATAAGATCATGTTTTATGTATACTTGCAAATCATTTGTTGTACTCTTCCACACTAGTGAAATGGAGTTCAATGGGTCTTGTCCTGATTGCAGCAAAAAAAAGGCAACAAAAGATTAATGTACTCTTCCATACTAGTGAAATTGAGTGAGTCAGTTCAATGGGTCTTGTCCTGATTGCAGCAATTTGAAGAGGATGCCCAGGCGTGGGAGGACAAGCTGAACCGCATCAACGCCCTGTTTGACGTGTGGATCGACGTCCAGAGACGCTGGGTCTACCTGGAGGGCATCTTCACTGGCAGTGCTGACATCAAACATCTGCTGCCTGTGGAAACGTCACGCTTCCAGGGGTAAGCTGCTGGTCTTCAAGGGACATGGCTTTGTCTGAGAGCACTGGCATAATTTACTAAGCAAAGGGCATATGTGCATATTTATACACATTCACTCAAACATTTTCACATGCATGCATACATTCTTGCATGCTTCACGCACACATGCATGCATGCATGCACGCGCACCACACGCACGCACACGACACACACACACACACACACACACACACACACACACACACACACACACACACACACAACACACACACACACACACACAGAGAATTAAATGTAGGGTGGATAAAGTTCTTGTCATTTTATGATGGAATTCCTAGCATAATTGTCTCTTTCTCAAAACTTTACCTGTAAATTTGAGAGTAATGTATGGTTCGACAAGTTGACTTTTATCACAGTTGTCACAGTGCACAAAATCAAACATCTATTCAGTAGCGCCTAGTCAAGAGTGCTAAATTTTAGCACACTCCCTCCTTTTACCTAGTCCATGTGTGGTCAGCTCCTGCTATAATAGCACCAGCTGGCCACAGCTGGGTGGGGATGAAATGGAATAATTAGCAACTGAGAGGAGCTGAAAGTGGGGAATTCTGACAGCTGTTTTGTATAAAAAGTACTATGATGTGTGCAGAGTGAGCACGGAGTTCCTGGGTCTGATGAAGAAGGTGGCCAAGTCCCCTCTGGTGATGGACGTGCTGAATGTGCCCAACGTGCAGCGACAACTGGAGCGTCTGGCAGACCTGCTGGGCAAGATCCAGAAAGCCCTGGGAGAGTACCTGGAGCGGGAGAGAGCCTCCTTCCCCAGGTGAGCCAGCCAGCCAGCATTGATGTAGTATTGGTAACCGAGTTGGCTGTTCTCAAAGAATTAAGGTTAAGTGCATGTATCATTTTTACTTCTTTTTTCTTTTTTTATCGAGGATATGGAGTAAGCACTCGTGTGCTTTTACATGCAGTCCCCTGTGTATGTAGTTTTGTAAATATTGTCATCTGTTCCCACTGGCACACAATATACATGTGATGAATGATACTTGTTTATTACCAAGTCATATGGCCTTTGTTTTGAATGCTAAACAGATTTTATTTCAACAGGTGCAAGACTGTCAGTTCTTGGGATTTAATAAATGTTGAACTTGTACAGATTCTACTTCGTGGGTGATGAAGATCTGCTGGAGATCATTGGCAACAGCAAGAACATCCCTCGCCTGCAGAAACACTTCAAGAAGATGTTTGCTGGGGTCTCCTCCATTGTTCTCAATGAAGACGATTCACATGTTGTGGGTCTGACCTCCAAAGAAGGAGAAGAGGTAAAGTGCAGTCCTGGGTTATGTGGTGTTGCTTCATTCTGTAAAAGAGAAAGAACTCGTTGCCTGGTTTTAGTATTGGAAACTCACTCTCAACATATGTGGACATTCTAAGTGTTTTGTACTGCCATGAGCTTAAGATGATGTATAACTGAAGTGTGAGTTTTTAAATAACAGGGCAGAAATGGCAATACATTGGTCATCATTTTACACATTTGGAAATTTCCTTTTTGACAAACTGTTAAGTATTTTGAGCATGAAAGCAGGGAATAAATCGGAACTTTCTTGTGCATATCTTACATAGCAGTTGAAGTCCCTATGAGATTGTGCCATTTCTTTTTGATGGTTTTTTCCAGTGTAACACTATCTACCTAATTTCTCTGTGAGTGTCAGTGTTACTTGTCTTTCCTCTAGGTGGTCTTCGCAACTCCAGTGTCAATCGCAGCCCATCCCAAGATCAATGAGTGGCTGACCCTGGTGGAGAAAGAGATGAGGGTGACCCTGGCCAAACTGCTGGCCCAGGCTGTTCAGGATGTGGCTGCCTTCAGATCGGGCCAGATTGACCAGACAGGCTACATTGAGTGGGCGGACAAGTACCAGGTTAGTCAGACAGTAATAGTGTTGGTGCTCTCAAATGCATAGTCAGTGAGTGAGTGTGTGTGAGTGCACCAATGTGCTTATGGCATGTCTTTGTACATGTTGCTTATCAAGTGTGTGTGTGTGCTCATGTTTGTTCATGTGTGTTCATGTTTGTGCACAGATAGATTATATGTTAATGGATCTGTACACTATTTGTCCTTCAGATTGAAATACCCAACATGTTGCGCTGTAGTTGTCACTGTGATTTGAAATATGTGTGAGCACAAAATCTTTATAAGAAATAAATAAATAAAAAAAACCTAACCCAAACTAGTTGAATTGTCAGGGTCATCACAAGATTGTTCGACTTTTCATATGTTTTTACGGTATTTACATGTACTAAACTGTATATACAGCTTAATGTCATTGTCAGACTTGATAAAATGACGACTGACATCCTTTCCAGGCCCAACTGGTGGTGCTGGCAGCGCAGATCTCCTGGTCAGAGAGTGTGGAACAGGCCCTGCAGGCGGTGTCCACTGGCAATGACAAGAAGCGGTGGTGGGTGTCCTCAAGGCAGTGGAAAACACGCTCAACGTCCTGGCTGATGCCGTCCTCCACGAACAGCCCCCTGTCAGACGCAAGAAACTGGAAAGCTTGGTGAGCAATTGGTTTTGATATGCGTTAAAGATGTCTGGCTGTTTGAACTGTTTTCAGAAAATACTTGAGTGATTCGTTTTTGCAAGAAGTGTGTACTTGTTTCTGTTGGTGGGTTAACATTCTTGTATATATATCTGATTACTGGAATTTTTGCAGTGCTGTGTGTGTGTGTGTGTGTGTGTGTTGTGTGTGTGTGTGCCAGTGAATCGCCAATGTGCGTGTGTTTTCTGCTGAAAGTGTGTTTGTGTTTTCTGCTGAGGTATTGCACCTGACCAGTGACTGTATGTCTGTGACAGATCACAGAGCTGGTCCACCAGAGGGATGTGACTCGTACCCTGATCCGCAACAACGTCAACACCCCCAAGTCTTTTGAATGGCTGATGCAGATGCGCATGTACTTTGACCCGAAGAACCCTGACGTTCTGCAGCAGTTGTCCATCCAGATGGCCAATGCCAAGTTCAACTATGGCTTCGAGTACCTGGGAGTGCAGGACAAACTGGTCCAGACTCCGCTGACAGATCGCTGTTACCTGACCATGACCCAAGCCCTCGAGGCTCGACTGGGAGGATCACCTTTTGGTAATCTTGATACTTTCATGCTTCTGTTTTTATTGACTGGGAATATATTGTTAAAAACTGACAAGAATTGGGAAAAGTTAATCAAATTGAATTTGATTGTTGATCTTTCTGGTAGCATCAATTATGATTTCTCTAAATCAGTTCGGACTCCACTCCTGCAAAAGTCCTTCAGACAAGACTATAAACCGAGGTCCTGTGTACAACGCACACAGAAAATCTTGCACACATGTTAAAGAGCGTTCTGCCTTTTGGAAGAGTAGGCCATTTGTGCACGTGGGAATGGATAACAAAATTGACAAAACCACATGCACATGGTGACAGGATCTTAAAAAAAAAAGTATGAGTACTAATTCCATTATCCTTGAAAAAAAACGATGATGTCACATGCTTTATCTTTAAAATGTAAAATTAGAAAGCAAAGATAATTGTCCTAACATCTGGGAAAAGAATATATTATTGACATATATTTCTGTTCAGTCCACCACCAAGTGCATGCAATCTGTCTTCATCCAGTCGCTGCCTTCAACTTTGTTGGCTGTTTATACCTTGATTTTTTTTTTTCTTAAATTCAATAGTTAGATGCCATGAATTGTTAAAACAGGTACAGAACAGATTCATGAACAAATAAGGTGAATCATTTCTTCAATTTTCTCTGTAAATACACATCAGATCAAAAATTAATTTCTAACCAGTTGTGATTTTTGTGGTTGTTTTTCAGGACCTGCCGGCACAGGCAAAACAGAGTCCGTGAAGGCGACTCGGCAACCAGCTGGGTCGCTTTGTGCTGGTTTTCAACTGTGACGAAACATTTGACTTCCAGGTCTGTAAACTAGTATTCAATAATAAGAAATAATTAAACTCCCCCCCACCCCACCCCCACCCCCCCAAAAAAAAATTTTGTTTAGCACCTCACTCATTTGTTCATATTTTAAGTGTAGTTTTGGTGTCATATACTGTACCATATCAGACAATTCCAATCAGCATTTTTTATTCATTCACAAGAAACACTTCAAGTTTAATGCTGTGTGGGTGTGTGTGGTTTTTTGTTGTTGTTGTTGTTTTTTTACAAAGCTTTGAATTGCTTATATCTGTGGTTAGAAACAAAATAGCTTCCTCTCAACTGAGTTCAGAGCTTTGCAGGTTTGAGATTTGCTTCCCTTTATCGTGATGATAATGGTACCCACATCATCTGGAAAAAGCAGCAGTAGCATTTTAAGACAGCATCCAAGATTCTTCACAGCAAAGAGGAGGAATGCTACATGTGCATGCTTAAAATCAGAAACGTGAAAGCTCTTGCATCTTGAGCATGGACTGTGTTCTGTCAGCCACTGATTTATTCCGTTTGTACATTATGGAAGCAATATTATAGTTTGCTTGTGGTTTAATACTGCTCTTTTTTTTTCCAGGCCATGGGACGCATCTTTGTGGGTCTGTGTCAAGTTGGAGCATGGGGCTGCTTTGACGAGTTCAACCGTCTGGAGGAGCGCATGCTGTCTGCTGTGTCTCAGCAGATCCAGACCATCCAGGAAGCCCTCAAAGAGCTGGCCAGCCCTGACCGAAAAGACAAAGGTAATGATCTATTAGCCAGTATTATTATTATTATTATTATTATTATTATTATTATAGGTATGTGTACGTATCCACTCATGAATATTATTGTCATGTGTAGCAATTTTTGGTGGTATACGTAGTTCATCTTATCCAGCTTTTCTCTCATATTCTCTGGCAGTGTTTCTCTCCACGGAAGAATATGTTTACTCATATGCACAAATATGCATACTTTCATCTGCAAACTCATGGACAAACATGCACACTGCAGCACAGAAACAAGCACTCTTGATTTTGTGCACATGCATGCATATGTGCACAACATTCTTGTTTGTAAGAGTTTTTAATTTTCAAAGATTTTAAGTTGTGTAATTGCTGAAGAGGCTGAAAAACTGTTTTGCTACTCATTTTGAAAATATTTTCTAGTTACAATCATTGTGTAAAAACAGTGATTTAGTTCTGATCATGATGGCAGGTTCATGAGTGTTATTCTATGACAAGCAGGACAGTTTTTAACAGTTGTTTTGAATCAGTGATTTAGAGTGATCATTTTGGTGCACACAATAGTGGTTATAATGATAATAATATATAGAATTTATATAGCACTGAATCTTGTGAAGCAAACAGATTGAAGCACTTGCATTCAAATCACTCACACCCATGCAACCATTCACAAGTAGAATGAACAAATTATATATTTACACAAACACACACACACACACACACACACACACACACACACACACACACACACACACACACACACACACACACACACACAACACACAAAACACTACATACATACATACATACATACATACATACATACATACATACAAGACATGTTCAAAGTTGTCATGCTGTGCAACAAACAGAACGATTCATTTCTCCCTCCCTTTGTGTGATAGGTCCCACCATCACGGTGGAGCTGATTGGCCGTCAGGTGAAGGTCAACCCTGACATGGCCATCTTCATCACCATGAACCCTGGCTACGCTGGCCGCTCCAACCTGCCTGACAACCTGAAGAAAACTGTTCCGCAGTCTTGCCATGACCAAGCCCAACCGTCAGCTCATTGCCCAGGTCATGCTGTACTCCCAGGGATTCCGTCAGGCCGAGAAACTGGCCAGCAAGATTGTTCCTTTCTTCCAGTGAGTTTTTTTTGGTTTTTTTGTCTGGCGACTTTTCTGTGTTTCTTCTACATTCTGACTCCCCCTCCCTGAGTTTTTCAATATTCTCTGATTTGTTTCCTTGATGACACTCGCCGAACAACAACTCTGTCTCTATATCTATCTCTGTCTCTGTCTGTCTGTCTGTCTCTTTCTCTGTCTCTCTTTCTTCTGTCTGTCTGTCTGTCTCTCTGTCTCTCTGTCTCTCTCTCTCTCTCTCTCTCTCTCTCTCTCTCTCTCTCTCTCTCTCCTCCTCCCTCCCTCCCTCCCTCCCTCCCTCCCTCCTCCTCCCTCTCTCTCTCTCTCTCTCTCTCTCTCTCTCTCTCTCTCTCCTCCCCCCCTCTCTCTCCTCTGTGTGTGTGTGTCTCTCTCTCTCTCTCTCTCTCTCTCTCTCTCTCTCTCTCTCTCTCTCTCTCTCTCTCTCTCTCTCTCTCTCTCTCTCTCTCCCCTCTCTCACTTATTCCGCCTATGTTTGGCTGGGCTAAATTCAGCATGAATAAAATTTTGCACACAAACAGAAGCTTTGGCTTTTATTCTATTTTCAGTGGCATTTCAAGTCTTGTCACTGGGGAAAAGGTGGGGGGGAACTCATTCTGTGTCTGTCTTTACCTTCTTTTTTATTTATTTACTCTCTCTAAACCCCCATCCTCCATATTGTATTGTATGTGTGTAAGTAGATTTTTAATTTTGCTGTCATAATTATGTTTCAATGAGCAAACTGATCTTAAAATAAGCCTAAGTGAATGATTGATGTAGCCTTTTTCCTTGCTTTTTAAAAATTCTGTCTTTTACACATGTCTTAATTGTATGCAATCCTTTGTGTGTTGCCACAGGCTGTGTGACGAGCAGCTGTCACCACAGTCCCACTACGACTTTGGTCTGCGTGCCCTGAAAAGTGTGCTGATCAGTGCCGGCAACGTGAAGCGAGACCGCATCCAGGCAGTCAAGCAAGGTCTGTTGGACAGAGGTGAACCAGTCAGTGAGGCGTCCATTGCTGAAAACGTCCCTGAGCCAGAGGTGAGCGCGAACAGAACGAAGGTTTGGTTATTATGTGGAGAGTTATTCATATCGAGAGTATTGATTTTTAATAATGATAATAATATATGGGATTTATATAGAGCTGAATCTTGTAGAGTACACAAATCAAAGCGTATCATTAGTTCCGTGTTTTGGAAGTGCATAATAAGGTCTGACTTTTTAACCACTTCAGAGAATAGAACATTTTGTGTTAGCATTGTTAGTGTTTCACAACCGTTCTCTTCAAAATGACAGAATATCATGTGTTACAGTGTAGTTATCTTTATATTTTACTCTTTTTTTTTTTCCTCATCAGATCCTGATTCAGAGTGTGATGGAAACAATGGTGCCCAAACTGGTGGCTGAAGACATCCCCTTGCTGCACTCGCTTCTCTCCGACGTCTTCCCAGGTGTGGCCTACACACCTGGAGAAATGGTGGAGCTTCGTCGTGAGCTGCGCAAGGTGTGTGCCGAGATGCACCTCACCTACGGCGAAAATGGCGATCAAGGAACACAGTGGGTGGAGAAAGTAAGTTTTGTGTTTTTCATAAAAGCGTTTGTTATAATAATCCATTAAGAATTTCTCTCTCTGTTCTTTAGATGTCTGTGTTCTTGTCTTACTGTTTCCTTTTAAATTTTTTTTTTTTTTAGTATTGTTTTCTTGGTTTCTTATGCTCTTTTTTTCCTCAGCAACAATATATTTTTTTCTCTTTAACATTTTTTTTTTAGGTCTAATTTAATTTTTTAAGCTTTGTGTCAGTGGCTTTTCTAGCAATCTCTTAGCATTTATAACTAGTTTTCTTTCCTTTTGAATGAGATGCTTATTTGTTATTTTGAAGGGATGCCCTTTTTGGTTGTTTTTCTTCTTTTTGGGTCAGATGGTTGTGCTACCAAAATATGCAAGTGTGTGGTGTGTGTGTGTTCAGGTTCTGCAGCTGTACCAGATCACAGCCCTGCACCATGGTCTGATGATGGTAGGCCCCAGTGGCAGTGGCAAGTCCACTGCCTGGCGTGTGCTTCTCAAGGCCCTGGAAAGAGTGGAGGGGAAAGAAGGTGTTGCACACGTGATCGACCCCAAGGTACTTCGATATGGACGTTTGCGCACACGCATGTTTATATATTCAAGTGCATTTTTACTTTTTCTGATTTTAGACATGGATATATTACTAAGACTGTAAGGTTATATCCTCTCAAAACAAAATGACCAAGCACGCTCTGCATCTCTTTGGAGTTGCTGGATGCTTTCATGTAAACTAGTATTTTTTTGTGGATTTTGTTACTCCTCAGAATGAACTTGTCCTGGAGAACTGGCAGAGAAATTCAGCAGTTCAGAGAGTCACTGTAGTTAGGTCCTTTGGTGTGTGACCTTCGGTTAGAAAAAGGAGAGCAGTCTAGACCAAGGTTGTAGACAAGACTTTTTGAATATCTCAAAGATAAATATCATTTTATCAGTTTTTTGTTCTGATGTTTTGAAATATGAAAAACCCAAGTAAGGATACTGATTTGTGAATATATAATGGGAAAAGTGAAATACCCAAGTAAGGATACTTACTGATTTGCGAATATACAATGGGAAAAGTAAATGTCTGTAAAAAAAAAAATTTTCTTTGAATAGTAAGGATGATGAATAGTGATATACTGGTAGATCTCATGTCATATGCACGGTTAGATGAGTAAAATATAATTGTATTCCTTTTTCTTTCCCCCACAGTCCATCTCCAAGGAAACCCTGTACGGTAACCTGGATCCCAACACCCGTGAATGGACGGACGGTCTCTTCACCCACGTCTTGAGAAAGTAAGTCTGAACAAACAAAAAAAATGGTGATACTATGAGATGACAAGAAGACAGTTATTTAAGGTGGACCACTGCGTCACTTTTACAAATTTTTGTTTCTCAGAAACTACTAAAGATATCTGCATGAAATTTGGTACACATACTAAGTGCATTAATAAAGCTATCTGTGCAAAGTTTGAAGTATGTAAGTCCAACAGATATGATAATGTGATAATTTTTCCAAAAAAATAGGGGTCAGTGTTTGGCCCATCTGCTGCTTTCAAAATATGCTATACACAATGAAGTTTATCATTTTTCCTGTTTGATTTGACATCACTGTGTGCAATGATCACAAAAAAATATAGTTTAGTTCATAAAATATATTTTTCTTTTTTTTTTCAAAAATGCCCAAAAAATTTTGCTCCAGGTTTTTAATTTTTATCTCATGGTATTGAAAAACTATAATAGCTACAGTGTTCAAACTGTCTCATTGCACTCAGCACACATTTCTACACCAGCATACCAAATTTCATTGGATTATTTTTATTAGGTTAGAAGTTACAGGTGGGCCAAATAACAGATGCGGCCGAAAAAACCATGTTTTGAGAAAAATGCCCGTAAAGATTTAGTTAACAATTTAATCAATGAAAATCATGTTTAAACATTACCAAAAAATTATGCATGGTAAAATAACAATAGGCCAACACTACTGAGTGATTAGAAACAGCTTTTCTCATAGAATAAATTTTTCAGGAGGCTCCTGGGGCATACACCCCCCCTTTGCCTGCTTGGCTATGTTCATGTTCGCATGCATTACACTTTCTTTTTTTTTTTTCCTCTTCTCTTTGGCCCTATCAGATGATTTTCTAGTGGCTGTTTTCACTCTGAGAATGTCTGATTTATCTACAAACACTTCTGCATTGCTCACTGCCACAAAATCCAGTCCAGCAAGCACAATATTGCTGGAAAAGTATCTCGCCTCCAGACTGCAGGCTGACTGTCTTCTTCATCTCAGCTTTGAATACATTGTTGATAATGTGATAACTAAGATGTGTGAGGATGCAAAACAGAATGCAAAACAACTGTGTGATTGTGGAAAATACAGGAGAAAGTTTAAAAAAAAAATTTAAAAAGGGGGGCAGAGAAGAAAAATTATGGGTGAAGGTTTTTCTTTTCTAACACCATTCACTGTGTCAAACTCAGTAAAAACAATTCTTTTGTGAATTATCATTAAACTTAAAACTGCCTCTGAAAACACAAACAACTGAATAAAAAATAAAACTGAGAATATGGGGAAAAAGTGTATACTGAATAGCCCTTGTCAAAGAGTAGACTGCAAACCAGAAATTCAGGAACTACTGCATTCCTGCTAAGTCCCAACAACACATAACTTATTGGGAAAAAAAAGTGCCCCACTATGTTCCCAAAACAGTAATAAATCGATGGAAAATGTAGCTATTTCAAACTTCGCTTGCAGTTTGTAATTTCACGGAGTGCACCTTTATGTTGTCATCCAACTTTCCAAAAGTGACACATCACTGATGATGTTCTGTCGTTTTTGAAGTTGCGGGCCCGCGGATCGGTTTATTTTTCTTGCGCATCGAGTCTTAATCAAAACTAGTGTCGCTGTCAGCCACTGACACACGTTTTTTCGGAGAAAAACTTCAATTTTCGCATCAATGAAGTAAGCGAGTGGTTATCGGCAACATCGCGAGTTGATGTGCATGGCACAGCAAAACTAGGTCACCACTCCAGCCAGCGATCGTCAGTCTATTTTCCGTTTCTTCTGTTTTTCATTCTTTCTACCAAAGGCATTGGTAGTCCAACACTTGTTCTCGGCATATTTTGGCATTTTTGAGACTTTCAGTAAAAAACTTTGGCTGAAAACCGGTCGAATACGTGCATCGGACAGACTCGAGATGTAAACATCCGCCATCTTGGATAAAAGTCACATGACTCTTAGAACCAATCAGCTATTTTTTTACGGCCACAAGCCAATCAGAGACTTCGACTCAACTGTATGCCTGTAGAAAATGCCTCTCGGGTTCCTTCGGATTTACTCTTCGTGTGTTTCCGTGAGTGAAATTATCCATTGAGAGGTGATGTCAGAAAGTAGGTCAGTGAATGACCTTCACATTGATACCAAAGAAGGGGGGGTAGCGAAACTGGTCGGCAAGCGCGACGATCTCCAAACTGAAGCAAATTTCGCGTTTTTGGGCCACAATTGCTCTAAATTCACCCACCCCTACCTCAGAAAATGATTTTATTTGCAATGAAATCGGTCAAAACAAACAAAATGAGTGACAGAAATGCAAAGTTGACACATTACTTGACCAAATGCAACCATAATCCCAAAAGTCATTTTTAATTTTTTTTTGGTGAAAACCTATGCCGCGGTCCCCCTTAACAATGAAAAATAAGATTTGAATGACTAAATAATGAAAGAATTGGTCTGGATGTGAGTTGGGTCAAGATTGAATGGTTGAATTCTTCAGTGTGTGGCAACTAAATCATTTTTTTATATTGATTGCTTGCAGTTGAAAGATTAAACTGCATTATGCTATTCTACAAGAAGTAGTTTGTTATCAAGAGTCAGTTCTCTGGAGTCACTCATTGTTGTCTGTTGTGTAGAATCATCGACAACGTGCGTGGAGAGTTGACCAAGCGACAGTGGATCATCTTTGATGGAGATGTGGACCCAGAGTGGGTGGAGAACTTGAACTCTGTGCTGGATGACAACAAGCTGCTCACTCTGCCCAATGGAGAACGACTGGCCATCCCACCAAACGTGAGATGATTGTGTTGCTGTGACATGATACACTGATTTGTTGAGGAGTAGAAGCTATTTTAAGAGTTATGGCTGTCACTAGTAAAGCAAAATAATTTTTAGAAACTGGGTAAAGGTTTTTGATATTTTAGTGTTTCTTAAGTATTAAAGCACATTTATTATTATACTATGCAAGGCTTGGCTTTAAAGAAAAAGTCTGTTTTGCCTTTGAAAAGAATGTCTGGAAAGCATTGCCTTTTTTAAATGCATGATTCTGCTCTTTAAAAAAAAATTCTGCTCTTAAAAAAATATATACATATATAATTCCAACGGTTTATAGGAGAAATTATGACAGAAATGAAAAACAGGACAGAGAAAAAAAAATCCCAACCGAGATACCTTGTCTACATAACATCCTCATTTCTGTTTGAAATGTTGCGTTTGTTGCTGCTGCAGGTGCGCATCATGTTTGAAGTACAAGACCTGCGCTTCGCTACCCTGGCCACCGTCAGTCGTTGCGGCATGGTGTGGTTCAGTGAGGACGTGCTGTCCACGGACATGATCTTCGAACACTATATCCAGTCCCTGCAGCATGTTGCCCTGGAGGAGAGTGAGGAGGATGCCCGCTACATGTCCCGCACTGCTGGATCCACTGAAAAGGAAGACCAGGTGTCTCCTACACTGCAGGTGAGAATGATGTGTGTGTGTGTGGTTTGTAGGCGGAAGATTTGACAAGAGGGAGCAGATTACATGTGTGGGTACATCACATATTTGCTGCAGAGCTACAAACTTGTAATTTGAAAATGATTTGTAAAGTTCAGGTTTGCCATTCGTTGTGTATGTTTGTCCATGTTTTAGTATGACAGCAACTGAGTACATGCCATGACCCATAAAACTCAGCCACAAAACATGGCCCATTTAGATGAATGTCACTCCTCAAGATTCAGGCATTTTTACAACATTGAAGAATTGTTTTGTTGAAATAATTCATAGGTGAAATGGAGTAGCAAACTGCTAAAAATGAAAGTTATCAAGAGGAGGATGTAGGAAAATCCTTATGCAGTTGTGGATCATCTCGTGATGTGAAACACTTGACACATAATTTGCTACTTAGTTTTGATGCTACTGTATGTTGGTAATTCTTGCTATATACAGGAATGCGCAACATTGAGAAGCATGCGAAATGTATAGAGATTTACATATAAGAACATTGCAATAAATTTGCAGTTAAGTGCAGTCAATACAGAATTTAGATATTGCTCTTAACCCTTATCCCCCTGCTGCGCCCATTAGCGCCCCTTTATAACGTAACCCTGTAGCGCCCATTAGCGCCCTCAGTTTTTTGTGTATTGACTATTGAAAGATGTAAAAATTACTTCCCTTTGACACAAGTTTCACAGTGAATAAATTGTGTGACCCCAGGGGTATAAGCTTTCATTCTATTTCATTGTGAGAAAGAATATGGCTGTTCTCTAGCACAGCTGTCAGTTTCCCCCACTTTCAGCTCCTCTCACTGCTAATTAATCCATCTCATCCCAGCCCAAGATGGGGCTAGCTGGTGCTATTTATAGCAGGACTGACCACACGTGGACTAGGTAAAAGGAAAGGGTGCGCTAAATACAGCAGTCTTGACTGAGTGATGCTGGATTTGTGTGCTGTTGTCTGTGTCTAACCAGGGGACATGGTAGTAATGACGTTTTCTCCACACTGTGTGTTCAGGTGCAGCGTGATGCAGCCAGTGTGTTGATGCCCTACTTCTCCCTGGATGGCATCATCATCAAGTGTCTGGAGTTTGGCAAAGACCTGGACCACATCATGGACTTCACCCGCTTCCGGGCCCTCAACTCCCTCTTCTCCATGCTCAACCAGGGTGTGCGCAACGTCCTGGCCTACAACCGCACCCACGACTTCCCCATGCAGGTCAGGGCCAGGTTTGCTTTATCAAGTGGTGGTAACGTAAGGATTGATTATACATATGCAATGCATGTTGCTACATGTAAAAAGTTAAATCTGTATCATTGTATCCAAAAAAAAGTGACGAGCCTGATACAGGTAAATCTGTATCATTTATCAAAAAAAAAGTGACGAGCCTAACAAGTCTATATGACAACTCTAAAATTCATGATGTTATGCTAATTTGGAATTAAATTATGATTGTAAAGTTATCTGATGAGAAGGTAATACAACTTTATATTTCTATGGAAACTATGTCTCTCCTTTTTTTTTATCTATAGCAAGTCTATAATGTGTTGGGTACATTGAATATATTTTAGAGAGAATCTGCAAGTTTTTGATATCAGACAAGGCTTGATAGCTAGACAACTTAACTGCAAATGGGTGAATTCCATGTATTGTTTTAATTTAAAGTACTTTTTTGTGTGTGTTTCATTTTTTTGTTTGTTTGGGTTTAAAAAAAAAATTTAAAAAAGTTTTGAAGTATATCATTAATCTTGATGGACGCCCTCCGTGTGAAAAAAAAGAGCATAACGATGCTGATAATTGTTACCAAAAGTTGTGTGAACAGGCGGACCATCTGGAGCGCTACATGACCAAGTACCTGATCTACAGCCTGCTGTGGTCCATCACTGGCGACAGTCGCCTCAAAGTGCGCCAGGAACTGGGGGATTTCCTGCGAGGCATTACCACCATCCCTCTGCCACCTCAAACTCGCTCATCATCGATTTTGAGGTGACGTATTGCCTTGAAATACTTATTTTGGATCATGTTTTATGGTATGCAATCTTTTGCCAACAGGTTTTTGAAGGGAAAGGATGATTTTTCGTTTATTGAAGGAAAAGTGGGTAGTTCCTAGAGTAGGATCAGTATGTATGTGTGCATCCATGTGTGTCTCAAGAGTCTGTGTCTGTGTAGTTTGTGCCTGTAATATTTGAAATGAATCATTCTTGCTTTGTTTTCATGAAAGAGTTGTCACAGGAATGGAGCATACATTGTTAATTATATGAGAAACTGTTGCCTTATGCTGATTTGAAGTTAACCTCAGGAACATGTTCTGATTTTTTGTGGGTGGTTTCTTTTCGTATGATGTCTTTTTATTTCTGCTTCAGCATTAACATACCAAACTAGATGAGCGTTTAGTGTGGATGGACAATTTTTAGTAATAGAAATAACTAAAATTTTATAAAAAAAAGGAAGACAAAGTAGGGATGGAATGATTCTCTCAACCCTGACTGAATAACTCTTTATTAAACTGGACCCTTTTTTTGTATCAGGTGACCCCGTCAGGTGAGTGGGCCTCGTGGCAGGCCAAGGTTCCCAAGGTGGAGGTGGAAACCCACAAAGTGGCGCCGCTGACCTGGTTATCCCCACCATCGACACAGTGCGTCACGAGAGTCTCCTGTACACCTGGCTGGCTGAACACAAACCCCTGGTGCTGTGTGGACCCCCTGGCTCTGGCAAAACCATGACCCTCTTCAGCGCTCTTCGGGCCTTGCCCGACATGGAGGTAAGACTGACTGTGCGGTGTCTGTGTTGTTTCAAGCTTGGAATTTGTTGTTGTTGTTGTGCTTTCCCAAGCTGAACACTCTGGGGGTCACCCAGAATATGCACTCTTGACTCACTCATCCCGCCTGAGAATCACTGTGAGACTGAAAATACACACTGATTGAGAAGTTTGCTTGTATGAATTTGATCTCTCTCTCTCTCTCTCTCTCTCTCTCTCTCTCTCTCTCTCTCTCTCTCTCTCTCTCTCTCTCTCTGATGAGACTTTAAACCAAGGCCCCGTGTGCGAACGCACGCAGAACATCTTGCGCACATGCTAAATCCTGTTCCGCTTTTCGTAAGAGTAGGCCATCGTGTGCCAGTGGGAACAGATGACAATATTTACAAAAACTGCATACACACGGGGACCGGATGAAAAAAAGCACATGATTGCTTATTCTGTTATCCTTGATATAAAAGAATAAATAAAATTAAAAAATCTCTCTCTCTTTTCTCTCTCTCTCTCTTTAACCCTTACACTGGCCCACTTCCACACTATACTTAGTACAGCCACCGGTCAATTAACAGACAGAAAAACACAGAAAAACGGTCATTTTTTAAATGCTGTCTTATTTCTCTTTCCATGCATATTTGAACAATACATATTGAATAAAAGTTGTTCAGAATTGAACAAAGAACAATACAAACACATTTTTAGGGGGTTAGTAAAACATAATAGTTCACATACCTGGATGAAATGTAGAAAAACAGGGTTTTTTTTCCCAGTGCAAGGTCCAGGTAAGAATAACACACTCCACAGTCACCAAAAACAGGATATTTAGTCACCACAAGATGCTAAAGTCTCTTTGATGTTGACTCTCCACCACATATCAGGCTACAGGGTCCAATACACAGATATAAGTTGAATAAATTTTAGGTACAAATCCAGGTAAAAATGTCCGTTCTGCTTCCGCATAAAAAAACTCCTTTTTTTTTTGGTAAAGATATATGAAGAAAAAATAACTGGTTGCCTCAGATACACACAAGAAAAATAAACTAGATTATAGCACAACACTTTCCAAAGAAACAGTCCATGTATATGTTGTACAGGTGAGCCTCTGTAATTAGTTGTCACCTGCACGCTCCCTCAGGACTCTTAGATAGTCAACCTTGGTGTGGTAAACTTCAAAACATACAGGAACACACAGAGTAACTTGGCACTGTTCACACTGGTAGCTGGACTGTTTCCTTTTGAATCCCTCCATGTTTTTTCGTGCTGGATTGCAGGCAACACAATCCCGTGCCGGACGCTTCCGTTTGGCACCGACTTGGGCCACATTGTGGCTTGGTCGGTGTGTCCCAATCAGTCGTCTGGGTGGGTTGGCTGCCTTCCTTCCTCGTGCTGCAGGCTGTGGGGCATCAGGGGCAGAGGCAATCAGCTGATGAAGAAGCTGCCTCCTGAACTCGTGGTGGGAAAGCTTCACGGGTGCAAACTTCCGGTGCAGATGGTAGGCATTGCACATTGCCACCGTGAACAAATAAAAAAAAAGCTTCCTCCACCACTTGTTGGTCTTCCTCAAAAGGGAATAATTTTTCAGCATCTGGTCTGAGGTGTCTACACCCCCCATGCATTGTATGTAGTTGACAATGCACAGGGGTTTCCAGATGGAGTCTCCGTTGTCGTCCCTTTTGTCCAGCTTCATCTCCTGCGGTGGGTGAATGGTTGACAGCATGTTGACATCCCGCTTGTCATGGTACTTCACCGCAAGGAGATGGTCGTTGTGCCGGAAGATGCTCTGCCCCTGTGTCAGCTGAATGTTGTCACCTCGTCGCCTCTGCTTTTTAAAGGCCTCAGGCATGCCGTGTCTGGTTGTACGGACTGTACCGCAGGCATAGGTGTTGAAGAGGTACAGCTGGGTGAAGAGCTCTGGACTGGTGTAATAATTGTCCATGTATATCCTATGGCCTTTGTCTAGCAGACCTCCAAAAGCCAGGACACCCAGCACAACCCGAGATGTGGTACTCAGGCCCTCTTCAAGATCAAGTGCCTCGGTCACATCTGTAGATGGCGTGGACCCTTGGTATATGTCCATAGAGAGGACATACCCGCTTTTTGCCTCACAGGCCTCATACAGCTTGATACCAAACTTGTCTGGTTTTGCTGGGTTGTACACTCGGAAGCGCAGTCTCCCTTTCCATGGGCAAGTCGCTTCATCGAAGCTGATGTCCTGCTCTGGAGTGTACACCTCAGCAAATCGCAGACGAAGATGGGTAAAGAATGGCCGGATTTTGTAAAGCGGGTCAGAACCATCACTTAGGGTGTTGTCCACCAGATGAAAATGGCTGAGGATTGCCTGAAACCTCACCAGAGACATATTCTTCGAGAAGAAGGGAGTGGAGGTGGCTTCATCCTGGCTCCAGTACTCCTCAATGGTGGCTTTGAGGACCAGGCCCATCAAGATGACCAGGGAGAAGAAGACCCGCATCTCTGCTGCTGTGACATCTGACCAGCGATGCAGCCTGAAAAAAATAAAAATAATCATAAATGATCTATACTGTTTTCACACACGCACGCACGCACGCACGCACGCACGCACGCACGCACGCACGCACGCACGCACGCACGCACGCACGCACGCACGCACGCACGCACGCACGCACGCACGCACGCACGCACGCACGCACGCACGCACGCACGCACGCACGCACGCACGCACGCACGCACGCACGCACGCACGCACGCACGCACGCACGCACGCACGCACGCACGCACGCACGCACGCACGCACGCACGCACGCACGCACACGCACGCACGCCACGCACACGCACACACGCACACACGCACACACACTACATACACACACACTGAAGTGTTTCAGCTGAGACTATAAACTGAATCCCTGTGTGTGAAAGTATGCAGAACATAAAATAAAATACACATACACAAAATAAAGTATACACAAAATGTCACAAACATTCAAAATAAACTAAACACATAATGCACACACTCATAATAACAAATATGCCATGCATCCATAAACACTCCAACAAGTTCACAAACAATTCATCTGGCTGATGACTGCAGTCAAGTTTGTGTGCTGTTTCTTCTGTAGATATATATATCTACAATCTAACAAACAAAAACTCTTCCCATCTCCAACTCTGAAAAAACAACACAACAGAGCACAAAAAACATAATATAGTGGCTCATCACACACACACACACACACACACACACACACACACACACACACACACACACACACAAACACACACACTTTTTACTTGAATATTTGTAACACTTTCCATGAATAAAAACTGGTAATTATGAACACAATCTACACGAAAATATCACTCTAAAACAATACAAAAAAAAAAAAGGAAGAAGAAATAGGAACGAGAAAGAAAAAGAAAACTGAATCTATATGACAGTGAAAAACTCTAGATCAAAGCTCGTGTACTTACCGCGAGTGCGGTTTCAACGCTCCTGCATCGATCTTTCGTTGAGCGAACAGGTTCGTTTGCACAACCAGCCTGTCGATCACCCCATCATCAATAAATAATTGAAAAAAGTCCAGCGGCTGAGGATTGACTGGAAAGTCTTCAACATTGAGCGCATTTGGACGCTGAAAAGGCATGTTGACAACAGCACCTCCATCTCCCTCACTACTCCAGCCAGATTGAGCGTCGCCGTCAAAGTCGCGGTTGTTTGGAGCCTGATCTAAATCCCTCAGATCCCCAGTCAGCATCAGCTCCCCCAGATAGTCATCTTCTTCTGGATTCACTTCATCGATGTTTGCATTCCCCAACAAATCGTCGAAGTATTCAGCAAACAAGTTGCGTTGGCGAGGCATGTTTCGGCGCGCTGCCATCTTGCCGAGTTTGAAATCGGTTCGCCGAGTGCCGAGTATATTTAGCGATCGCGTACTCTAAAACTACTTCCAAGTACACAAAAAACAGGTTGCCGGGCCTCTCTCATGAATATGCTAATGAGATACAGTGGAACAAAGAGGTTTCCCATCCAAGAACGGTAACTGTAAACGGTCAAAGTGACCTACCCCCCCCAACGACTATAGTTGCGACTGCCAGTCAACGGCATACGAAAGATGCGCGACTATAGTCGCGACAACCAGCGTAAGGGTTAATGGGTTTTTTTCTATAAAAAGATTCTCCCCCAACTTTTTTTTATGTTGACTCCTTCTCTGTGCACTTCATCTCTTCCACAGTTCTTAGATTTAAAAGATCCACCTGCAGTCTCTTCTTGTTCAGATCTGTAATTGAACATTTTTTTTTAGAGCACTACATTTCAATGCACCTTTTGCTCTCAGATTGGGTGGAAAGGGAAGATTTAATGACTGTTGACAGTGCAAAAGCAGCCTCACCTTCCATGAAAAGAAGACAATCATCAAATCAATGGCCTGGCCTAGAGTAGAAAAGGATGGCTACCACCATCTGAAATGAGAAGATTAAGTCCTAATTCCAAGACTCTACACTGGACTCAACAGGCTAAAGCACCATATATCTCCACAAAATTGAAACTTGTCCATCTCCCCTATGTGCCTGTGGTAAAGAAAACCAGACAGGCCGGCACATCCTGAGGAAGAATATGTGGCCAACAGAGATAATCCTACAGACCAAGCTGTAGGGCCCATGAGAGGAGCTGGAAAGCACATGCCATTAATTCTCCTAGGCACATCTCACAGTGTAAAGTGAACAAGAGAAGAAGAAGGACTGTTGAGGATAAATTTTTTTCTTTACTTCATGTGGTCAAGCTTTTATTTTAGTTTTAAACTTATAATATATCAGCTCTGTACAAAACACAGGGACTTTTATTGGTTCTGATGACTTTGCTCCATTGGATTGCAGGTGGTAGGTTTGAACTTCTCCAGTGCTACCACCCCAGAGCTTCTCCTGAAAACCTTTGACCACTACTGTGAGTTCCGCCGCACACCCAATGGCATCGTGCTGTCACCTGTGCAACTCAACAAGTGGCTGGTCCTCTTCTGTGATGAGATCAACTTGCCAGACATGGACAAATACGGTGAGTTGTTCTGACAGTTACAGATCATACTGGTCGCTATTCTGCCTTGATTTAGCCATGTCTGTGTTATCCTATGGCTGTAATTAAATTGTATATATTGTATAATGAAATCAGTCTGCTTTTAACTGCTCTGTTTAGTTAAGTTAGAGTCTGTCCCGAGCCTAAGGCTCTTCAGGCCGGTGCTTATCCCGGTTTCTGTGGCGTTAAGGACGCCAGTCTGTCACAGGGTTAACCCCCAACACAAGGTTGGTACCCCTTTTACACCTGGGTGGGGTGAGAAAATAGCCGTAAAGTGCCTTTTCCAAGGGCACAACGCCATAGCCGAAAGCTGGGATCGAACCCGCAACCTTTAGATTACGAGTCCAATGCCCTAACCACTCGACTACATCGGCGGCTAAAACTGCTCTATTACAGATTTATGATTTCAAGCCATTGCATGGAAATTTACAATGGGGATATAAAATGCTGAATGTGATTAAACAATTTGTGACACAAAGATTTGTTTTGCTATACCGGGTATGTCATTCTTACAAAGATAGTTTGATTTGAGTGGATTGTTTTCTGTCCTTTTCAGGCACACAGCGTGTGATTTCCTTCCTTCGTCAGATGATGGAGCATGGTGGTTTCTACCGCACAACTGACCAGGCCTGGATCCAGTTTGAGAGAATCCAGTTTGTGGGTGCCTGCAACCCTCCCACAGACCCTGGAAGAAAGCCTCTGTCCCACAGGTAATTGAGATCTCATTAAAAAACAAAAAATGCTGATATTTCAAGAGCCAAGTTAGTAATCTGTGTGTTCAGCAAGTGTATTTCATTCTTTATGTAACTAAAGTATGCTGCAATTGTCATGATGTTTTATTTTTATTTTGAAAAGACTGTCAGTTGTTTCAGGTAGAATATTGTTCGACTCTTTTTGTGTAGAATGGGACTTTCTTTTTCTCATTTCTATGTATCAGACTGTTTCTTTATTGATAGAATGTGAATTAACCTGAATGTAAATAAGAGATATGCAGGGAAAACCTGTTTTGTAAGCTAACCTGTCAGTGATGTGTCCTATCTAGTATTTTCACAATGGTTTTTCTGCTAAAGTTATTGTTTACTTCAGAGAAAAAAAATGTTTTGAATGTTTTGTTACCTTTTTATAATGTTCTTTTGTTAGATGCTTTAGTATTTTTCTGTTGTGTACAGATTCCTGCGCCATGTGCCTGTGGTGTACGTGGACTACCCTGGTGAAGTGTCACTGAAGCAGATCTACGGCACTTTCAACCGTGCCATGCTGAGGCTGGTGCCATCTCTCAAGCCATACGCTGACCCACTCACCAATGCCATGGTGGAGTTCTACATGATGTCACAGGTAAATCTCTACATAGGCCTGAACTTTACAGGAATTGCTGCTGATAATATATTAAAAAAAGATATTGGAAATGTTGCTCTTTCCCACATTTCTACTGTTTTGGTAGCTTTAACTTCTAGGTATAAAGATGACCAAGAAAGATTGCATTCTTTTGTGTTCAAAAGAAATTGTGTATATATTTCCGTTTTTGTATGATTGCGCATTTTTTTTATTTTATCTTTGTTCTCATGTGGCTTATTGTAGTTCAGTTTTAACAGACAGGTGTTCAGTAAGGACAGAAAGATGAAGAGGAGGCAGAGAGAAAGCACTTTAAACAGTGAGAATGTTGACCATAAATGAAATCGTTTGTCCGTGAGACTAGTATGGTGTTTTTCTGGTTCCTGTAGATAGCAGGCATTCTTCTGTATCATTTGCTAATCTTTATGAATGTAGTACCAACAGATCTGTACATTACAAAGAGGTGTATTTTTAGTAGAGCAAGATCAGTGAAGACATGCTTTTACTATGCACTTCAGCCCTTGCAGATGAGAACCAAGCATCAAAATTTTAAAGGGAATGTACTTTGCATATAATGAGGTTAGGGGTACATCTTGGCTATGTCAGCGTCTTGTCTTTTTGAAATAGCATGCCCTCAAAGAATTTTTCTATTGTGTGTGCATTACGCTAACTAGTGAATATGTATAATCAAGTTAAGGTGGACCAGGGTTTTTTTGTTGTTGTCTGAATTGCTAAATCTTGTTCTGATAAGGCTGAATTTTTAACAAGCCTCTGGAAAGGATTCATGTTTCGTGTCATTCACCAGATATTTCTTTGTGAGCATCACATAGTTCACAAAAGGTCAGCTATGCCAGGTAATTACTGAAAATTTCTTTGTTGGCTTGTGTGTGCGTCTGCCTGTCTATATGTCTTTCTATCCTTCCAGGCCTCTTTCTCCTCCAAAGTGCACCATGCTATTACTTTGTTTGTGATCCTGTTTGAACATTTGGGGTTAAACAACAAATGTTTTTGAACTTGTGTGCAGGAACGCTTCACTCAAGACATGCAGCCTCACTACATCTACAGCCCTCGTGAAATGACCCGATGGGTGAGAGGCATCTGCGAAGCCATCCGGCCGATGGAAAGCCTGGACCTGGCAGGACTGGTCAGAATCTGGGCTCACGAAGCTCTGCGTCTCTTCCAGGACAGGTTTGTCATTTGTGTGAACATGTTCATTTGTTGTGCCATTTGGCTGTCACACTGCTGACTCTTCTGCTGATCAGCAAACAAAAGGGTCCATTCTAGCCCCAATGCCCCATAGAAAGGGAAAAAAAGAAGAAATAGATGCTGATAAAGAAATGCAAAGTTGATGGAAAAAATAAAGTTTTAACAAAGGTTTGCTGGCCCCTACAGAAGCTGAGGTCTCTGATGCCTCACTCCCCTACGACCGCCTAGGTTATGGGACACCTTTACCTTTTTTTTTCTTTTCTTTTTTTTTTTTACCTTTTTTGATATGTTTGTTTAAACTCAGGCCCTGAAACATTAGCAGACATATATTTTTATGAATTGATGTGAATTATTTTCTAAATATGGTCTTCCCTAAACTCTAATCCTGCTAACCAATAAATAAATGCATGTTGCAGGCTGATTGAGGATGAGGAGCGTCAGTGGACAGACCAGAACGTGGACATGATTGCCCTGAAGCATTTCCCCAACATCGACCGCGAAACGGCACTCTGCCGACCCATCCTGTTCAGCAAGTGGCTGTCCAAAGACTACGTGCCTGTCGACAGGGAGGTGCTCAGAGAGTACACCAAAGCCAGACTCAAGGTTAGAGGGCTTCCCTCCCTGCTTGTGTCTGTGTTGTTTTTTTTCTTGTGCGACTTGGAATGACAAATGATTCATCTAGTTCATTTTTATGTCGATATATATGGCATTGGAAAAGTTGGTGCAAGAAAGAAAAGTGATGCAGAAGGATTCAGGAGAAGGTAAAATGTTAATTTATTCCCATTTGCTAGATTTAGCTGGTTTGTGTTAGAAACTCTGAGTTACTTTTCCTAGATAGTTTTCTTTTCCTGGGCATTATATATATATTTTTGTGTGTGTGTGCGCATTTTTCAATTTCTGTATAAGTGCTCTATTCTTAGGCTATTGCAGCAAATTATATATTTGACCCTGTAAAGAATAAAAAAAGTAAAGCGTGACTATGACAGAAAAAAGAGAGAGAGAGAGTGTGTGTGTGTGTGTGTGTGTGTGATAGTAAAAAATTTGGCAAAATAAAGTGGCAACTCTTGAAGTGGAGAGTACTTTGTCTGACTTTTATAAGACTTTAGCAAGGAATTTCCTCTTACTCTCTTGTGGGCAGAGAGCTTCTCGGTCTTGACTGCTTTTAGCTTTTTTTCTTTCTCACACGTTCATAATTCAATTTTTCTTCCCAGGTGTTCTACGAAGAAGAGCTGGACGTGCCTCTGGTACTGTTTGACGAGGTGTTGGACCACGTGCTTCGCATTGACCGGATCTTCCGCCAGCCCCAGGGTCACCTGTTGCTGATTGGTGTGAGCGGTTCAGGGAAGACCACCCTGTCCCGCTTCGTGGCCTGGATGAACGGCCTGACAGTGTACCAGATCAAGGTGCACAACAAGTACACTGCCGCCGACTTCGATGAGGATCTGCGCACTGTGCTCCGCCGATCAGGCTGCAAGGTGAAGATTTGTGTGTCTGTTGAGTGGTTTTCTTCTTCTTTGGGTTGTTTGTGTCTGCTAATTGTTTGAAGAAGTTACAAAAATTGATTAGGGAAAGAAAGATATTTGTGGCATGGTATTAAAGGAAATATGATTTTTGCCTGTCATTTTTTATTTGCAGAGAATTGTCAGGGGTATTTTTTCGATTACTTGATATTGATAGTGTCACTCAGAGATCAATAGAGGATTTTTTTTCTTTGCTAATCCTCCTCCCCCCACCCCCCCGTCTTTTTTTCTGTTTTCATAAGTAGTGAATAGAGTACATACTTTTAGGTAATATGCACTCTTTTGATGAAAAAAAAAATGTCCTCACCAAATGCATGATCTATGGAATACCGTGTGACAGGATGAGAAAATCTGCTTCATCATGGACGAGTCCAATGTGCTGGACTCCAGTTTCCTGGAGCGCATGAACACGCTGCTGGCCAACGGAGAAGTGCCGGGTCTGTTTGAAGGAGACGAGTACACCACCCTGATGACCCAGTGCAAGGAGGGAGCAGTGCGAGAAGGCTTGATGCTGGACTCCGCAGAGGAACTCTACAAGTGGTTCACTCAGCAGGTGGGTGCTCACCTGGAGGCTTTATCCCCCCCCACCCTTTATTTAGTCCCATGCGGTTACCTTTTCCATTTATACTTGCTGTTTGATATTCTGCTATCTCTCAACCATCCCCACCCTACTGTATTGGCCATCTCAGCCCCGGTAACACAAAATTAGATAGGAACTTTAGCATTTGAGCGCCGCCCTCAATATGCTGGCCCCTAGAGAAGCTGAGGTGTCTGATGCCTTGCTCCCCTACAACTGCCTAGGTTATGGGACACCAGTCCATAAGAGTGAGGGTGTGACTCTCCTTCTCCTATTGCAGGTGATCAAGAACCTCCACGTGGTGTTCACCATGAACCCGTCCTCAGAAGGCCTGAAGGACCGTGCAGCCACATCCCCCGCCCTCTTCAACAGGTGTGTGCTCAACTGGTTCGGAGACTGGTCCAAGGGGGCCCTGTACCAGGTGGGCAAAGAGTTCACCAGCAAGATGGACCTGGAGAAAGGAGGGGTAAGTAGGGAGAATTGTAGCTTTTAGCGTTGGTAGAAAAAAAAGGAAAGAATGTGTGTGTGTGTGTGTGTCTATATTTGATTTTGTGTATGGAGACAACAAAGTTCATATCTGTGATGTAAGATCTTATGCTGAAGATTATTACAACAAAAAAAACTTGTTTATAATGGTTTTTGTTTGTAGACTTTCTCTAAAACCTAGAAGATGTAACATTGCAGCTAGTTTGTTTGGTTTTTGGCTTTTTTTTTTATCCTTTATGTTTTTTGCTTGCAGACTTTGAATCTGGAAGATGTAAGAATTGCAGAGCAGTGCATTCCATTTGAGTATCAAGTTTGTGTGTTTATTTATACTGATGCATTTGCTGCTGATCCATAAATTCTAGTTTTTGTCAATGAAAAAGCTTGATAAAGGTAACATGGGTGTTTTGGAAATGACAGTGCATTATCAGTTCTTCAGATTAATGATTTTTTTTCCGCTGTTATTTGTCCAGTACGTGGCACCATCCAGTTTCCCCTATGCCTACGAGAGCCTGCCTTCAACTCCCAGTCACAGAGAAGCTGTGGTCAATGCCTTCGTGTATGTGCACCAGTCACTTCACCAGGCAAATGCCCGCATCACCCGCGTGGAGGTCGTACCACCTCTGTGACACCAAGACACTACCTGGACTTCATCAACCACTATGTGAGGACAGAATGTTGTGTGGCTGGTGTTTTGACGAGCTCGTAGTTATGGGCATATATCCACATATACCTTTACATGAAAAATTATAGATGTTCATGTGCATACTCTGGTTTGTAATGTGTTTTTTTTCTGGTTTGTATTGTTATTCACGTTCCTATGCACACAAAAGGTCACATACACATGGAAACATACTGACACATACATATTGCATAGGTCTTGCATAGAGTGTGATGGTCATAGCACTTGTTGGCTTGTCTACATACTATGCCTTTTTTTTGTAGTAGGGTTAGCTTGACAGTTTATAAACCAATAGCCCCTCAACTCCAGATGCATCAGTGTTTAATTACAGTCAGTAATTTGACATCTTACCAAAGACTTTGTTGAGAGTCTTTAGATTAGCTTTAGTTGTAAGCAAGCTGGAACTAATTAAGTCGGGTGGTGGGTGTATATATTAGGTTAGTGCTTTAGTTGTAAGCTGGACTAAGGGGGGACTAGTATAGTGGCTGAGTGTGGGTGTTTTCAGGTAGCTTTAGTTATAAGCTGGACTATGACGGATGTGGGTGGTGGGTTTTCAGGTAGCTTTAGTTGTAAGCTGGACTATGACGGATGTGGGTGGTGGGTTTTCAGGTAGCTTTAGTTGTAAGGGGGACTGTGACGGATGTGGGTGGTGGGTTTTCAGGTAGCTTTAGTTGTAAGCTGGACTATGACAGACATGGGTGGTGGGTTTTCAGGTAGCTTTAGTTGTAAGGTGGACTGTGACGGATGTGGGTGGTGGGTTTTCAGGTAGCTTTAGTTGTAAGCTGGACTAATACGGATGTGGGTGGTGGGTTTTCAGGTAGTTTAAGTTGTAAGGTGGACTGTGACGGATGTGGGTGGTGGGTTTTCAGGTAGCTTTAGTTGTAAGCTGGACTAATACAGACATGGGTGGTGGGTTTTCAGGTAGCTTTAGTTGTAAGCTGGACTGTGACGGATGTGGGTGGTGGGTTTTCAGGTAGCTTTAGTTGTAAGCTGGACTAATACGGATGTGGGTGGTGGGTTTTCAGGTAGCTTTAGTTGTAAGCTGGACTGTGACGGATGTGGGTGGTGGGTTTTCAGGTAGCTTTAGTTGTAAGCTGGACTAATACGGATGTGGGTGGTGGGTTTTCAGGTAGTTTAAGTTGTAAGGTGGACTGTGACGGATGTGGGTGGTGGGTTTTCAGGTAGCTTTAGTTGTAAGCTGGACTATGACGGATGTGGGTGGTGGGTTTTCAGGTAGCTTTAGTTGTAAGCTGGACTATACGGATGTGGGTGGTGGGTTTTCAGGTAGCTGGTGGGTTTTCAGGTAGCCTTAGGTGTAAGCTGGACTATGACGGATGTGGGTGGTGGGTTTTCAGGTAGCTGGTGGGTTTTCAGGTAGCTTTAGTTGTAAGCTGGACTAATACGGATGTGGTGGTGGGTTTTCAGGTAGCTGTAGTTGTAAGCTGGACTGTGACGAATGTGGGTGGTGGGTTTTCAGGTAGCTTCAGTTGTAAGCTGGACTAATACTGATGTGGGTGGTGGGTTTTCAGGTAGCTTTAGTTGTAAGCTGGACTGTGATAGATGTGGGTGGTGGGTTTTCAGGTGAAGCTGTACACGGAGAAGCGGTCAGACCTGGAGGAGCAGCAGCTTCACCTGAACGTGGGTCTGCAGAAGATCCGGGACACAGTGCAGCAGGTGGAGGAACTGCAGAAATCCCTGTCCATCAAGCGCATTGAACTGGAAGAGAAGAACAACGCTGCCAACCTCAAGCTGAAACAGATGGTACAGTAGTCGATGTGGATTTCATTATACTGTTCATATGAGTTTTTGTAAGGAGAATGCACAGATAAGTGTGTGGTGTCTTTTCATTATCATCATCATTTACTGTGCCACTTGCACAATGGTGCTTAGTCCCTGTTGTGAAAAACTAAACACACAGACTCTCTTTCATGATTTGTAGACCCTCTTTCATGAACTGATTGATGCATTTTGTTGTAGAAATTGGAAATGACTGGCACTATCTGTTGCAAATTTATCATTATTAGAGTGTTGTGAAGTCATGATCGAAAGTGATCAGGGACAATATTATTCTTTAAATTTTTGGTGAACCACAATGTTTCCATGAACATAACGCCCATCCTAGGCATTTTAAAAAAAAGTGTACAGGTACATCATTTTAAATACAGTACATGGAATGAACAATTAAGTTTTTGTACATTTAGATCAAAATGTGTGTTGTGCGTATGTGTGTGTGGCATGTGCGGGTGTGTGTATGCATGCATGTGTGTGATTGTGTTTTCAACCCTACAGGTGAAAGACCAGCAGGAGGCAGAGCGCAAGAAGGTGACCTCTCAGGAGATCCAGGTGGCTCTGATCAAACAGACTGAGGTGATCAACGAGAAGCAGTCCAGTGTCATGGATGACTTGGCCAAGGTGGAACCAGCTGTCATTGAAGCTCAGAACGGTAGGTCAGGAGGAAAGGAGGCAGCCAGGCACAAACTTGTTATATATACTAGGCTTTGGAATTTCGTGAGAGGAAATTGTTTTTAATGTCTATTTTGATGTACAAGTTGTTCTCGTGTACATTGCATATATGTGTGTGTGTGTAATGTTACTTGCATACACACACACACGTGCCACACACACACACGCGCACACACACACACACACACACACACACACACACACACACTCACACACACCACACACACTCACACACACACACACTCACACACACGTGCATCACACACTGCAGTCCACACCACCACACACACTGCACACAACACCACTTCCACTCATCCGCAAACACAACACATACTCACAGACACACACAGTCACTCATACATGTCATTTGTAGATGCATCCACATGTTCATGAATGTGGTCACACTATATTGGCATCAAACACATCTGAAGATTACTGTATGTGTATGCATATACATAACCACCATGGCTCTTGACCACACTGGCCCTCTCACATCTTTTTGAAATGTATATATCTCTGAATGTTTACTTTAGCTATGTGTGTTGCATATAATATTCACCTTGTATATGCACACCATTTCCATATTGGACATAAGCATTCACACACATACACATTTATGTGTGCTGAAGCACACTCATACACACACATCCATGGACACACACACACACAACACACACAACACACACACACACACCCACACACACACACACACACACACACACACACACACACACACACAACACACAACTACACACACACACACACACACACACACTACCCACACTGACTACACACACTCTCACTACTACTCTTCCTCCTCTCTCTCTCTGCTCTCTCTCTCTGTCTCTCTCTCTTCTGCTCTTCTTCTCTGTCTCTTCTCTTCTCTCTCTTCTTCATTCTTCGTTTCTGTCATTTTTTAATGCTTTTATTTGACATGGATGAAATATCTGCATAAAAAGAGCTGCTGTTCCCACTCTTTGTCACTGCAGTCTTGTCATAGAGAGCCATGCCCAGGTTTATTCTGTTTCAGCTTCAGTGTCAGAAGTCCGTAAGGAACTTGTCAATGTTAGGCCCGCATGAGCCCAGCAACTGGAAGAGGCTCTGTCTGCATTGCTGTTCAATGTTGGGTTCTTGTTGGGCGTTCCCCAGCTTAACACTCAGGGGTCACCCAGAATGTGCACTCTGACTCACTTATCCCACCTGGGAATCACTGTGAGATTGAAATTGCACATTGAATGAGAAGTTTGCATGTATGACTGTTTTCAATTTCCTCACCATATAGGCAGCCATACTCCGACTTCAGAGGAGGTGTTGGGTCAATTTGATGCTGTTTAGTAGTGTCTGTTTTGATCCAACAGACACAGAGCACATATCATTGATTTGTGTAAATGAAAACTTCACAAGATTCTTAGATATATCCTGTTGGTAAACAGCGCTTCAGTGTGGTTTGTGCCTTCAAAGACTGAAGTAGTAGAAGAGGATCCAAAAGCATTAACATTCTGTCAAGTTGCATACTGACCACAGCTGTAGCTTATCACATAGATAGACTGAATTACATTTCCATGCTGGAATCATGGTGGTATCACCATATTCCTTTCACCTACCTATGAATCTTCAGTCCCTGAAGGCATTGACACAAACTTACCACAGGTGTGGAAATGGAGGGAAAAAACCAATAGAAGGTTATCATGAGACCAGGGTGACAGGGGCTACTGAAACAGAGATAGTTTTATTTTATTGTTACATGTATGGTGATCAGTGTTGATGAATGTGTTTTGTTTTATTTAATATAGATGAAGTATTTTTGGTGATGGTTTAAAAAAGATCCCCTTTTTTATATAAAAAAAACAACAGATGTCATTTTGCCCACACGTTTTACTTTTGAAATTCAGAACTCCAGTCTTTTTTCCCCAACCATTGGTCACATTCTTTTCCCTACAATTCAACCAGCCTTTTTATTCCATTTCCTACAGCCCCTATCTTTGTGGCTTTTCTTGGTTTTATTTTGACTTTTTTTTTTTTTTTTTTTGTCAACTGCTTTTGGTGTCAGCATGAGTAGAATTATTGTCGCTAAGGATGGGATGTCAGTTTCTCTCTCTGTCTCTGTCTCTGTCTCTCGCTCGCTTGCTCGCTCGCTCTCTCTCTCTCTCGAGCTCTCGAGCTCTCGAGCTCTCTCTCTCAAGCGCTCTCGAGCTCTCTCTCTCAAGCGCTCTCAAGCTCTCTCTCTCTCTCTCTCTCTCTCTCTCTGCTCTCTTCTCTCTCTCTCTTCTCTCAAGCGCTCTCACTTTCTCTCTCTCTAGAGTCTCTCTCTAGCTCTCTTTTTCTTTCTCTAGCTTTCTTTTTCTCTTTCTCTCTCTCTCTCTCTCTCCCTCTCTCTCTCTTATTTTTCTCTTCTCTTCTTTCTCTTCTTCTCTCTCTCTCTCTCTCTCCTCTCTCATTCTCTCGTCAATCTCTCTCTTCTCTCTCTCTTCCTCTGCTTTTCTCTCTCTCTCTTAAAAAAGATTTTGTAATTATTTTTTCGAAAACCTTTGCTTATTTACCCGTAGCTTTTGGTTGTTTCTTTTTTTTGTGAATGTGGGAGCAGCGTAATTGTCAGCATTTTTATTTTCTTATCATTGTGCATGACTCACAGAATTAATCATAAAATATATTTAAAAAAATATTTCAAAGAATTATCTAAACATCAGTTTCCAAAGTCATTACTCTGAAATAAGTGAACATTTCCAAGAGACACTTGAAACAGGTTTCTAAGATAGGTGAGTTATTACTGAACTCGAATGGTATAAATGTATTTTTAGTAAGATAAGTGAGTTATTACTGAAAAGTTGTACTGAAATGGTATACATGTATTTTTCAGTATCTGGTAATGTCCAAAGATTGTTATTTGGTTTAACAAAACAAAAAAATCAAAGCAAAACAAAAACATCAGGTCTACGCAATTCAAACAGTTCTGAAAAGTTTAACTGAACTGAAATGCTGTACAATAATCTGTTTCTCATAATGTTACTTGGTTAAACAGGATGAAACAAAAAAGATCAGAATGTGTATAATTCTTTATCATTTTTATTTGAAAGAAATATCTGATAAGATTTGTCCATTTTATCATAACAGACTGAAGATCAGTCTGAGTCAGAGTTTGTTCTAAGGTTTTTTGGAAGATAAGTAAGTTTTCGTAAACACGCTTTTAAACATTGTCCTTTTATTTGCTGTATCATTGCATGTTGTAGTCATTGCTTTTGTTATTGGTTTGCACTGTTTTTGGCACTCCCTGCTCCCTTCCCCCATCACACAGCTGTCAGTGCCATCAAGAAACAGCATCTGGTGGAGGTTCGAAGCCTGGCCAACCCCCCAGCTGCTGTCAAACTGGCTGTGGAATCCATTTGTGTACTGCTGGGTGAAGGAGAACTAGACTGGAAGCAGCTGCGTGGCATTCTGATGAGAGAGAATTTCATTTCTACCATCATCAACTTCAAAACTGATGATATTACGTGAGTGGACCCCCAACCTTTCCCCTGGCTCCTCTTTTTTTTCTCTTTTTTTTTCCCTTTTCTGCACCTTCTGAATACCTTTTGGTTTGAACCTCGTCAACCCTGTCCATGGTAACTGTGGAAGAATCTGCTTTAGGACCTGACACTTGTCTATAAGTTTATGGAAAAATTAAATCGCAGTATTTATCAATGACTTCAGTGTAAAGAAGAAGTGAAAGTGAAGGTTTCAAAGCAGATTCTTCTCACAGTTATCAGTTTCAGCCTCACTCACCTACCACTTGTTCCAACCTTGAGCCCTTTTCACTTTCAGGTAAGGTATGTTGTTGTAGGGGGAAACATGTACTAGCTAAGTGTGTACTAAACTAAACAGGAGTGTTGGTAAAAAGCTTAAACTGTTACGGATTGCTCTTGGCTCACATGCAGCTGTGAAGGGGATCAAGAAGAAGGATCTTGTGGAGATCCGATCCATGGGCAACCCTCCCCCTAGTGGTGAAAATGGCCTTGGAGGCTATTTGTATTCTGCTCGGAGAGAACGCTGTGGACTGGAAGTCCATTCGTGCTTTCATCATGAAGGATTCCTTTGTACCCACCATTGTATCCTATAAGACTGATGATATCACGTAAGTATGGAGGGTGTGGTTACATGTTGCATCCTATGTGGATGAGGTGATGCTTTTGGCTGTGTGTGGTTAAAAGCGCCATTGTGGATCGCATGATGTCTTGGAACTGCAACTCATAGCTCTTCTTTGTGTTTTCTACCATGAAACAGATTAATTTTCCTCTTTGTTTTATGATTGTTGAGTTTTTTAACTTTGCACTGGGCTAATTATCTTTCAAGTCTTGTCTGGGTTTTTTGTTGTTGTTGTTGTTGTCTCTCTCCACTCCCCTTCCCCAGAAAGGAGAACGGGGTAATTGTGCTTTTGATGTAGTTTCTGCTGTGTAGGCAATAAATTGCATTTAGCAAAAACTTCACCACAGTTTGTTTGTTAGTCTAAGTTAATGTGGATTTGTTATTTTATGTTTATAGATTGTGTGGTGTTATATATTTACTGTTGATTTGGGTGGAGTTAAACCCAAGGAAAAATTATTTAGATAGGATTTTTTTGAGTTTCTTTTTTGGGGGGGTTTCTTTTTTTTTTTTTTTCAAACTCTTTCAATACGGCAAGCCTGTTTTCCAGCTCAGCTTTCTGCTTACCCTTCAGTCCTGTAAGGAGGAAAACTGGTGCAAGTGAATTTTCCTTCAATTCCTGGGTTTTTAAGTGCAGAAGAGTGCAAAATGGGTACCTGTGTAAATTTTACATACACACACACAAAGCTTTATAAACATTCTTGGGTAAGGAGAAGCAGTGTTTGCTGTACCAAAACTACTTTCCAGAGTCAGTTGATTCCAGTTAGCCGCATGACGGATCATTATAAACAAACTCTCCTCTGGTACCATTATTGCCAGAAAATTGGCTGACAGGACTGAAGGGAAGAGCGCCGGGGCAGGAATTCAGGATAGGGGAAGTAATTGTCAGTAGATAAAGTGCTGTAAGGATTAATTTCTTTTAAAACAATTTTTTTTTTTACGTATTCATTTCTGCTGTGATTTTTTTTTGGGGGGGGGGGGGGGGGGAATATTCATCTTTAATATCTGCATTGATTTTTTGTCTTTTATGTCTCTGTTTGTGTTGTATTTCTGTCTATTCTTTTGAATATGTTCATTTTGTTATTATTCTTATCTTATTTTACTATGTGGCTGTTTTGGGTGAAATATTCATAGCTGCTAAAATCAGTTGCATGATTCTTAAAAAAAAGAAAAAAAGATCTGTAGTGTAAATGTGCTCAGATCAAAATGGCTTTATGGTTTGTGATACAGTAGAGATTAGATTTTTTTTTTAATGACTGAATGAGACCGGAGACATTTGAGTTCAGTGTCTGTCAGGTTATGGCCGTGCTGCTCATTTGACTTGACTTCTCTGTTATGATTTGGTAGATTGCTTTCCTCATTTTGTGGACTGTTTATATAGCTACATTTCATTTGCTTACCTTGTTTTTATGGATTATTTACAGCTGCTTTAACAGCAGTTTCTGCCTCGTCCTGCAATTAGTGTGAATGTGGTTTATGTGTAGAGTTCTCTTGGAGTTCTGTCTCTTTCTTGACGTGGCTAGTGATCTCGGGTTATGTGAACCGTGATTGACTTGGCAAGGTTTGCATTCAAAGAAATGCGGTGCAAACATGAAATTGTGTCCTTTTTTGTCATGACAAATGCTTTGCAGCATTGTTGTGCTAATACTTGTGTTTGTTCGTGCTTTTTGTAAGTCTGACTACATTTTCAATCAGATAGTTAGGAAGTAATCCAGTGTGGGTTGAAAGCCTTTGAAAGGGCCCAGCTGCCCCACCTCCCCTTTGAAATACTCTTCTTCTCTTCTTCTTCATCAAATGCTCAGACAGCAAATTTGTCTGTTAGATGAGCGAAAATGCGTCACACTGCCTTTTAGCGCCTGACAAGTCATGCCCAGAGCATCTGACTTTGGCATAAGAAAATTATCTTTCTGGAAAAAAGAGGCAGAAGAATGACCAAGAAGGCAGAACATAGACAAGTAGGAGGTGACAGGAAGAAAAGGGACGATGCAGAAATAAAGAGAGTGGTGAAAAAAAAAGAGGAAATTTCTAGCACAGAATTTCTGGAATGTAGGGATACTATTTATACTGATAGGCCACTGGCATTTCCTCAGGGGAAAAAAATACTATTTAAAAAAATGAACCCCCCAAAACACTTGTCATTTGGCACCATGCTTTAAGTCATTTTATAAGGCATTGTCCTTGCAAACTTTAAATTGATGAAACAACTAGAAGTTTAGGTAACAATGACTTGCAACTGGACCACAGTTAAGTGGGTTTTTGTGATGCACTTTTGTGATCACATGGCTTAAAATCCACATGTAGCTATTGAATTTTTTTTTTTTAATTTTGTTTTAAAATTCAGATGGTTCATCAGTGTGCTTCATAAACCAGAAAATGATTTGTGGGACTATTTTGTTTTTAAATCTTGGGTTTGTGTGCATATGATTTGTTTGCATTTTGACAGTAGTCGTTTTTATTTGATATTTTTTGTGTATAACTCGGCTTATTTAGATTATGTTGCAGTCATTGATTTCAAGTGAAATGGGCATTGCATCTAATTAAAGCTCTGTCATTGATTTCATGTGAAATAGGCATTGAATCTAATTAAAGCTGTAGAATCCCTTTTTGTTGTGATGATTGGGGGGGGGGGGGGTGTATCTTATAGGTAATTAATCTAATTAAAGCTATAGAATCCCTTTTTGTTGGGGGGGGGGGCGGGTATCCTATAGGTAATGTATCTAATCAAAGCCATAGAATCCCTTTTTGTTGTGGGTGGGGGTATCCTATAGGTAATGTGAGTATTCCATTTATTCATTTAAGAAAGATGGAACTGTTTGATTATTCTGAAAATCAGTGACTTAATGATATGAAGCAATAATCACACATGGAATTTTTATAGTGCTGAATCTTGTAAAGCAAACAGATCAAACCGGTATATGTTTTCAATTATGAAGTTGTATAATCATGAAGCATGAAATCACTTTGTGATTTTTGCTGTTTGTTGAGGAGGAAAACGATCACCTTTTGTGTATCTTTACAAGCAGGTGCCTAAAAATGTATTCATTGAGAGAATAAAGGACATGTGTTTGTCCTTATCCTTGAGTGTACCCACTTGATTACCATTTGATCATAAGACCTTCAGCAGAAGTTTAAGATAATGCCATATTCTTCAAATTGTTGAAATCTCCTGGAACTGTGCAGTATGTTTTTAGTTTTGGTTTAACTTCTTTGTGTTTTCTCTTGCCAATAGTTTTATTTTATATGCGGTAGCCTTTAGTGCTATGCTCTTTAGGCTTTTTTTCCTATGAATGCACCAGCTGGATACTATGAGTGAAAAGATTTAACTTTCATTCGTTTTGAAAGTTAGTTTATGGGAACAGACTTTATTTTTAAAGAGGGAATGATATGACCAGCACATGATATTTGCACATATTTATAGGGTGTTGATAATGAAAGGGATTTCCTACATCAGCAGAGATTTTGTGAAGAAGTCAAGAGCTCAGATTTGATAGACACTGGTTATATCATTGGTACACCTCATTGGGTTTTTTCCTGTTATTAATTTGATGGAAGCCTGTGTCTGCCTTATGATCTTGTCAACAAAGAATGATTATATATTTTGTATTTTGGAACAGGGATGACATCCGCAACAAAATGAAGTCCAAGTACCTGTCCAACCCTGACTACAACTATGAGAAAGTGAACCGTGCCAGTTTGGCCTGTGGTCCCATGGTCAAATGGGCCATTGCGCAGGTCAGTTTTGATATTGATGATCATAATGATAATATCTTATTAACGTGGATTCGATAAAATATTTATGTCAGTAATGTTTGCTGTACAGTTACTTATTTTTAAAAAGCCGTACATAGTAGTATTGAAAAACATACATGCCTACAGACAGTGAGTGTACGTGCAAGCGCATGCACACATGCACACTTTTATACATACATGTTAACGGTCAGTTATGCACTCAATAGTGTTGAGATTGAAGCAGTTTGAAGCTCATGAGCCTGATTTTTGTTTTCTTAGTAATTGCTTACACATGTTTATGAACAAAATCAGTGCCTAAGGGATTGAGGGATATGTTAGAATGATGCTTGCTTGATATGTTAGGGGGTTTTTGTTGAAAATTTACTCCTTCCTGTTTACTCTGGCCATTCATATTTTGTATTGTTGGATCTTTTTGACAAAAAACTATTTTGAAAATGTGCACTTATAGGCCATTTTTGGAAAAGTCTGTACTATATTGCTGTTTCATGGTAGGCTATTTTTCAGTTTTTGTGCAGTGTTCAATAAAAATTTATCCGGAAATTGTTTAGTTTTGGTATTTTGAAAGTATATTGTTTAGAGTAAGCTCGTATGGTTTTGACTTTATTCTCTGTTTTTGACTGTAATATCATCTGTGATGAAGCGGAAATACCTTTTAAAATCTTAATCATTTCACAGATTTTCAGGAAAGAAAACTGGAGAGAGACTGTACTGGCTCTCATTACAGGCTGATTTTTATCTCTCTGTATATTATGTAACAGATCAACTACGCTGACATGCTGAAGAGAGTGGAGCCCCTGAGAAACGAGCTGAACGAACTGGAGACACAGGCCGAGGAGAACCGACTGAAGGGAGAGGAGGTGAACAAACTGATCCAGGGTCTGGAGCAGTCCATCTCCAAGTACAAGGAGGAGTACGCTGTCCTCATCTCACAGGCCCAAGCCATCAAGGCAGACCTGGCTGCAGTAGAGGCCAAGGTAATCTTGCTTTCTGGGCTCTTGCCATGGTTCTGTGGCAGGATGTAATTATGTGTTGTGTTATTCAGGAAGAATTGTTGTTTAAAAAATTTGTAAAAAAAAAAAAAAAAATTAACCGGTGTGGTTTTTGAGGTTTTTTTCTTCAAAGAGACTCAGAAACAAATGGAAAAACTTACCCTAGCCCATACAACCGATCCCTTTGATTGGGTACCATCCAGCAAGCGTAGGTATGGGTTATGTAAGTAAAAAACAGGCATGCAGCCTGCGCATGCTGCCTGTAACCTTTGTGATGTCAGCTCTACCCCAGCTTGTTCAATTTGAATTTTATTTTCTTGATAATCACAAAAATTAACATCTTTTACATGAGAGATTATAACAGAATGCAAGCAATGCTTATTATTTTACTCTATGACAGATATGAACCTTGTTCTTTCTTGTCAGTGCAAGAAATCTGTGATTGTTTCACAGCTGACAGCAAGTGTTACTTCCTCAAGTTGTTTTGATTCGTTGTTGCAGCAGCCATCCCTTCCCTCCTTGTATATCCTGTTTTTCCTCTTGAAGAAAAAGACATCATAACATACTAGAACAGTAATTTTTTTTGTTTGGGGTTTTTTGGGGGTGGGTTTTTTGGGGTTGTTGTTTTGGTTTGTTTGGGTTGTTGTTGTTTTTACTAGAACAGTAAACTTGGGTGTCCTTTTTTGAAAACTGTAGAAACAGGAAACATGGTCCAGAACTCTATGTTTCTATTATGCTTTCATTTTTGTTTTTTTCTTGCCACCATAACCTAATCCAATGGAATGTGTGTGCAGGTGGAGCGCAGTGTGGCACTGCTGAACAGCCTGGGCAACGAGAAACAGCGTTGGGAAGCTGGCAGTGAGACCTTCAAACAACAGATGGCCACCATCATCGGAGATGTCCTCCTGTCGGCTGCCTTCATGGCATATGCTGGTATGATTCTATGTCTTTTGTTGTTCCATGGATGCACCATATCTGAATTTTATGGATAGCTGTTAATATCAATATATGTATATGTTTTTCTTTTGCATGTCATTTTAATTTTTGCAAAAGCTTCCATCATCCGCTGAACTGTAAGCAATATGAAGTGATGTAAATTTCACCTAGGTGTAAGATTTTTTTTTTTTTTTTTTTTTTTTTTTTTTTTTTTTGCTGCCTCGTCTTCTGTGACGCTCCCATATTGCTGTTCCCACGCCGCTCATTTCAATCTCCCCGCCACAGCCATACCCAGATTCGTTGTGTCTCATCCCCGGGGTCGGGAGTCCACAGGGAGCCCATCAATATTAGGCCGCCGCGGGGCCACCAGCCAGAGGGGCCCTGCACTTCTGCTGGGTCACTTTGGTGGTGTTCAGTGGTGCCTGTTCTGAGCTAACATACGCAGGACACCACCTACTATGCCCCCTACTAACGACAGTATTAGCTCAGTCGCGGAGCCAGACTGAGTGAGCCACCCACCCAAGGTGGTGACCACCACAACGTCCCTCCAACGACCGCCTCCCCGCGAACCTCCGGTACCAAAGGCTTTGACACAAACTCACCACAGGCACAGAAGCGTATGGGCAAACCGAATCTGAGGTCACCATGAGACCAGAGCAACGGAGGCCACCGAATCAGAGGCAATTTTTATTATTGCATGATGATCAATGATGATGAGGATGATGTAATGATGCTGCTGTGGAGGTGCATCCGCTTTGAGACTACTTGACAGGGTTGTTCTCTACGCTTACTGTCATAATATATCCCGGCGTCAACCAGGCCCAAGAGATACAGACACCTGCAGTGTTGGTCAGGTAATTAGAGCAACACTCTCAAATTCGCATCCGTAAAGTGGATGAAGCTTGACTGTGTGGTCCCAGTCTCCCCACTTAGCCCACAGCACACTCACTCTGGGTAGGAGCCGGCCGGAGCCTGAAAAAATCCCTATGACTTATGCGATTCGAACCCGCGACCTTCCAGTCCGGAATCCAAGGCGCTAACCACTGCGCCATGGCGGCTGGTGCTAGATGTAAGATTTGCTCAAGTGCATACTGAAAGATTCCATCCCCTGACCCACCATGGAAAATCACAAGAAACTGATCGGTATTAAAGACCTAACTATTTGAATGAAAGTCAGACACACTCACTGGTCTACTATTCTCACTGTTGAACAGATTGGTTCAGGAAAAGATTCTTTTACATGTATGTAAAACAGTTCATAATCATCAAATTAGCAACTTTTCAAAAGCACACAACCTGCACACTGAAGGTGCTGTTATCTTTTTCCTTGATGTGTTTATGAATATGACACCGAGGGTTATGTATGTGCAGGTTACTTCGACCAGCAGATGCGACAGAACCTGTTTGGAAACTGGTGCAACCATCTACAGCATGCCAATATCCAGTTCAGACCTGACCTTGCTCGCACTGAGGTAAGGGAGTGGCTTTGTTTGTGTCTTATGTTTTATGAAATGCTGTAGTGAGTAGATAATGTAATTATGTGTTGTGAATAGGGCTGGTTCTGAAAAACAGCAACCTGACTATTGTGCTTTATTTCATCTATTCGTCTTTTTGTGTCAACATAAAGGCAATTTTTAAAGTGAGGTGCAGGCTGCACTTGAGTACCCATGACCAAAAAAAACCCCACCTGTAACCAGATTACTATTGCAGCACCCACACTGTAGTCATGTAGGCCCATGAAAATGGTGAATATTGACAGTTTAGGTATACCACATAGACAGTTTTGAAACAGAAGGAAACATGCTCTGTTTTGAGCAAAAAGATGTTGAGCTGCTCTTCTGAGGGGCTGGCTATGCTTTTGTGGGTGTGACCATCTGTACCATAACAGATATGCAAGAATTTTTTCTTCTTCTTTACGCATATATAATACAGTTATCAAATATTAGATTTGAAGAAAAGTTTGTCAGCATATAAGTAATTTGTAATGGAACACACTTCAGGTATTGTTTAGATCTGCCTCCGCACCTTTAATCTGTAGCTTTGTTTTGTGTCTTCATTTAAAAATAGCTTAGATCAGATTGTGTTTTAATTACTTTCAGTGTTTCTGGTGGCTTGATATTGCCCTGATTTATGGCAATTGTCTTAGAGACCCATTGTGATCATACATGTTCCTAGATTTTGAAATCATTGAAAACATTGTCCAAAAAAAAAAAAAAGTGTCACATTGTAGGGAAAAAAATGTATCTGTAGAATGTAACATAGCTATTAAATTAAAAAGAGGATGTTGTTTCCATGGCCTTTTTTTTTAAAAGAATGTATTCCTTTCTGTTATGTTGAGGTGCTGGTAGGTTTTAGCATGTAATACATGACAACAAAGATCTTGTAAGTCAACAAGTTAAATATGTTCTTCCAGACTGATCGAAGAGAAATCAGATGGTAACAATATAGCCTTACTGGGATCATCCCTGTGTCTTGGAATCGTAAAAGTAATTTCATATTTTTTCCATACCAAAATATTGGAGCAAGGAACATGATAAATTCACACGCACACACACACACAACACACACACACACACACACACACACACACACACACACACACACACACACACACACACACACACACACACACACACACACAATACTAAAAATCAAATTGTCTTTTTTGTTTTGGGCAGTACCTGTCAAACGCAGACGAGCGACTGAGCTGGCAGGCCAACGCCTTGCCAACAGATGAGCTGTGCACAGAAAACGCAATCATGCTGAAGAGGTTCAACCGCTACCCACTCATTGTGGACCCATCGGGCCAGGCCACTGAGTTCCTCATGAATGAGTACCGCGGGAGGAGCATCAACAAAACCAGGTCAGTATCTTGTTGAATGCATTATGAATGAAAAGGAAAATTTGAAGAAAAAATATATGTGGATTATGAATAAAAGTTTTAAACAGATGAATCTCAGTATTGTGCTTAGAGAAAGTATGTGATATTTTTGTCCACTGTTTCCATAAGTAGACGTGTCATTTTTTTAGCGGGTGTTAACATCTGATGTTATTTTTATTTTGAGAGTATGTCTTTTATGTGGTGGTCCTTTGTAGTTATGTAAGATATTCTCCCATGGGGATACTGGGGGCCTGTCAGTGCAAACAACATCTTCACTTTCTGGAAATTCTGTACTAGGAATTCCCTCTTTTCTATCCCTCTCTTAATTTTTTTTCTTTTTTCATATTCTTCCTATGTCACCTTCTTCCTGTCTATTTTCTGCCTTCATGGTCCATTATCCTGCCTTTTTTCCCTGTAAGTTAACAATTTTCTCCTTCGCCAAAATTGGACACACAGCGCCTGACTTGTCAGGTGTTCAGTAGCAGCGCAATGCAGTTTCACTCATATGACAGACAACAGTAATTGCTGTCAGAGCATTGGAACAAGGAGAAGGAGAGAATACGATGGACATCAGTAGTGCTGGCAGTTCTATTTTTCTGAGAAATAATTCCTTGTTCAATGCGACAATGCTGTTTTTTGTTTTTCTTCACCAGCTTCCTGGATGATGCTTTCCGCAAGAACCTGGAGAGTGCCCTGCGTTTTGGAAATCCTCTTCTTGTCCAGGTAAGAATCCAAAGTGGTTTCTTTTTCATGCAAGTTTTCTCTTTTTTTCCCCCTCTCTGAAATGGGGAAGAGTAGAAGAACTGACTTGAATCATGTCATTCCCAGGGGGGTTGAAATAAGGAAAATCCCCAAGAGTAAGCCGGTGAAAACAAAATTCATTTACATCACAATACATATTATATACATCTAAAGAAGAACTGACTTGAATCATAACACTGTCATTCACATACATGGATGTGCATGCATGCACTCTCTCTCTCATGCACACACATGTATGCACACACGCATACACACTCGTATCCACGCACTCGCTCACACACACTCTCACACTTTGTCACATAATTTCACCATACCACAAAACAGCTTACCAGAAACAGCTCGGTATAAAAGAAAAGAAAATTAATACGGAACCCTGATGAGGAATCTACCCATTGTTTTTTTTCCTTAGGACGTGGAGAGCTATGACCCCATCCTGAACCCTGTGCTGAACCGAGAGCTGAGGCGCACTGGAGGCCGTGTGCTGATCACACTGGGTGACCAGGACATCGATCTGTCACCCTCCTTCACCATCTTCCTGGCCACCAGAGATCCCAATGTAAGACTTTTTTTCTCCTGCTTAAATCTATGTCATCAACAGCAATGTGCATTTTTTCTCCTGCTTAAATCTATGTCATCAACAGCAATGTGCCTAAATGTGTCAAAGCATTCGTTGGTGGTTTGGGGGGGAGAAATTTTGATAAGTGATATGTCGAGTGAGAGATTTTTATTTTGGGTATATAACAAGTTAGGACAATGCAAGTGCACGTTTTTAGAATCAGGTTTTGCTCAAAACATATCGACACAGTATGTGAAATGGACATGCCTATGTCTTTAGTTTCATGTCCCCATTGAGAAGATCGAAGGTAATCAGAGTTACAGAATAATAATGTCTAGATTGTTCAGAGTTGTGCTGAAGAGACCCTTGAAGTACAGGAGCATGACTGTTGTGATTGTCATAGTGTTTTGTGATTGATTGATGTTATTTACATTGTGTGTTGACAGACTGACTTCCCCCGGATCTGTGTTCACGTGTGACCTTTGTCAACTTCACGGTGACTCGCAGCAGTCTGCAAAGCCAGTGCCTCAACCAGGTGACTGCCTTGTTTCTCTGTTGTGCAGTCTGTTGGATATGATGTAATTATTCCAGAGAAAAAGACAGTAAAAGGTGGCAGAATCCACAGAATCAGTGTCTTTAGCCTACTATTTGTAAAAAAAATATTATGATTGTTTCTTACTTTGTGGTTTAGTATCTCAGTCTGATAACAGTCACCTTAGCTTAGAAAAAAAAATATTATGATTGTTTTCTTTGTGGTTTAGTTTCTCAGTCTGATAACAGTCACCTTAGATTAGAAAAAAATATATTATGATTGTTTTCTAACTATGTGGTTTAGTATCTCAGTCTGATAAGTCACCTTAGATTAGAAAAAAATATATTATGATTGTTTTCTAAGTATGGGGTTTAGTATCTCAGTCTGATAACAGTCACCTTAGATTAGAAAAAAATATATTATGATTGTTTTCTAACTATGTGGTTTAGTATCTCGGTCTGATAACAGTCACCTTAGATTAGAAAAAAATATATTATGATTGTTTTCTAACTGTGTGGTTTAGTATCTCAGTCTGATAACAGTCACCTTAGCTTAGAGTTCAGTGCAGTAGACGCTTGGCCAGGAGTCATGGATTCATGCCATACCAAGTGTGTATGCTTTGGGGAGCTATTGGTAGTTCAGTGATATATGATAGAGAAAAACATACAAGAATCCAGAGCAATTGTCAAAGTGAAGTGGAAAGACCGAATGAAAAAAAAGTTAGAAGAAAGAAGTGTGACAGAAGGAGACAAACTATAACTTTTAACATAACTAAGATTGTGAAAAGCAGACAGACAAGACTGACTGGCTTATTGAGAGAAAGTGGCTAAAGATAGTATGTTCAATGGTGATCAGGTGCTGAAGGCCGAACGCCCTGATGTGGATGAGAAGCGCTCAGATCTGCTCAAACTGCAAGGTAGGCATGGCTTTTACATTAAAAAAAAAAATTTTGTGTGATTTTGTCACCATCTTTTTTATCGGTTGAAAGTAATGGTTGTTGTCACTGTTGGGTGTTTTGGTTGTTTTTTTGGGGGGTGGGGGGGTTGTTTTTATTTGTGTGTGTTTTTGGAGATTGTTGTTTTAATTTTTTTTAAGAAAAATAAGAGATTATCATATGATTTTTTTTTCTATCACAGTTTTAAATTGTCTTTGTGTGTGTGTGTGTGTGTGTGTTGTGTGTGTGTGTTTTGTGTGTGTGTATATGTGTATATATATATGTGCGTGTGTAATATATATATTCATATAGAGAGAGAAGAGAGAGAGAGAGAGGCTTTTTTGTGGGTATGAACTTCAGAATAATTGTCTACATGATAAAATTTCAGGTGAGTTCCAGCTGCGACTGCGACACCTTGAAAAGTCTCTTCTGCAGTCACTGAATGATGCCAAGGGCAACATCTTGGATGACGACAGGTATGTTTTGAGGGGGGAATATTTGTTATAACATTCGGAAGTATTTTCAGTTTATAGAGCAAAAACAAACATTTGCAAAGAAAAAGACGTCCCTTCTGTGGTTTTTCTCTCCATTTTGCTGATTGCTCAGATGCACACCTTATTTTTTTCTTTTGCCTGTCTTACTTGTAGAGAGTCTCTGTCTGTTTATTGCTTGTAGCTGAGGTTATTAGGCGCATATTATCAGCATGCATACACAAACACACTCACATACATATGTTCATGCACAATGCAGACACACCAACACACACACACACACACACACAACACACACACACACACACACACACACACACACACACACACACACACACACACACACACAACTCGCACTTGAAAGAATAACTGTCTTATCTGACAAAATCTTCTCTTTCTTTATCAGCATCCTGACCCACTTGGAAACCCTGAAGCTCGAGGCAGCAGAAGTGGCCAAGAAAGTGGAGGAGACGGATGTTGTGATGGCTGAAGTGGAAACCACCTCCCAACAGTACATCCCTCTCGCCCAGAGCTGCAGCAGCATCTACTTCACTCTGGAAGCCTTGCAGCAGGTATGTGTGTTCAGCAGACTTTTGTGTCATTTTAAGGTAATTCTTAAAAGAGGTTATAGGTTTGGGGTTTTTGTTCTCCTACCAATTATCTGTGTGTAAATTTTATTGAAGCTGTCAGATAGGATTTCCTTTGGAGTTTTGGTTATGGCTACTAAGTAGTAATTTTGTCAGACTTTCAAAAAGAATTTTTTAAGCCAATACAGGACAAGAAGTGTTATACATGTTGACACACTTACTCACACGTGCATGCACATGTGTGCACAGACCCAAACACACTGAGACTTTTTTTTAGGGGGCAAACATATCGATGTATCTTACCTTGTGACCACATGTGATGCCTCTCCTGTGCAGGTCCACTTCCTGTACCAGTACTCCCTGCAGTTTTTCCTGGAGATTTTCCACGCTGCCCTCAACTCCCAGCATCTGGCCAACGTGAAGGAGTACGCTGCCCGCCTCTCCATGATCACCAGCAGCTTGTTCACCGTGAGTGGCTTTTTTCATTCTGGTGGATGTAGGTCCTAGTTATCACTGCTGTTTTTTTTGTCTTCCAAGCTCTGCTACTCTTGCAGTTCTTTCAGGTTTCATCACAATAAGGCCATTTCTTTATTGTAGAATGGTTGATGATAGAGCTAATGCTGTTGAGATCATGCACAGATTTTGAGACAAACTGTTTTTATTGCTTTTTGTTCAATGAGTACTTTGGTGGCAGTTTAGCTCACTCACTCACTCAGTCCCATGTCCCAAAGGACGTAGGGGGGACATGAGAGAAGACGCAACAGAGATCTTTTTCCATGCTTCACGATCCTGTGTGGCTAGTAGGAGGTGTTGTAGGGGTTGGGCGGTCCAGTCTTTGATGTTGTCAACCCATGATTTCTTTTGGCGGCCTCTTCTTCTCTTGCCCTCGACTGTTCCTTGCAGGATGGTTTTTGCTAGGGTGTTGTGTCTTGTGGTGTGACCAAACCACATCAGCTTTCTCCTCTTTATGGTGGAGAGCAAAGGCTCTTGGGGGCCTACACGCTTTTTGATTTCTTCTTTCACATAGTTATTGGTCTTGTGTTCTTTGTATGATATTTTGAGAAGTCTTCTGTGGCACTTGTTCTCGAATGCTTGGATTCTCCTCTCTAACTCTGCTGTCAGAGTCCATGATTCACAGCCATATAGGAGGATAGATATCACGAGGGATTTGTAAAGGTGGTATTTGGTGCCGAAGCTGATGTTGTTGCTTCTGATGATCTTCTCGAGTCTGACTAGAGCAGATGTTGCTGTTGCAATGCGAGCTTTCACTTCATTGTTTGATGTGCCATCTTTTGTTAGGATGGAGCCTAAGTATTTGAATTGGCTCACCACTTCTAGTGTTTCTTCATTCATCTTTATTTCCGTGATGTCATTACTTGCGCTGTTGACCATGATCTTTGATTTCTCTGTACTGACCTCCATGCCGTATGCGCTCGCTCGATCTGTTAAATTGTCTGTGAGGATTTGCAGTTCTTGTTTGCTGCTGCCCATGAGGTCAATGTCATCTGCAAATCTGAGGTTGCAAAGGGGTCTTCCACCAATGGAGATGGAAGTGTGGTGGTTTTGCAGTGTCTCTGTCATGTTAAGCTACAAAGGGCTAAATAAATGCATTTTGGTTGGTAGTCAAGTTCTTGTCTGTATGACTATGTGGATGACACTGGATTGTGTAGTTGGATTGAATCCCCTCTTCCCAGCTGATTGCTCAAAAGAATCGTAGGCTGTATTGTTCTTTTCATTTTGATCAAGAAATGTCCTGTTAATGATTTCTGAGATGAGCAGTCTTAATTTTGATTTTGAATCTTATTTTTCTGAAATACAGTATAAAATGATTTTATGTTCAATATGACAACAGGAAACCTACTCACGTGTGGGACGTGGCATGCTGTACCAAGATCGCATCACGTTTGCCATTCAGCTTTGCCGCATTCATCTGGAGGGCATGGCCAGGTATTTCAAAGTTGTGCCGTTGAATGATATGTGTGTGTGTCGTGTGTGTGTGTATTTATGTGTGTGGGTGTGTGTGTTTGTGTTTTGGTGTGTTTGTGTGTAGCATATGCGTATACATCTGGGTCTGGTCATAACAAAACTTTGCCTTCTTTATGTTTCATAACGTTGATATTCATAGCCATAACCATAGAGAAATTTATCAAGTTCTCCTTTAAGATTTTTAGGCTTATCAAGAGGATGATCTTCATTGGCTCGCATATTGAAAGTGCTTGATTTTTTTTTTAATATCTCATCTTTCTCTGATTTATATGTGTTTACTGCCAGGTTGTCATTTTGTGAACAGTTGCAAAGTTTCACCATGGTTTTATTATTCCTTTGCTGCCACATCCACTATATGCTCACCAACAGTAGTTTCCAAATGAGATTTTTGTCCCCAGATGGGATAGGGGTAATGATCAATTACAAAATGCTAGAATTGGAATTATAAATACAGTTTGCTGCCTATGAGTACTCCATGCAGATACGTCACTGTCTGTGTCTGTCTTTTTTGTTTCTTTTTAGAAGATGAGTTGAATTGTAATCCTGTATTTTTTCTGTGCATAGTGAGGGGGCATATGATGCAGAGTTCAACCATTTCCTGAGGAGTCAGGAAGGACTGCTCCTGGACAAGTCCGTGCCTGTCACTACAGGTCTCTCCCAGCAGCAGGTCAGTTCTCCACACTTTCTGTCTATTATGTATCAACAAAATATGTGTCTTTTGGCCTGAATGTCCATTTTTATCATCAGTAAGTTAAGGAACCTGAAATTTAAACTAGAACTGAATTATTTTTTAAATAGTTCATACACAAGTAAAAGGTAAGTTGTGTGCATTTTAAGTATGTGTGACTGTGTATAAAGAAATTCATGAATCATTTTTTCTTTGTATTTCTGCAGAATGCAGCTTTGCTGCGACTGAGCAAGCTACCTGCCTTCAAGAACATGCTGAATGAGGTCAAGAGCAATCCTGTAAGTTAATATCCTGACTCAGGGTCTTGTTCTGTTCTCATATACTTATAAGTTCATGAATCCATTTCTGTGTTTAGTACTGTATCTGTCTTTCGAGGGGAAAGACAGAATTTTTGAAATTTTGTTCTCGAATAAATATTTTGCTGAAACTCAGTTAACTCTTTTTTTTGTATACTTTGACCTGTTTAAAGAGTATGTTTTGTAGAATATATGGCTTTATTTTCTTCTTCTTTTTACTTCAGTACTTGAATTATATTTTGTTATGTGAAGATAACATGTAAAAAACAAACAAAAAAACAAACAAACAAAACATACTATAAGTTTAGTTTCTGAGGAAGTTATATTGATAATGTATAGGCAGAATAAATTTTCATTTAATTTTTGAAGGATGAAAATGGGTTTTTTATGAGGTTTTTTGTAGACTGTGGGAGGGAAAGTAAAAGCAAAAAAAAAAAAAAAAATGTAGGAATAATTTTGAGAGAAAAAAATCTTTGAAGTGAAATAAAATTGTGCAATTATTACTGTGTGCAGGACTTCCAAGGCTGGCTGGACAGTGCCAAGCCAGAAGTGGACTTCCCACCACTCTGGTCCGAAGACAGAGCACAGAGTAAGTTTGCCAACACTTTGCTGAATTTTGAATGTCTGAACATGTGTACCTTTGAAGTAGACTCAAAGCTGATGAAATGTCATAAATCTGCCCTGTGCCTAGTGGGTAGGAATTGAGGGACAGGCAAGAACTTGAAGAAGATAGCTATTTGTTCGCAAGTTTTATTAGATATGTTTCACAGTAGATAATTATTTATTCGCAAGTTTTATTAAATATGTTTCACAATTAAGGGAGACAATTTGTTTAGTGTTCCAGAAGTTTAGACTCGTATCACAAGTAAGATCCAGGAGAAAATATTTATTTTCTAGTTTTAAGTTATCTTCAGTAAGAACCAGGAGAAGATATTTATTTTCTAGTTTTAAGTTATCTTCTGTTGCCGACTCTGTGAAAAGCATGTATTGGTTTTGTAAAAGTTAAATAATGAAAGGAAGCTTTTCATTCTCGATTTCTTTCTCATCGTTCCAGCTCAAGTGGGGAAGGCTGTTCACGGTCTGCTTGTGATGCAAGCCCTGCGTCCTGATCGCCTCATTGCGACGGCCCGAATCTTTGTGGAGAAAGTCCTGGGAGCAGATTTTGTTCACATCACTGAGAAAGAACTGAATCTCTCTGAGATTGTGGAGACAGAGGTATGCAAGACTAGTTCTTTTCTTCTTTAGTGAAACAGTACAAGTATCATGGCAAAGTGATGGTCACATTGCAGAGAAAGAGTCAGTAAGACTAGTAGTTGTTGAAGTGGGGATGGGATGTCTCTCTCTCTCTCTCTCTCTCTCTCTCTCTCTCTCTCTCTCTCTCTCTCTCTCTCTCTCTCTCTCTCTCTCTCTCTTCTCTTCCCCCCCCCCCTCTCCATTCCCCTCCCCCTCTCCCTCCCCCTCCCTCATATATCAGGATGATCGTGATTTTAGAGGATTTTTTTTTTTTTTGAAAGGGGAGATTTTTCCAAATAGACCCGTGCAGTACTGTGTGTATTTCCTTATGTAATATTTTGTGATAAATTAACACCTCATTAAAAGAAAGAAAGAAATGTATAAATAAAAGCAATCAATTTCAGTTCATGTAAAAGATAAGATATAGAATGATGGCTAACAGAGTTGTGTTGTTTTTTTTAAGAAGGGGGTGGATTAGGGTAAGTGGTTGGGGTGAGGGGGGATCTCAAAAGGGTGCACAGACCATTAGATTTTCTTTTTCTTTTGCTTCTCTTCCTACCGTCTTTTTAGATAATGGCTGTATGTTAAGCATCAGATCAGTTTTCATGCTTTTCTTTTTTCTTTTTCTTCTTTTTTTTATTATTATTATTTTTTTAATTAGAAAAGGTCATTGTTGAGTTCCGTGTGGAATGATGCTGTGTGCAGATCAAGGGAAACACTCCTGTGCTGATGTGCTCTGCTCCTGGCTATGATCCCAGCAGTAGAGTTGATGACTTGGCTGCAGAACTCAGCAGACAGATGACTTCCATCGCCATTGGTTGGTTTTCCTTTTTGTTCTTGTTCTTGGGGTGGGGGGGGGGCCTAAAGAGTTTATTCTGTCATCATGTTCTTGTTCTTTTTTGGTTTTTTTTGGTTTGTTTTAAGAGTTTATTCTGTCATCATGTATTCACAGTGATTGTAATGTAGCCTTACAGTGTTTTAAAAGTATATCATCTTTTTATATGTGAAGAATTACTATTTTACGTTATTCCCATGTACTGCTATTGATATAAAGAATGGATATTATTTCACGTTATTCCCATGTTCTGTTAACGATGACAGGATCAGCTGAGGGTTTCTCCCAGGCGGAAAAAGCCATCAACTCGTCCAGCAAGTCAGGGCGTTGGGTGTTGCTGAAGAACGTGCACCTGGCCCCACAGTGGCTGGTGCAGCTGGAGAAGAAGCTGCACAACCTGGCCCCCCACCCCTCCTTCAGGCTCTTCCTCACCATGGAGATCAACCCCAAGGTCAGTGGGCATGAACAGCGGCTCCAGATTGGACTTAAAAGTGTATATATAACAAAAAATTGGATGTGATGTACATGGGTATTCAGTAACTTTTTTTGAAGTAGCGTTGGAGTTGAAAGTGTTTTTTACAAAAAATTGGATGTGATGTACATGGGTATTCAGTAACTTTTTTTGAAGTAGCGTTGGAGTTGAAAGTGTTTTTTACAAAAAATTGGATGTGATGTACATGGGTATTCAGTAACTTTTTTGAAGTAGCGTTGGAGTTGAAAGTGTTTTTAAAAAAGAATTGGATGTGATGTACGTGGGTATTCAGTAACTTTTTTTTTTAAGTAGTGTTTGTACGATTTCAGTACTTTAACACATACAGTATACTACTTTTTTTTTCTTTGTGAGCTTGTGTAGAGGTAAAAATGCATCTAAATTATGTACCGAGAAGATAAGGTTAAAAACTTTTAAGCAGTTATGCGATTCTCTGTAGTTCCTATGTGCACAAGAAAAAAAATTTTTTTTAATAAAAGTAAATCATTATGTAAGAAAATAAAAGACTGACTTTCCAAAGTATAACAGTGATACCATTATGTGTATGTTGCTTGTCCATTTCACATTTCAGAATTGAGTGATGAGAATTGACAGGGGGAAAGAGACACTCAAATTCTTGATATAAAGATGCATTCAGTCTAAAATCAAATTGGAAAAAATGATAGGAGAATAAAGAAACTGACCAGAAAGAAACCCTTTTTTCTTCTTGTAGCTGCCGACCAACTTGCTGCGTGCTGGACGGGTGTTTGTGTTTGAGCCGCCACCTGGTGTCTCTGCCAACCTCATGAGAACTTTCAGCACCGTGCCAGCCTCCAGAATGTGCAAGGTGAGTAGAGGCTTTGAAGTCGTTGAAACTTTTGTAGGAAGGTATGAGCAACCCAAAGCCCTGTGCAAAATGTTTGAAGATAAGTCAACAATCGCTGTACGGTTTATCTGATCGAAATTTTACTGGACTGTAGATATCATCTGTTAGTGTGTTTGATTTGAGATTGGGAGTGAAAGAAGCCTTCCACACTCGTTATTTTAACATAAAGGGATTTAGACTAGACATTTTCTAGATAAAGCTTGAAAGAGCATCGTAAAGAAGAATTCTCAGCTTGCATCAAAAAAATATGTATTCTCTTTTCTAAATATAAACTTTTTGTTTCTCCGATATAACTGATTTTTTAATTCATAGTTTTCTGCTTCAGCTGCATGGTTGTAGAGCTTCAAATAGGAAAAAAATAAACGTAAAACAAAATGTAAAACTGCATTGCATGAATTTCAAAGAAAAATTGTACGGTTTTCATTCTATTTGCCAGGCTCCCAATGAGCGTGCTCGGCTGTACTTCTTGCTGGCCTGGTTCCACGCCATCGTTCAGGAACGTATGCGCTACACCCCACTGGGTTGGGCCAAAAAGTACGAGTTCACAGAATCTGACCTGAAGGTTGCCTGTGACATGATGGACACCTGGATCGACTCTGTAGCCATGGTAAGTGGGCTGTGACTGGGCTGTAGGTAAAGACCGAGTTTGGTGAAGGGGGGCTTGATCTGTTCAACTGTTATTTGAATAAAGACTGTATGTGTATTGAAGTGGAGAGCAATTTTCATCTCTGTGTGTATATTTCATGGTTTTTCATTTGCTTTTCTTCTACTTGTTCTTAGAAGAAAAAGAAACCCTTCCTGCAGTATTGCTGTCTTGTATTTCTTGCTGGTTGACACCTTGCCTCATTGTAAAAAAGCACAGGAGTGCTTATCCCATTATCCTCGATATAAAAGAATAAATAAATGAATAAATAAATAAATAAATAAATTGTTGACCATTAATGTTGTCAAATAATCAAGCAAATTAGATATTTTAGTTCCATTTTAAAAATGCTGGACATCCAGAGATTTACAAAGTTCGCCTTCATTAGTTTTTAGAGAACTGGACATAGATCTATTAGGTTAAAAAAAAGAATTCTTGTTAGAATTGATGGTCTTCAGTCTGATGATGTTGGATATCATTGTGTTTTACTGTGTTGAATATTATACTCATCATCTTCTTCGTGGTATTGCTTGTACATTCTATTATATATTTATACTTATTTGGGAAAAGTAACTTAAATGCATGTTGATCAAACTTGGAATGTAACATTAGATTTTTGTCATTGATCTTGTTCAAAATGTACAAGTTGACTGTGGTGTCATTTCAGGGTCGCACCAATTTGCCCCCTGAAAAAGTGCCCTGGGAAGCCCTGCGCACCTTGCTGTCACAGTGCATCTATGGAGGCAAGATCGACAATGACTTTGACCAGGTAACCTTTCACTTTCTATTTCATCCTAAATGACTATAGCCGCCGCTGTGGCCTAGTGGTTAGGGTGTTGTACTCGTAATCTAAAGGTTGCGGGTTCGATCCCAGCTATTCCGCTATGGCGTTGTGCCCTTGGAAAAGGCACTTTACGGCTATTTTCTCACCCCACCCAGGTGTAAAAGGGGTACCAACCTTGTGTTGGGGGTTAATCCTGCGATAGACTGGCGTCCTATCCAGGGGGGAGTCTATGACTCTCAGTCGCTTAACGCCACAGAAACCGGGATAAGCACCGGCCTGATGAGCCTTATGGCTCGGGACAGACTTTAACTTTAACTTAACTAAATGACTATACATAAATGGAATATTGCATTTGTGAAACTGCTGCAGATATAGCATCAATATCATAAGATGATCACTGGTGAACTGCTGCAGGTAGAGCATCAGTATCAAAAGTAGTAGTCTCAGAAGACTATGGAGTTGCGCTCTAGTCTTTTAGAGCGCAAAACCTGGGTAAGTAAGTATGGAGGCCAAACTGTTACCCATGCAGCAGACCCCCCCTCTCCACACCACTGGAATGATCCATTGGAAAGGCAATGACCAATACGAATGGTTCCAGTACCGTCGCAGGAGCCACCAGAATGTTCCCATATACCAATATCAAAAGATGATGCAGATATAGCATAAATATCAAAAGATGATGCCCAAATACACACAGGAAATTTATCAGTAGATGTGAATGAAAGTTGACAAGTATTGTACCCACATTTTCACAAGCTTTGTGATATTTATTGGAACTGCAGCAATTAATCTTGAAAATGTTCATTTAAAAATAAGAAAATTATTAAGCTCCGATTATCCAGTAGAAGGCAGCCTCTTTTTTGTTTGGTTTCCCCCTTTTTTAAAAGAGAAATATCACCCTAACATGTTGCTGTTACCTGAACATGGCTTTCTCTAAATGTGTTTTGATTCCATTTGCAGAAAAAATTAATCACTTTGCCAAACTTTTAGCATAACTGCCAAGCATTCCATTTTTCCTAGAATTTTTCCCTTTTTACCCAGAAAGCAGACATGATGAGTCATCATTTTACTTTTTAGTTTCCACCTGTGGCCATTTTGTCTCAAAACGGGGCACACTATTTTTTCCTCTCCATATCAATCATCTAATCATCTTGTCAGGAAATGAAAAGTTTGCTCCTTTAACCATTAAAAAAACCCAAAAAACATGAGCTCCCCTGACTCTCACTTATTCAGGAGGGGGCAAGCCCCTACCAAGTTCCTTTTTTAGATTCTCAAAGGTTGGCAGCTATGATTCAAAATCTTCCCTTGGTATTTGAATGTATGATAAACATTTTAAAGAAAAACCATGCTGATATATTTTCATGACAAACAGATTTCAATGTGTATATGTTTGTTTTTGTCTGTGCCAAGCACATAGCCATTGTTCGATGACCTTTTTCAGCGCCTGTTGAACACCTTTGTGAACAAGCTGTTCACCTCTGAGAGCTACGACAGCAGCTTTGTCCTGGTCAGAAATGTGGATGACATCCCCAACAAACACATCGGCATGCCTGATGGTGTGAGGTGAGTTACACATAGTACTCATAAGGATGTTGCAGCATTATGCTCCTTACTAAACTTGTCTCTGAAGGATTCTGTGTCTTTGTGCTTGAATTGTATGTCTGAAATGTGGAATATTCAGTCTGTGTTTGGCATCATGTTTGTATCAGCTCTTTTCTTGTTTCAGAAGAGTTTTTGTTTTTCGGGTGGAGGGGGGAGGGGTTCTTATGTTGTTATTCCTTTTCACATTCTGTCCCTTTTTCTCTTCTCTCTCCATCTTCCCATGTAACTGTCACCGTTTTCATTTTCTCCATGTTGGTAATCCTATCTTCTTCTACGCTTCATTCCATATTCTGTCCCGACAACAACAAAAAAAGAGAAATGTTACCACTAAATGTGGATGTAGATAGATGGACAATGAAGTATTTGACATGTATCATGATGTTCATTGCCATGTGCTGACTGAAACTGACTGGTGTCTGACTGTTGTCTGCCAGGCGTGAACAGTTTGTCCAGTTTGTGGACAACATGGAAGGCCCTCAGACCCCATCATGGCTGGGCCTGCCCAACAATGCAGAGAAAGTGCTCCTCACCACCTTGGGTAGGCAGCCTGCTTTTTTGTACTGTACACCAATATCCATTTTTGTCTCGCTTTTTGGGGGTCTTTTTTTCTTAAAGCAGGCAGTCAACATGTGCAAGCATTTGAATTTTGTATGTGTTTTTAAACATAATGTGGTAAATCTAGATTTGTCAGTGTAGCTTCAAGGTTTAACTCGTATTTTCTTATCTTTATTATGTTAAGCTGTGTTTGAGGGCAAATTATTTGTGTTAGTTGGAACTTCCAAAAGGCTCATGATTAAGAGATTAGTACTCATCACACAAAACTAAGAAATAGTGTGATGAAAATTTAAGCTTAATTGAATATGTGTAAAAATTCTAAGTAGAATGTGCACATGTTTAAAAGTGTAATTTCATGTGTAAATTATCTTAATTTACATATCCTTCTCTATGTTGAGTGGTGAATATGAGGTAGGTATGTACTAATTGATGGCAAGAAAATAGAGAAAAAAGAGATTTGTTGCATTGTATATTTTGTCACACACACAGCTTCATCCATCATTCTCTTCTTGGGTGTTAATACTTTCCATATAAATACATATATGTTCTTGTGGAATGTTCCTGTGGCTATATTTGTGAATGTGGGTGTGCAGGAAGCGACATGATCGCGAAACTGATGCGCATGCAGCTGCTGGAAGAAGCGGATGTGGAGTCTGGAGGTGGGTCATCCCCTGAGGAGGAGCGTCGTCTGGCTGATGGCCGCCCAGCCTGGATGAGGACTCTGCACACCTCTGTCACTACCTGGCTCAAACTGGTGCCCAAGGTAAAGTCCTGTCTGGGATCCGAGACCCCAAAGTCATTTCTCAAACAACCTGTATTGTAGTCCTTCACTTGGTGACTTGTCATTAGATGTCTACTCCAGTGACTTGTCATTAGATGTCTACTCCAATTCTAGATAACAGCGTGTAGCAAAGTAGAACTGTGGTGTGTTGAGTGTTCTTTGTGCCTGCTAACTTAACATTGTGTGATATTTGTGATTCTAACAGAATTCTTCAAGACTATTAACTTTTCAAGTTCATGTTCTTACAAAAAGCTTTTTTTTGCGCTTTTTGCTTTTCACTTACCCCAGTATAATAATCTGTTGATTCCGCATGGTGGTTGATCTCCAAGCATTTAAAGAAAATTCTAACATTTAATTATATTTACTTCACTGTGATTTCTTTTATAGCTGTTTTTACTGTGAAGAGATTTAGCATGTTTGTTGCACTCTTTGTTGTAGTTGAGATTTCTGTAGAAAACTTTTTATGTAAATTTACTTTCATGTTTAGCCTAGTACTTCCTAGTTCTTGATGGTTTCTATGATATATATGTATTCTGTCACAAGTCATTTCAAATTTATTAGCAAAAACTTGAAAAAATAAAAAAAAGAAAGAACAAGGAAACAGTTACTTGAACATTGTGATAATATTGCACAGCAACTTTGCTTTTGCTACTTCACAGTTGTTGCACGTTGTTAGTAATCTGCTTTTTTTTTTTTTAACAGTACAGTTGTGGCACGTTAATTTGATTAGCATGATTGTGCCTATTGGATTTCTTTTAGGCTATGTTTAGGAAATGCGGTTTCAGTGAATTTTTTAGAAGTCTGCATACTAACATTATGAACATAAAAAAATCGTTTACCTTTTCATGGTTACAGACAACTAATCAGTGTTACATTCAATATGCTGATGGAATGTGATCTTATTCAAATTTAATTTCCATATGTTTTCTCTTTATTTGTTAAAAAAAAATTGCAACCAAAAAAAACGGACTTTTTAGATTTTGAAAATAGTATTACCCAACTGAGAATTGATTCCCTTTGGATGAGTCTGTTGAGGCAGATCTTACATACCAGTCTGTGATGGCTAGTACAGAGAGAAATGGCCTGCCTAAGCAAACTAAACACTCATTTGTCTTAATGCTTACCTGCCAGTAACAGAAGTGTGTAGAGCTTCGGTTTGATACTCATGTTGCTTAGCGTTTCCTGCTTGCTAACATGTTCAGCATGGATTGTCGTGCCATCACATGTCTTTTTCAGACCCATCTGTGATTGTGAATGAGTTTCTGTAGTGTTGATTGTGTTAGTATTTGTTCATGTATTGTTATCATACTGTCCAATCTTATTGGCAGGCGGAAGCAGCGGAGGTAAGAAATGATGACTCTGAAGTCAAGTTTGTGGCCCTCTTGAAAATCTGTGATGGTGGGGTTGCAGCTAGTGTTGAGGACAGCAGTTTGGGGTTTATATGTTTTTTAAAATGCAAAGGATATCTGGAATCTCTTTTATTATTTTTTTAAAAATTAGAATGTTCATGGAAAACTGGGTGTTTTATTTTCTTATGAGTAGTTTGCCAACATTGGGAAAAATCATTGGAATCATTCATGCTTTTTGTCTTGATCAAGTTCTTTTGTCACTGATTTATGGTGTGGTTACATCTTTTGGGCTTATTGAAGATGAATTTTAAGATGAGAACTGCTAAGTTATAATTTGGAAATAGAAATGTGCTTGGTTTTGATTTTGCTTTTAAAAAAGAAACAACTTTTTAAAGCATAATTGCCAACTGTTTTCAAGTTAATGTTCTTTTCTGTCTTACACAATCAATTACGAGTTGATTCATGAATATACTATGGTCATTTAAATTCTTTTAAGGGAATTTGTTGTGTTTACTAAGCTTAAGGGTTATCTCAAGCAGTAAGAGATTCATGGAAGATGAGAGGATTTTTTTAATTAGCAGAAGAAACAGTTGGCAATTGTGCAAATTAAAGGATTTTTTTTTTTTAATCATCATTTCAGTTTAATTACGCTGTTTTGTAGATTCAGACTTTGAAGTAAAGTTCTCTTTGCCTTCCAGCATTTTATGTTGCCCGCTTTGGTCTCTCTCTGTCTCGCTCTCTCTCTCTCTCCTCTCTCTCTCTCCTCTCTCTCTCTCTCTCTCTCTCTCTCTCTCTCTCTCTCTCTCTCTCTCTCTCTCTCTCTCTCTCTCTCTCTCTCTCTCTCTCTCTCTCTCTCTCTCTCTCTCTCTCTCTCTCTCTCTCTCTCTCTCTCTCTCTCTCTCTCTCTCCTCTCTCTCTCTCTCTCGCGCAATTATTATCAGTCATTATGATTTTGGGAGTTGTGTCAGTATTTTTAAGATGCTTTGTCTTTGATTTGATCTCAAGCTAGTTTGATACTGTAGCACGTTTTCATGCTCTTGAACTTCTCATTGTTTGCTTGCCCTTCATGTGTGTTTGTATTTTCTCTTGTGAAGAAGGAAAAAAAATTGGGGGGACTGGAATATGCACAATTCATCTCTGTCTCACTGTGTGTTTATGTGTGTGTGTGTGCCCCCCCCCCCCCCCTACTTTCGGTCTCTCTCTCTCTATCTCTGTCTGTCTGTCTGTCGTCTGTCTGTCTGTCTGTCTGTCGTCTGTCTGTCGTCGTCCTCTCTCTCTCTCTCTCTCTCTCTCTCTCTCTCTCTCTCTCTCTCTCTCTCTCTCTCTCTCTCTCTCTCTCTCTCTCATATATCTCCTCCACCCACCATCCTTTACCATTTCCCTCCTTTCTTTTCTCTTTGTACATACATTACACATACGTCTGGTATTGCACTGTTGTTTCTTCCCTTTCTTTTTTTCGTGTATTTTACACAAAGCACTATTTTTCATACATTTTAAGATGTAAGTCGTCATAGAACAATATTTGCATGAAATTTGCCAGCTAATGGTAGGTACCTCCTTGAAGACAATTTTGAGGCAAAAATTACCACCTTTTAAAAATTTTTTTTTATTGGTATGTTAAAGGAGAAATAGTGCAAGGGACAGGAGATGCTATAGAAAATTTTCTCTACAAATCTTTTTTTTCTGTTCTTTTTTTCCCTAGTGTTTTCCCACTTTTTTTCTTTTGTTTCTTTATTTCTTTGATTATTTATTTTTGATTTATTAGAGTGACTATATTTTTGGTGGCTATTTATTTTTACCAAGACTATTTGTGATTTTTTTTTTTTTTTTTTTAGGTTATTCATTTGATGAAAAACAAAATTGCTTGTGGTTACCAAGATCATTTTGATGGAGACAAACAACTAGTGTGGTAATTATCCTTATTATGAAATGGTAATTTACTATTCTGATATTTGTTGTTGCTGTCTTCTTACAGTCTACTCTCTTGATAGGCTGTATAAAGGAATAATGGTGAAAAACATCTTTTTGACTCCAGAACTTATTACATTTTCTCAAGACTTGCCAACAGCATTTACATTTTATTGAGTTATGAAAGACATATACATCAATCACAGCATCATAGAAGGCAGTGTTTCTGTGGTTAAGTACAAGATATTGGTAGCAACTGTACATATTGTTCCAGAAAAAAAAACCCATGCAAATGTACTCTGTGATAATGTGAAAATGATGATTAGATTTGTTTCTATGTATTTCAAATAATTCATGCATTGGGAGAAAATTAGCTGTTAAGTAACATCTGTGTTTTGCCGTCTTTGAAATGTACATCAACATACTCAAAGCTGTTTTCTTATTTTTGTTTGAATATGTTATCTAAATATGGAAACAAAATAAGTAAACACATTGCAACATTTCAAAATGAGGTAATATGAAATAATTTTATCAAAATGATATAAGATTTTGCACTAAGGTCCAGATATTGCACTAAGGTCCAGGTCTATGACCCTGATCACCTTGTTGATTGCAGTCACTGGGCGCCATGAAGCGCACCGTGGAGAACATCAAGGACCCCCTGTTCCGCTTCTTTGAGCGTGAGGTGAACACTGGAGCTCGCCTCCTGTTGGACGTGCGCCGTGACCTGAACGATGTGATGCAGGTGTGCCAGGGAGAAAAGAAACCTACCAACCACCACCGCTCCATGATGGCCGACCTGGTCAAAGGTAACGGATGTTAACAGTCTGTGTGGTCGTTTGGTTTTTGTTTGTTAAGTTCAGTTTAGTTTATTTGATAATTATGTAGTACTTAAATGAAAATATCAGTTAGTGTGGCATGATTCTATGAAGGAAAACTCAATTCATGATTTTTTAAAAAAAATTTCTTTCACTGTTTAAGTTGCTCGAGTAATCATGACTTCTTGAATTGTTTGTCAGTATTAAAAATGAGTGTTTTTCATTGCTGCCCTTCAGCTTTAGAGATGGCATTTTTGAAAACTTGCTTTATTGGTTTTATTGTATTTCAGAGATTTACACATCCAAATATTAGCAAGTTTTATTAAAAGCAGAGTATTTCCTAGTATTGTAGTACAAATAAAACTGCACCAGTGACATTCAATCAGTGTGAACATTTATTTGATTCATGTGCATTTGCAGCAGAAGAGTAATAGTGTATACCTCTTTCATTTTTCAAAATTTTCAAATTGTTATGATGTAACTGTTGAGTAGTAGTTCTATTCTAACTGTTGTGTAAGCAAGGCATTTGAAGTACACTATACTTTATTGTGTGTGTTTTTTTTTTAGGAATATAGATAACATCATACAATGTTCTTTAGCAATCCTTAACTAATTGCATTGTGGCAGTGGGAACATAACGTAACCTTGTTGCAGGCATCATTCCTGGATTCTGGCGGCGCTACACAGTGCCCACAGGCCTGACAGTGATTCAGTGGATCACTGACTTCTCTCTGCGTGTCAAGCAGCTTCAGGCTATTGTCCAGGCCTCACAGGCCTCCAGCTCCAGAGAACTGAAGGTAACGGCCCTTTTTCTTGTTTTTCATACTTTGAATGAAGATTTTTTTTTCTGTTTTGAGGAAAGTTTTAGTGTATGTTGTTTAAAGTTGTGGTAGAGGTTTCTATTGATTGTCAAATTTTTTCTGAAATTTGGTCTAAAGATAAGATTGTATGCTGTTTAAAATAAGTTCGGGCGTTTTTTTGTTTTGTTTTTTGAATTGTTGATTTGAAGAATTTTGTTTAGTTTTCAGAAAAGTTTTGTTTTATGTAGCTAAAAGTTTTGGTGCAGGTTTTTGTTAACGGTCAAACTTTCCGGAAATACAAAAGGTGAATTTCTCGTGAAGCTTGATATGTGTATGTATATATGTAAACAAAGAGTAATCTAAGTGAGTTCCTTCCTTGCTGTGCAGAGCCTAAATGTGTGGCTGGGAGGTCTGTTCATCCCTGAGGCTTACATCACAGCCACCAGACAGTACGTTGCCCAGGCCAACAACTGGTCCCTGGAGGAACTCCACCTGGATGTAAGTTGCTGTAGTGTGAAGTCAAAGTCCCATTTTTTATTTACACACACACACACACACACACACACACACACACACACACACACACACACACACACACACACACACACACACTCCTTTGGATAAGACTGTAAACTGGGGTCCCATGTGCAACACACGCAGAGCATCTTGGTGCACACATTAAAACCCATTCTGCTTTTTGGAGGAGTAGGCCATTGTGTGCCAGTGGGAACAGATGTAAAAATGTACAAAACTGCATACACACAGAGACTGGATGTAAAAAGCACAATGAGTGCTTATTCCATTATCCTCGAAATAAAAGAATAAAATAAAATATAAATAAATAAAATAACACACACATTCCGTATTTATGTCCCTCCTTGATCCTGTAATCTGGATTTTTAAAATCTTAACATGATATCCCTGGTCCAGCAGACGTGTGTGTGTGTGTGTGTGTGCGCGCGCGTATGAGAGAAGGTAAAGGACAGGATTTAAATATATGTTACTTTGTTCGCAGTTTGCTCTTCATGTGTTTATGGTGCTTTAAAAAAAATTTACACCCTTACAGAAAACAATATTTTCTATTATGGTGATGTTATGTTTTGTTTCCAGGTCTTGGTGCAGGATGGCAAGCCACAGGCATTGGACGATTGCAGTTTTGGTGTCACAGGTGGGTTTCTGATTTAATATAACTAGTTTCATCAGTTTTGATTATCAGATTGGAGTTTTGTTTATAATTTCTTGATGGTTGTTTGATTGCTATTTTGTTGATCAAGAGCTTTTATTGACCCATTTTTATGCACTGTGAAATTATATCTTTTCTCAATTTTTTTTATCATGCATAGTCACCTTAGGTGTCTTTCTGTAGTGGTTACATGTGTGTGTGTTTATATTTATGTATGCAATCCATGTAAAGAGTCAATTGTTGAGAAGAGGAATAGCAGTAGGTGATACATTCAGTTCCAAGTAGAAAATATATATATACCTGCATACATCTGTACTCGTACTGCAGCAGAATGAAACTTTTGTCAAGTTACGTTAAGTCAGGTCAAATGCTCCAGAAAGGGCATTCACAAAAACTGACAAACATAAGTGTTCAATTGGCGCAAAGATGACAAAACATAGTACATTTAACATATTCATTGATGTTATTTATGTTGTTGAATGAAAATGAATTCTATTGTGATGACTACTGTGTGATACAGGCCTGAGACTGCAAGGAGCAGTGTGCAGCAGCAACAAACTACAGCTGTCCACTACCATCTCCACAGACCTCAAACTCACTGTGCTCCGATGGACAAAGTAAGATAATTTTTTTCCAGTGTTTTTCTTTCGTTTGTGTTTGTTTCTGCCTCTCTGTCTGTCTGTCTCTCTTTTTTTTCACCCCCCCTCCCTCCAACACACTCACCTTATCACTAGTCTTGTGTTCGAAGAATGTTATAATCTTGTTAGATATGGGAGTTTTTGTGTACTTGTAAACATTTTAAAATACAGTATTATTTTACCAGTATGACTGATAAACAGTCAAGCATATTCTTAACCATGGAGATTGCATGCAGAGTTTTTCTTGTAAAATATTCCTAGTCCAACCCTTTTCAATAAAAATAGACACAAAAGTGAGACCATGAGACAAATGTGTGATATATTTGGAAAAAAAGACTACTTTTTTCTTCCTCTTTTGACAAATCCAGCTCAGAAAAACTTCTAGCCAGTGTGTCAAACTTTTGCTCAGGTGGAGAGCAGAATTTACCTGCCTGTGTAGGTATTGGATGGGGGTTGGGGGAGATTTTTTCCCCCTTATCCTCCAAACATGCATACAAGCTAAAATGAGGGGACTTGTCTGCACCCTCTGTCCCAGCCAATTTTATTACATAATTATAACATTTAATGTGTATATGTATACATAGATATTATATCAGATATCAGTCCTTATTGATTTCCATGTATTGTGTAAAGTCTTCTTATTAAAATGGCTTGATGCTAAACATATTGAATTAAATTGTTTGTGTATCAGACCACAAATATCCTTTTTTTATCTTAATTCCTGTGAATATCAAACATATGAATTTATACCATTTTTACAGGGTTGACCAAAGTAAGAGTCCTTCCGCTGCTAGAGTGACTCTTCCTGTGTACCTGAACGCTACCAGAGGCCAGCTGCTCTTTACCCTTGACTTCGACTGTGCTGACAAGCCAACTGGCAAGGACCATGGATTCTATGAGCGTGGTGTTGCTCTGACTTGCTCTGACCTGAGTTAAGCAGTCCAGCAGCCCCCAGCCTCCAGCCTGCAACAGAAGAGTAGCCTGGAGCAACTGAGCAACTCTGACTTACCTGCTTGTTTCCAACTTGCTGTTATACTTTGTGTTGAAATTTCTGTGTTTGTGTAGAAAAAAAAACTTTTTGACACTACTAACTTGAGAGTTTTTTTTTTCTTTTTCCTCCTCGGTGTGCTTTTGTTTCTGTTTGGTATCACATAGGGATCACATAGGGAATTTTTGGCCTGGACTTGTGGCTTTTTTTTTTAAAGTGACAGTTCAAGACTGAAGAAGTCAGTTTGTTAGATGGTACATTGTCTTATGAGGAGACCTTGTTTGATATGAAGAAGGTGTAAGGTTACTTGTTGGAGCGGACATTTGAAGACACTTTAAAAAAAAATTTTTTTTACGAAGATGGTGCAAAGGAAGATGTTTACTTACAGAATCAGATGTTTTCATTTGAAGAGACTGTTTGATTTAAGGAGATAAGACAGTTGTTTGTGAAAACTGATGCTCCAGTTTAAAGAGACATTATTTCATAAAAAGAACATTTTAGGCAAACTTTTTCTTTGTTGATTGTCAACTTCAATGCTTAAAGTAAGTGCATACTTGTATGTTTTATCCAATATTTTGTAGCATTAATGGCTATTTGTTATAATTTGTCTTTGTCCCTCTCACTCCTTTTCTGTCATTTCTTTCATTTGCAAGTCACAAATTGAAGCTTCCAAAGAAGCTTTTTGTTTTAAACTTTTTGTTGCTTTATTCACAGATCAGTAAATTGATTCTGTTTTTCTGATTCAGAGATCTAAATTCCCTTTAACATCATTGTTTGTTTTTTTTTGTGGTATGAGTAATCTGAGAAACTGTGTATGTTGACAGCTTCATTACACTTGTGTGTTTGAAAATGGACATAAACTACACATTGTTTTGCAAGTTAAGGAGAGACGTTGAAGATGGGAATTGAAGATGGAGAGAAACTGCTTACTGTAGTTTGCTGTTGAGACAAGACATTGAATGGAGTTATTGAAGAGAAGGAGAAAGTGCGTGCTGTACTTTGCTGTTGTGGAATTGTTCAGAGTGGTTTAAAGCACTGAAGTTGATTTGGTTCTGTCATGAATCCAGAACTTCAGTCTCTTTTTTTTTTCCCCTCCCCCCAGATCCCCATTTTAACCTGTCTTTATCAAACACATCTATATGACTTACTTCAAATTAATTATAAAGAAACTAAACACAAACTACAGGTTCAGTGTTGTATTCTTGATTTGTTACTCTTTCTTGTTTCTTCTGCAAAATCTGTTCGGTGTTTGGATATTTTCTTGGCTTCATTAAAAATAACCCAAAAAAATTGTTATATTTGTGTGGAGAGAGAGATGGAGAGAGAGAAATGTCTGTGATGTGTTTGCAGTTAGTTGCTTAGACACACTTCCAGTTTACACAGATTTCAATTGATTATGAGGGTTATTCTATCTTCTTGAATTTAAAAAAAATGTGAACATGACAGTCTTAAAGTTACAGAAGAGTGCATATTTTTGTATTTTTCCAAGCCATCTTTTTTTCACACATTTCAAAAAGGAAATAAACTTCAGTATTAATTGAAAATACCCCCCTCCCCCCCCCCAAAAAAAAAACAACCCCAACAAGCAACAAACCCCCATCCCCTCTACCACCCCGCACCCAAAAAAAATAAAAAAAAAACCCACAAAAAACCCCAAATATGCAAAAATCCAAGAGCAGACAAACCAAGCAGTATGCTGCTGTATGAATATGTGATGAGAATAATCTTTTAAGAAGTTTCCAAAAGACAACATTTTTTTGTCATTTCCAAGCCATCTCCTCTTTAAAGGTAAGGTAAAGGTTCCCATAACCTATGTGGTTGTAGGGGAGCAAGGCATCGAGACCTCAGCTTCTCTACGGGCCAGCATGTTGAGAGCGGCACCCATCTCTCCCTCGCTGCTTTACCATCCCTGACCCTAAAGAGGGCAGGTACCCATTTACAGCTGTGGGGGACTGTACTGAAGCCAAGGCATGCACATAGTCACCCATCCAATTGGTAACCACGCTTGATGCTGCTTAACCTTAGCTTGGGGAAAGCAGTGCTTTGACCACTAAGCTATCCCATCTCCTCTTCACACATTTCAAAAAGCAGAAGAATCTTCAGTATTAACCTCTTTACTGCACTGTTGACGAACAGCATTCATCATAGAAACCATCACCAGCAATGCTCAGTTGACAATTGCTGTTCGTCATGATTCAACGCTCTCTCTTTCATCCAGCATGTGCCTGAACAAAATATGATAGCAGTGAAAGGGTTAGAGAGAAACGGGCACAAAGTTGTATGTAAAACTGTATACTAATACGGATGTCATTTGAACAGACACTCATTTCATCTAGTAGGAAGTCAGGGTTTTGAATAGCTTTTAATATTTTGTCACTTGATGATACCCCTGAGAAGACCTCCCTAGTTTGCAGGGCGAGGAGTTGTATGAAATGAATGGAAAGAAAAAGTTTTCCCAAAGCTATCCTTCATAGAGACTTCCAAATACCTGCTGTCAATTGCTTATCCTATCTTTCTGACCATTGAGGATCCCTGATGTAAGTGGGTTTTTTTTTCCCCTCAATCTTGGAAAACCTATAGAATCTGTGATATGAGCAGGTGGAGCACTGGTTATATGAGTACACATCTCTTTTTGACAGTTTCTTATCAGGGGCTTAAGAATGCCACCTTCCCTTTGCTTTGAAAAAGGTAGTATTTGGAGTGTTCTCTTATAAGGATTTCTTGGCAGGGATTCTGCCTCTCCCCTACCACCACCTTTTGCTCATGAGTCAAGTATTTGGGTGGCTATAAATGTATCTGTTCAGATTTGGGATTCAGGCTTATGCATTTAATGATCTGCAAACTCGATCTATGTTAGAGGACAATGTTTAGACGTGCCTCATTCTGTCCTTTATAGGTCTTTTTCTTGTTTGTGATATAAAGAACAAAAATCTCAAATGAACATTTCTGAATTAAGGTTTGCTAAAGAAAATGAGATCAGCTTTCTCACTTATGAAGATGGCAAAAGTAGGCCATTTATAGAAACATGCTTTAATACATTCTGTCATGCATGCTGACCTGCAGTATAAGCTTGGCTTAGTTGAAACCTACTAGTTTAACTATTTTAAAATAATCTGGTCCAAAGTGCTTCAGTTATTTGACTTGAACTTAGATGTATGATGGCACAGCATGTGATTCATGCAAGGTGGATAACAGAGCATTCAAACTTCCATCAGAAAAAATAAGTGGTAAAAAAATAAGTTCAAAAGAAACAAAACAAAACAGGAATTAAAGAAAAAACCAAAGCCCCATAAGCTTCCCAATTGTTTCCTGTATTACATACTTAACAATAAAAACTTTATGTCGAGACATGCATACTGTAATAATGGAATTAAAAGTGCTTTCTAATTGTTGTAAAACTATGTGAATAAACTGCACTCACCATTTTGCAACCAGCTTCCACCACTCCCTGTGGCTCTCTGCTTTACATAGCTTTACGTTCCACCCAAGGCCAGCCACTATCTGATGTTTTCTTCCCAGCGTTTTCTCTTTGAAAAGAGAAAATCCCAGGTGAAGATCAAGAAGGTGCCTTTTTACAAATGAGCAGCACACAATGGTTGATATTGACACAGGCACATATAAAAAGAGAAAATTTTCCCCATTAAAAGATAAACTGTTGTATAACCTCAAAGTCAAACCAGTTTCAGCATCTCATTTCGCTATGAACTTATTTTCATGAGCATAAACTACATGAACAAAAATATGACTTGCTGAATGAAAAGGTTGCTTGAAGATTATTGTATTCATTTTCTAGGATTCTACAGTATCCTTTTCCTTGTGATCTAACCTCATCAGCGGAAATACAGAAGAAAGGTTTGATGTTAATATCTCTTTTCCCTATTCTTTTCATGTTTATAATGAATGAGGATTGGATCATTCCTTCACTTAGCTCTGAACTGTCAAGATTCTAGGCTTTACCATTAGATTCAGAGATGAAGTGTGATAATTCAAATCCTGAGATACACAGCGATACAAATCAGAGTAAAAATGAATGTGAACGCCCCCCCCCCCCCCCCCCTCTTTCTCTACTAGAGACATGAGTATCACCAATGGTGAGATTTTTGCTTGCGCAATATTGACAAACCATCAAGTTAACAGCTTTCTAACTAAAGAAATAGTGTCTAAAACATGACACCAGTGACCATGTGTTTTGTTCTTTTTTTCTTTCTTTTTTTTTTCAATAAAAATTTTGCCACCTGTTCCAACTGACATTCAATGGCTTACACAGGACCCTGGTTTAGCCCCCCTAGTCAAATCTGGAGAACTTTGGGGGAGTGGAATCGGTACTGTTATTAACTCCGGGGTAATTGTTGCCTCGGATGAGTGTCGTGGAGGTGTCTCAAACCCTGGAAAATGGATTTTATTATTGGTATTTCAAGAATGATTTGGTGTGCACTTGCACAATCACTTTTGTATGATGAAGCAAAACTACAGGCAGCATGTCACCCTAAACAGTGCATGGCTCTTGATCACATGACATGATGATTGCCCAGTTATCATAGATGCTATCACATGGAACTGGTTCCAGACTTAACCCAGGTACTGCTGTGTATAAAATTAAAATGATCACCTAACTATTTACTACAGCTCATGTGAAAAGTCTGATGGCATTGCGTCTGGTTTCTGCATATTTTGGTGCTAGGTATTTTAGCATGCTTCTTTATCTCCTGCTTCTTTCCAGAGAAAATGCCTAGGACAAGCAGAAAGATGTAAAGAGACATGACACAGGGATGGGAGGGGGTAAAGATGAAGAGCCTAGATGGACTAGAGTGGGGGTGTTGGATATATGTAGAGGGGATCATTATTTTTCATCATTTATTGCAATCTGTGCAGACCACAATGAGCTGGAGAAGGGGTAAACAGATCTGGGATGCATGGTAGTGGGCACAGAGTGACAGGGTTATGTACACTTCCTTGTGGCAGTGAATGGGGTTACCCCCCCCCCCCCCCAAAAAAAAAAATGTAAAGAGGAAATGGACCCATTTCATTTGTGGCCACTAGTACCATTTATTCCTCATCAGCTGGCACACACACACACACACACACACACACACACACACACACACACACACACACACACACACACACACACACATTATCCTCGATATGAAAGAATAAAATAAATAAAACACACACACACACCACACACACACACACTCACACACACACACACACCAACATGAAGTCTGAAAAAAACACAAAAAAACTTGTAGTGCTGGCGTCAATGTAACTTCGGGAATGTAATGGGGACAAAAGTGACAGGCACAGAGGACAATATTTAGCGGATCAGTTCTGGCGTGTGAACAAATGGAATGCAAGGTAGGAGGCCTGTATGCCACGGATTACACTTCAAGCACAGACATGCCAGGAAGGATATGAATGAATTGTCTCCCCTCGTGCTTAGAGGACGCGCTTCCTTAGCATCTACCAATCAAATTGCAGCGGGCAAGTAAACTTTCCAACATGGCAGTGCAAACAGGATTGTAACAAACAGTAAAACAGTATCCCCTGTTTTTGTTTCTGTGGAGTCGTGATGAGCAATGACGTGGACAAAAGAAGACAGAATGGAAAGTGACGAGTGGCAGAGTGTGTTGTGTAAATTTCTCGATCGAAAGAAAGGTAAGAATGCATTTAAGGACATTTGCAAAGACAGCGTTGTACCCAACCACTCTGCATATTTTGAATGAGTTACACTGAAACCTGTGGGAAATGTGTGTGTGTGTGTGTGTGTGTGTGTGTGTGTGTGTGTGTTGTACGAAAATGCAAAGAATCTATAGCAAAAGCTTTGGTGGTACCATGTTCAGTAGATCAGAAGAGGAAAGAAAACTTTGGAGTTCATTTAGTGCTAGATTCCATGTGTCTGGTGGCATCAGGATGATTGGCACTGAGGGCAGACTAGCTGCATCAGTGCCTGTGACAACTTCATTCTGTGCAGTTTGATAGGTCTAGTTTAGAGGCCATTTGACTGATCTATCTTCTTGATGCCTTGGGGAAAGTCAGTCTCTGAGTCTGTCCCAGACTCTCATCAAATGATTAATATTTCATACTTTAGGGCACTGAGATAGCTTGGTGGTTAGATCTGCTGTCCAGGTTAGAATCTTGTTCAAGGGGATTTTTCCTCTAGAGTTAACATCAGTGCTGACTCTCACCCCCCCCCCCCCCCCTTCCTTTCAAAATCCTTCTGATGAGACTATAAGCCCGGTCTTGTATGTAAACCTTAATAGGCCTATCTGTTCCTCTTTTTGGAAGAGTAGGCCTTTGTGTGTTGGTGGGAATGGATGACAAAATTTGCAAAATGGCATACTCAAGGGGACAGGATGTTAAAAATACACAAGTGCTTAAAATTCCATTATCTTCGAAATAAAAGAATAATTAAAAAAAAAAAAGTTCTCTATCTAAGGATTGATGGGAAGCTCATCACTGTATGATCACATCAACATATGAGGTGATGATGATACTGCAAATAGTAATATTACATCAGAAAATGTAATTGATATGGTTAAATACAGAACACTTGGACTGTACATCAATTATGCAACATGGTTGCCAGTAGTAGACAGTAGTACTAGTAGTACTTTATAATTGCCATAAAATAAATTGGTCATGTTAGGGCATTATAGTATATATATATATATATATATATATATATATATATATATATACTATATATATTATATATATATATATATATATATATATATATATATTAGAATTAATAGCAGACTGGCTTCCCAATATGCTGTCATTTAGTGTGAACTGTGTGATTAGATTAACCTTCAAAAAACAACAACAAACAAAAAACCAATAGACAAAACCAACCAATCAAACAAACAAAGAAACAAAGCAAAACAAAGCAAAAAACAAAACAACAACAAACAAACCCAAGAACTTAGTGGAAAAGGATGAACCATGGAGATGAATTCATGGGTGGCTATTCTTTTTCTTTTTGTTTCAGTTTCAGAGTTGATTCTAAGTTGGGCCAATGTGGGATTCCCATGTATTTTATGATTTATCTCCTTGGCACAAATAAATCATTCTTGCAGTGTGCCCCATTGGCTGCAAAAAATAACACACACACAGGCTGTATTGCTGAACAACAGGTGCGCCACCTGTATTCATAGCTGCCTTGTGGCTTGTGTGTATCATAACCAAAAAGTAATTTAACCAAGATCCATTTTCTGTTGATATTTCTGACTAGCTGAGCTTTTCAGTTCTGACCAACTATTGTTGCAGAATTACAATGCCATTGCACTTCACTTTGATTGAAAACAAGATACACAGCAATACAAAAATCCATAGCTCATTAGCTGCAATTCACTGTTCAGAAAATAACAATGAATTTATTTTATGATATAAGCAAAACAGAAGAACAGGAACTGAAAATGAAATTGAGGACCAGAGTCTCAATCTAGAAGTTACAAAATATTTTCTCTTCATTATCTTGTCAATATTGTTATTGTGTAATGTGTGACTTTGCTTTGCGCACTGGCTAATCCAATGTAATATTTACCTCTCTCAGTCTCTGGTTTCAGTATGTTAAGCTGGCAACAAGCTATCCTTCTCAGCCTTGCAATTCAGATATGTACCATCCAAAATATGTTCAAACTTTTCAGTGTAAAAAGGATGAACATCTACACAAAACATTCAGAAACTGAGCGCTGATTGGCTGGATGATACAAGCTGGTCATTTGTGCCCAATTCAAATGGAACACTGTTTTAGTATCTTGAGTTGAAAGATCAGGTTGCACCTGACACCACCAACTGGTTGCTAAGACTTATGTTTACAGTGACAGACAATCTGGGATCTGTTTTGCCATGACTGTCCCACCCGTAATCAGTATCATCCAGGAGGCTAGTCTGTTGCCTGTTTTCTTTTACCAGTCTTTTTGATTTTTATTAACATCCAAGTGGAGATTTCAAGATAAATTTAGATGCTCTATGATTAAAAGTAGCTGGTTGTGCAAAAATCAGATGATAAAAATAGTAGTTTTGTCAGAGATCAAGAACTTGCATTGTAATTTGTAGTTACAGTCTAAATCTAACTCTATGTGAATAGAAGCATGTGCCATATTTTGTAAAGCCAACATTGGCAACAAGTTTACCAGGGCTTTTGATGGTTGACATAACACACCTAAAGATTATACTTATGATAACTTAGTGGAGCTGGAGAGGTTGGCCAGAGCATACACATGCATTTAGAGGGGGGAGGGGGGGGGTTAGGATAATGCTAATGCCATAATGGAAAGGGTGGTAGAGTATAGGATTACAGTTAAATTCCTATTTTGTCATCATTAATCATAGTGGATAGATCTGTGCCTCCAGTATACATAAATTTATGAAACCTGGAATAAATTCACTAAATTAAAAAACAACAAGAAACAAAAGGAACATCTGTGAGTGTGACTCCCTCTCAATTGACAGACTACCCCATCTCACACAGATTTGAATATTATAACCTCCTTAACTCCCTCCCCCCCCCCCTACCCCTGCCCAACCTCCTATGTAATACAACACAATTTTTTTTTAATGGCTCATTTAGCCCCCTCCTCTCCATGGAATGCATGCACTCACACTTGTATAATTTGTAAACATCCTTCGGATGTTACTGTAGTATAAACCAAGGTTCTGTGACTGATACTGTAATAGTGCATACATGTACAGAATATCTTGCAAACATATTAAAAGCCGTTGGACTTCTTGGAAGAGTAGGTCATTTGTGCCAGTGGGAGTGGATTACAAACATTTTCAGAACTGCATGCACAACTGCCACAAGGGGACTGGATATAAAAAACCCACATGAGTGCTTATTCCATTATTCTCTAAATAAAAGAATAATACAAAATAAAACACTCATAGTCATACACACATGATAAACACACACACACACACACACACACACACACACACACACACACACACACACACACACACACACACACACACACACACACCAACAAAGGAGGGGGGGATGCATTCAGAGTATGTACCTAAAAACTACAGTAAAAGGGTTATGTGGCGGTGGAGGTTTTTAAGATTTCACTTTAAGTATAAATAGCATCCCACCTTCTGGAAATCCTGTGCTAGAACTTTCCCCTTTTCTATCACTCCCTCTGTTTCTGTCTTTCTCCTCACTTCACTATTCTCACCCTCTCATGCCTATTTTTTGCCTAGATACTGTCCATTCTCCTGCCTTTTTTCATACAAATCTGAAAATTTAATTGTTTCTTATAAACTTTCTGATGAGCTGACCTGAAGTTGAAACATGTCAGCTGAGGCCAGCAGGCAGACCTCCTGCAGAGTTACAAGCACAGGAGAAG
>CM060320.1:45322694-45327694 GCA_030674155.1 Stramonita haemastoma | reverse complement strand
TGTGAGAGTAACAGACAGACAGACAGGAAAAAAGCAGATAGCTCTAGAGAATCTAGTCATTTTCAATTTTTGTTTACCATAATGGATTGTCATTTTAAATAGACATGTGATGTGCTTGAACTGTCAGTAATATTCATCACATATATATCAGGGTATACTTCCTTACAATAAAATAAACTGTGGTCAGGTACCAGAAATTCTGTTGTTTTCCCAATCATCGTTCATTTCTCGCTCTGTGTGTCACAGGATTTAGAAAACTACATACTAGAGCTGATCCCTACCCTGCCCCAGTTGAGTGGTCTGGAAAAGACGTTCTATTCCTTCTACGTGTGCACCGCAGTACGCAAGTTCTTCTTCTTTCTGGACCCCCTGAGGACAGGACGCATCAAAATCCAGGACATCCTGGCCTGCAGCTTTCTGGATGATTTGTTAGAAGTAGGTGGATGATGTCGACCCTGGCAGCCCTATGTGTCTGGGTCTGTTTTTTGTCCTTGCACTGTTCTTTTTTTACTTCGTAGATGTTGTTTTCTTTGAATGGAATTTCTTGGTTTTCTTTGTCATGCTTTTTTTTGGATGGTTTTCTTATAACCATTGTTCACTTGATATTTTCCACAATGTTGACTGTCAGATTTTATTTTTAAAAAATAATTTTTTAGCTTTTGGGTTTACTCTTTAAGATTTTTGAGGCTGTAAAGAGGTTTTGTTTTGGGTGTTTTTTTTGAGAACTATTGTTCACCTAATATTTTTTACAATGTTAGCTGTCAGATTTGAATTTTTTTTTTTTTTTATAGCTTTTGGGTTAACTTTTTAAGATTTTTGAGGTGATAGAGAGGTTTGTTTTGCTTTTTTTGTTTTGGGAAAAAATGTATAGTTTGTCTTACCATGATTTATTCTTTGTGCTGTAGGTAGTGACAGAGTGGTAAAACACATATCAGGTCATATTGGTCCCCGTAGAAATATTGACGACATACGACAAGGCTTTCCTTTTTTGTCTTTTACTCAGATTACGTTCAGTCAGATTGTCCAAGTCTGCAAATTACTTTTTGCGCAAAAAGGGTGTCTATCATATATCATTGCCTTTTGTTCATCATATGGCAGCATCACATTTGGCGTTTTGTGTTTGCACCAGCTGCGAGATGAAGAATTGTCCAAGGAGTTGCAGGAGTCCAACTGGTTTTCTGCCCCTTCCGCGCTGCGCGTGTACGGGCAGTATCTTAACCTGGACAAGGATCGTAATGGCATGCTGAGCAAGAAAGAACTGGCCAGGTTTGTGTGTATGTGTGTGTGTGTGTGTGTGTGTGTGTGTGTGTGTGTGTGTGTGTGTGTGTGTGTGTGTGTGTGTGTGTGTGTGTGTGTGTGTGTGTGTGTGTTGTAGTACTGGTACTGTGCTGAACATGCAGCCTGACGTGTGGTGTGTGTGTGTGTGTGTGTGTGTGTGTGTGTGTGTGTGTGTGTGTGTGTGTGTGTGTGTGTGTGAGAGAGAGAGAGAGAGAGAGAGAGAGAGAGGAGAGAGAGAGAGAGAGAGAGAGAGAGAGAGAGAGAGAGAGTGTGTGTGTGTGTGTGTGTGTGTGTGTGTGTGTGTGTGTGTGTGTGTGTGTGTGTGTGTGTGTGTGTATGTGGGTGGGTGGGTGGGTGGATGTGGCAAGTAAGTAAATGTAGACGTATTCTTCATCTTCTTCACTGAATGCTTGGCAACTACTGTTGTCTGTCAATATGGGTGAAAATTCCTTTGCGCTGCCGTTATGTGCATGACAAATCAGGCCCAGCACAATAAACTTGCGTGTGGGAGAGAACTGTTACCTTTTAAGGCTTTCCGGAAGAAAGGCAGGAGAATGGACTAAGAAGGCAGAAAATAGACGAGAAAAAAGTGACAGGAAGAAAAGGAGCAAGGCAGAAACAGTGAGAGGGATAGAAAAGAGGGAATTCCTAGCACAGAATTTCCAGAGGGTGGGGATGCTGTTTATATTGATAGGCCCCCAGCATCCCCACAGGGGAGTATTGGTATTAATCACAGAGTTATATGCTGGTTCCTCACGTCTGAATAAAGGTTTAGTCCTTTCCTGTTGTTAGTAAGGATGAGAAAGTTGAACAAAGGCTAATCATATTATCACATTGGAGAGGTAATGGACTCTTGGTATATAACTATCAGGAGAAACAACAATTTCATCAGTTTATCTCAAAAGGGGGAAGGGGAGGGGGTTGCTGGTGACTTAGTATTCTGAAAAAGTAAACAAAATTCTTTCTTTTTTTTGTTTTTGTTGCAGATATGGCACTGGAACTCTCACAGATGTGTTCCTGGACAGAGTGTTCCAAGAGTGTTTGACGTATGAAGGAGAAATGGTATGTGTAATAATTTCATCTTCTCTCTCGTTTCCTTGCTGTCATTTTCCTCTCTGGCCCAGGCCCCAAAGCTGTGTCAGTTATTGATGTCAGATAATTGCCAAGGCCTACATTGAGATGTTGTTATGTTGTAAAATGTTGTGTTTAGATTGCATTCAGCCATGACAAGCTCTTAACACAACAACCAGCACTCTTCTTTAAAGGAGAAAGAATCCTCTGAAGTCTGAGTATGGCTGCCTATATGGCAAGGTACTTGAAAACAGTCATACATGCAAACTTCTCATTCAGTGTGCAATGTCAATATCACAGTGATTCTCAGGTGGGATGGGTGAGTCAGAGTGTACTTTCTTGGTGACCCCCAGAGTGTTAAGCTGGGGAATACAACAACATTTTCCTCTGCTTGTGCCACTTTTGCTTTTGCTGTATTTCTTCAGTCACTTAACTGTCTGATATCTGATTGTTGAATCTAAAAACAATTGTTCAAAGAACTGTTTGAGTCCAGCTGGGTTTACCTAGGGTATTTTTATCCTATTTCATATTTTCTTTTTTTCTATGGAGGAATTTTAACTATTATTTTCCCCACTTTAATACAAACACAGGCTTTTTGTTTTTATTGTAAGAACAACACTAATTCATTTTATTTTTTTCTGTCACTTTCTTTTTCATTTTCTCTGTCTCTTTCTCCTTCTTCATTGTTTTAGTCTTGTTTTCTTACATTGGTATGGTTCTGTATCAGAGGTTTTTTTTGATGACCATGTTACAGTTTGTTGTACACATGTATTCTCTTCAAAAGAAAAAGAACACACACAAATAGCCAACATGTAATTGAAGTGCTAGTGGTATCTGTACTACTGAGAAGCATTAGAAGACTTTGAAGCTTAGACTTAAATAATGTTAACTTCTTTTTTTTGTTTTGGTCGACCTGGTTTCTTTGAATACCAGAAAATATTCTGTATCATAGTCGCCTGGAAGTTTTCTTTTTATTTGTTTTTTGTTTGAATGCGTGTGTTTTTGTTTTGTTTTTGTTTTTAAAGTGAGATCTTTTATTAATCTGTGTATTTAATTTTTTCTCTATTTCTAAGATTCTTGATAAATTATGTAGCATGTTCCACCTCTCATATGATCATTTCAGTGTCATTGCATGATGCTGCGAACATCATGGCTTGGCTTCGCGAACGAAGATTAAGGGCACTGTCCACGTCTGGTGCAGGCTCGCTGGTGGCTGTTCAGTCCAATGCGTGACAAACAAACCCGGCCGCAGCGGCTGCAGGGGAAAGTCGATTCTGGGGTTGATGTAGAGCGGACGCGGTTCTTCCTCCTCATTCGCCTCTCCTCAAGGGCCGCTCTGCGATTGTCCTCAAAGGAGGAGACCGACTGATGCACAGTGTGTCGCCAGGCCTGCCGGTCAGCAGCAAGGACTGACCACTGGTTATGGTCTATGAGACAGGCTGACAGAGATTTCTTCAGAGAGTCTTTAAATCTCTTCTTTGGTGCGCCTCTGTAGCGGTGTCCGGTGGAAAGTTCACCGTAGAGAACCATCTTCGGTAGGCGATGGTCCTCCATTCTAGAGACATGCCCTGCCCAGCGTAGCTGCGTTTTCAGCAACATGGCCTCAATGCTGGTGATCCCTGCTTGCTCCAGCACCTCAGCATTCGTGGTGAAGTCGCTCCAGTGGATGTCGAGGATGGAGCGGAGACAGCGTTGGTGGAAGCGTTCCAGAATTCGCAGGTGGTGTCTGTATGTGACCCATGACTCAGAGCCGTACAGGAGGGTGGTCAGTACCACGGCTCTGTAGACACTGATCTTGGTGTCTTTCTTCAGGTGTTTGTTTTTCCAGACACCTTGGTAGAGTCTGCCAAAAGCACCGTTTGCCTTTGCCAGTCTGTTGTCTACATCTTTATCAATCTTTGCGTCAGAGGAGATTGTGCATCCCAGGTAGGTAAACTGCTGGACTGTCTTCAGTTCTGTCTCACCAATTGTAATGTGAGGTGGGTGGTACGCTACCTGAGGTGCGGGCTGGTAGAGAACCTCTGTCTTCTTCAGACTGACTTCGAGTCCGAAGAGCTGGGCTGCCTCTGCAAAACAGGATGTTACATGCTGCAGGGCGGTTTCTGTGTGGGCTACAAGGGCAGCATCATCAGCAAAAAGTAGCTCTCGAATTTGTTGCTCCAGGGTTTTGGTGTGGGCCTGAAGACGCCGCAGGTTGAATAGGCTGCCATCTGTGCGGTAGCGTATGAAAACTCCGTCTTCGTCATCAAGATCTTCTGTGGCCCGCTGAAGCATCAGGCTGAAGAAGATAGTGAAGAGGGTTGGTGCAAGAACGCAGCCCTGCTTCACCCCGTTTGTGATTGGGAAAGGCTCTGATAGGTCGTTGCTGTTTCTGACCTGGCCACGCTGGTCTTCATGTAGCTGGATCACCATGTTGAGAAACTTTGGGGGACAGCCAAGACGCTCCATGATCTGCCACAGGCCCTTCCTGCTCACAGTGTCAAATGCCTTGGTTAAATCAACGAAGGTGATGTACAGTCCCTTGTTCTGTTCGCGGCACTTTTCTTGAAGTTGTCTGAGCACGAAGACCATGTCAGTGGTACCCCTGTTAGCTCTGAAGCCGCACTGGCTCTCAGGGAGGTGGTGTTCTGCAACAGCAGGTACTAGTCTGT
>CM060320.1:45292694-45317694 GCA_030674155.1 Stramonita haemastoma | reverse complement strand
TTGTTCGAGTTTCTGTCTCTGTCTGTCTCTCTCTCTTTTGGTAAATTGCTTTGTCAAAATAAAGAAAGAGAACACAAAGAAATAAAAAAGCATAAAGATATCACTGTACTATTGGTGACATCTGTATATACCTAATCAAAAAATACTATTCAGGCTGACATGAATTTATGAACTGAATTGAATTCAGCACCTTTTCCAGTCATAGCAGATTTCTCTGCATGAAATTTGGATCACTCTCCCCAGGGAAAGTACATCGCCACAAGAGCAGTGCCACCCATATTTTTGTTTGTGTTCTAGTTATTGTAATTTTAATACAAGGTAAAGGTAATAGCCATTGAGATCAGCTTTGACAGCTTCTTCAGATTTCATCTTTGGGTGTTAAAGTTCTCTTATTGACATTGGCAGAGCCAAAACATCTTTCATTTTCCTCTCTATTTTTAAAGACAATATTCATGTTTTGATGGGAAATGTAAGAAAACAGTTCCTAAGCTTACAAACTGAACGTCTTGGCATAAAAAAGAAAACAAAAGATGTTCGTAATTTGCCCTTTACTTTGTTTGTAAGATTAAAGAGTTACAATAGATAAAACTTTGAAGAACACCTCAATTCCATCAAAATTCTTGAAGATAGTTTAGCTAATAGTCAAGTCAAGTCAAACCTTTATTTCCAGATGGTACATTGAATAAGCAGTACAATTGCTTTTTTTCATCAAACCATCCATCTAAGAAAAAAATCGTATATATACATATTTGAAAAAGGAGAAGTTTTTGGTATGTAATGATCATATCTTGTATGTATAACTTTACGGTGTATCATATTTGTTTCATATTTTGATTCAGGTGCACAAACAATGGAGACAAAGAATGTTATTCTTTGTTATTTGTAAGCACATTCACACTGATGACAACAAGAACTTTGTTCATGGCATTTTTACTGTTTTACGCATGCAAGGATTGACTGATTCAAAATCTGATTTGTAAAATAAAAACAACAACCTGGTATGCAAAGAATTTTCTACTGGTTGCAAGTGTTGTTATGCATTTGGATATTTAAAATATGTGTGCACCATATCTTCTGTGTGGATGTTGAGTGCTGTTTCATTATGAATGGTACAGTCACCTGGAAATCCTGTTCTGGAAATTTTGTCTTTTTTCTTAGTTTTGTTTTTGTTTTCTTTCTTTGTTATTTATGTCTTGTTTTTTTTCTGTTGAAAGTTAATTTATTTGTATATTGTGTCGAAACTGTTTTTCCTAAAAGATCTGATAATTGGATGGAGCAAAGCCCATAAATAAATTATAAATTTGTACATGAGCAGAATAAAGAATAAAGTTGAGGAATCATAGAAATAATTTTTCTTCATGAAAGAAAGTCAAGTTTTGGATAAACCTCAAGCATAAATGGTAAAGTGTGGGAAGGGTGGGATGGGGTGGAGTGGGGTGGGGTTGAGGACTGATTCCTTACTCGAGTTCAATTTTTTTATTTAGTGTGTGGTCATTTTATTCCATTGGATATGTAAAGAGAATTGAGTGAAACCTGATAAATCAGATCTGAAGAAAACAGAATGGATTTCATGATCATTTGAAAAAGCTAAAAGGGGCAAAAAGAAAAAAAAAAAGAAATTAGTTTTTGCCTGCATTGTCAACTGTATCTTAGCACTCGGTGATATCTTCCGGTAAATCTCGTTCTCATTGATATGGCAGCATTATAAAACAGGATTTTCCCTGAAAATAGTGTGTAGAAATAGTGTATTTTTGTTAAACATAATGTGTAGAAAGAATATAGTGCCCATCATACATAGCTACACTGTTTGTTGTCAACAGGGTGCATTGGTGTATGTGTGTCATGTTTGTGAACAGGGTGAGATATTTTTGAGTAAGTTATCAAGCGTATTTTATGGATTTCATTTTCAGAGCTTTCACTATTTCAGTGAAAGTCAAACTTGAGTTTCCTCACAGCAGCAAATGTTAGTGCATGCGTCTTAAAAGCAATCAATGAATATATATGAATGGATGTGGGTCTGAAATTGTTTGTTTTATTTGTGTGTGTGTATGGATGCATTTTTGAAATGAGTGAAAAGTCGTTTTTTTTTTCATATAGCTGATGATAAAAGAGTAAAGGCCCCAATAAACCAAACAATATTCTATGCTGTTCAATATTCTACACTTTTCTATCTGGAGACTTTTGTTTTGCTCTTTTTTGACTCTTCATTTTTTCCAGTTCAGATGTGTGTAAGAAAAAAATCTTTTTAGATCAATCAGAGAAGAAAATGACCTTTGTAGGAGATAGATATTGGAAAAAGGATCTGCGTGAGTACAGTTTGAAGCTTGAAACGCTAACTTTTCACAGAGAGGTCCAGTAATAGCTTTGTTTAAAAGTGTTTATAAGATTGAATGCTCTGAAGATTGCCTTTGCTGGATTCTTCAGACCTGTAGAAAGAAAGCAAGCAAAGAAATATTTATGAATTCATGTCAAACATATTGTTTTGTATGGCTTTGGACATTAGCTTGCTTATCTGATGAGAATATGGATGTATGGGTTTTTTGTTTTGTTTGGGTATGTATAAAAATTCAGCCAAAAACTGATTTGACTGTTGCACATTGCATGAATGTAAAAGATCTGAAGATCAATATTGCTTCTTTTCGCAGAGAATGCTCACTGCCATTACTTAAAGACCATATTATGTATATGTGTCGTGTATATGCATTTACATGGATTTTGATGCAGAATTCGCCAAATAGTGATGCTGAAGAAAACAAGTAGACGGAATGAAAGTAGAATGTAAAGCAGAGGTATGTAAATTATCTACTATAAACTTAAAATCATTTGTAAAAGAGAACATGGGATATTTGATGATTTTTAAATGATGTCTGAAAAAAAAGTTATATATCCCTTTTGTCAGTTATGCATTTTCAGTCATCATTTAAAACAGGAGATCTTTGAGATGCTTGGAGGATTTTGAATCGTTGATGTGTATGATAGTCTTACAACAACAACAAAAAAGGAAAATTGTAGTTTGAATATGGCAACTGTAAGGTATATTGTGGTTAGTCTTTAGTGTGTCAGACCCAGCACCTATACCTGAGCTTCTGAAATGTAGAAGTGGGAGTAGTTGCAGTACAACCATAGGAGCATAAAGATCAACAGCTGAGGAGGGGGCAGGAGATGGTTTAAAATTTTATTTATTTATTTATTACTTTTTAAAAAACTGTGTCTTATTATCTGTATGTTGTAGAATCCAATAGAGGTTTTGCACAACAAGGGAGAGCATCTGTTATACTATATATAATTCTCTCCTATTTATTCATTCTTTAATTTCAAGGATAATGGAATAAGCTCTCATGTACTTTTTTTTTACATGCAGTCCCCTTGTGTATGCAGTTTTGTACAATTTGTCATCCATTCTCACTGGTACACAATGGCCTACTCTTCCAAAAAGCAGAATGGCTTCCTGTGCGCAAGATGTTCTGCGTGCATTTGCACATGGGACCTTGGTTTATAGTCTGATCTGAAGGACTTATATATATTTAGTTGTAGATTCTTTATCAGTGTGTGTCTTTAAGTTCAGAGTTAAAGAAACAGTATGAACTAAAATGGAAACAAATCCAGATCCAGTCACTAGAGTAAATTGAAATTGTGTTATTTTAAAATTGATGGCTGTATGCAGGATCACTTTTGTCAAATTTACACGCATACAAGCTGCTTTTTAATTTCCTTAATTTTCTTTACTGAGAAAAGGGAGACTTGTCAAGAGACCAGTTCTTGTCATTCCTTTTGCATCCTGTTATCTATTTTTCCTGGTCAGTTTATAACGGCAACACTGAATAGGGAAAGGTAGATAACCATTTTAGATCAGCACATCATTTTCAAGTTGATGGTAGGATGTGAATCACCAGTTGAGGTTGTCGATGCATATGGTTATAGTCTTAACCCGGTTTTGATAGCTATTTGAATAAACTATTTGTTGTATGGTTTTTGCTTTTTTGTTTAATTTTGTCTGATATTAACTACAAAGGAAAGGGGTTTGATTCCATATATATATAACAAAGATATTGATATATAAACAGATGGGAAAGCATTTCATATTGTTGCTATGTATGAAGGTTTGTACAATGTGTTTTTGGAGTTACTGTATGCAGGTGTGGATTGAATGCTGTCAAGCAAGTACAGATTTGAATCTTGGGAATGTTTGAACTAACAGTGTAACAAGTTTGAAATTTAATAAAAGTGCAAAGTGGGTTTTGAAGTAGAATTGTCATGTTTTTGGTTTCTTTATTATTTTTTTCATACATTGTCAAGACTTGTGTATGTACATGCCCCCCCCCCCCCCTAAACACACACACACACACACACACACACACACACACACACACACACACACACACACACACCACACACACACACACACACACATATTTTAGTGCAGAGTTCAACTATTTTTCAAGTAACAATGAGCCAGACAATTGCAACGATAGTTTAAATACACAGCTAGATAATGAAATTTCACAAAATGACATCTGAACTGCTTTACATACAGTGAAGAAAGGAAAGGCACCGGAATCAGATGGTTTCCCTTCTGATTTCTTTCTTCATGCTCAAGATGTTCTTTTCAAATTCCTGCATCCCCTTTTCAACAAAGTTTTGGACAGAGCGGAGTACCCTCTAAGCTGGACAAAAGGTGGGATAGTTCCCACTACATGAAAAAGGCAACACTAGACAAGCAGACGATAGTCCAGTTATGCATCTGTATCATGATCACCAGACTAAAGACTTTTTATGAGGCCAATGAAAGTACCCCTGACAGCTTAGGCATGTTTTTGTGAAGGATATTGTCACAGATAACATTAGTTAATTACATGATACAGTCAATGAATCGGAACTATCTTACAAAAATAGGGTGGTTGATTTTATACATTCTTCTTCTTCTATTCTCATTCGCTTTACACCGTCAGATGTGACTGGGAAAAATGATGGCATGTCCTGTCCAGCTAATCTCATGAGCCATTCAGCTTGGTCTGTAGGGTTATCTCCGTGGACCACACTTTCTTCCTCAGGTTGCTGAATAGCATACACCTCTGGAGAATGTGCTCGCCTGTCTGGTTTTCTTTACCACAGGCACACAGGGGAGAAGTAGTGAGTTCCAGCTTTGTGGACATGGTGATTTAGTCATTTTACACGTTTTTTTTAGTTTATTTCTCTAAAGCGTTTGACAGTATAAACAGGCAAAAGCTTTTATATGCCACCCTGAAGAAGAGGCAAAAGCTTTTATATGTCACCCTGAAGAAGACAGGAATATCTGGAAAATTATCAAAACTCTTGAGGAAATGCACAGAAATGTTCAGGCTGCTGTAAAAAGCAGGGAACAAGATAGCTGGATAAAAAAAAGCACATGAGTGCTTATTCCATTATCCTTGATATAAAAGAACACACACACACACACACACACACACACACCACACACACACACACACACACACACACACACACACAATGTGTGCTGTTTGATAGATATTTAGCAGGTTATTTCTGATTTTTGTTCTATTTTGCCAGGCTATAAAAAAAAAAAGAAATGAAGGGTTTTTCTATTGAGTGTGGGAGCAAGTGTATGATTTCCAATATTTTGATAGCCACCCTCGAATGAATTGGTTTCTGGTATAAGATCTTAACTCTGTCCAGAGAGTTTTTGTGTCTTAAATATTTGCTGTGCTCCCCCAGATTTTTCTGTTCAGTTTGAATAGAGTCAAAGTGCTCTTTAAGTCTGGTGCAGATATGTGATATACTACTTAGAATCTTTCAGGTCAGAGGTTTTGCCCTTCATGTGAGCCACCTAGCACTTCTAGGTGCTAACAAGCTGATGGCACATAGATCAGATACGCATTTGTTTTGATTTCTTTTTAATCAAACATGCATTTAAAATCGTTCAGAAAGTTCTGACAATGGATAGAAACTGGGTACAACTTGCACAGGTCATTGCTTTATTTTATTTAATGAATCAGAAGGAACAAAAAAAAAACCCAACCCCCCAAAAAACCCCAACAAAAACCATAACTAAAAAGCCTCTTCTGTATTTTCCTCATTGCACCCAGCCACCTGGTCCCTTTAAAACAATAAACGAAAATAGAGAAATTTTCTGAAAAACTGACAAGTTTTAGCAGAAGGAAGAGACCACTTGTCAGTTTGGGTCTGAAAGGAAATCGGTATGGGTACTGAAGTAACGTCTTCTTCAGGGTATTCCAGTCTAAGGAAACATGAGAAAAAGTAGTAGTAGGCACTCATCAGTCTCGGAAGACTATGGAGTTGCGCTCTAGTCTTTAGAGCGCAAAGCCTGGGCAAGTATGTATGGAGGGCAAGCTGTTACCCATGCAGCAGACCCCCCCTCTCCACGGCACTGGAATGATCCATTGGAAGGGCATTGACCGATACGAATGGTTCCAGTACCGTCGCAGGAGCCACCAGAACGTTGCCATATACCTACAGCCCCGAGCCGCTCTGGGACTCCAACTCCCCGATTTTTCCTCAGGGATGGTGTCTAAACACGACACCTGTGTGCATGCTGGTTTGTTATAATTTTGTCATCCGCTCCTACCGGCACACGATGGCCTACTCTTCCGAAAGGTGGAACGGGGTTTTAACGTGTGCGCAAGATGTTCTGCGTGCATTCGCACACGGGGCCTCGGTTTCGAGTCTCATCCGAATGACTTTGACATTCAGTTCGATTTTTTCGTCAAACTGGGAAGAAAGGGCGAGGCTGGGTACGAACCCAGAAACTCACGATTTACATAAAATTATTGGCAGGCGGACGTCTTAACCATCCTGCCACCGTCCTTCCTATGAGAAAAAAAAGGTCTTATAATCAGTTGTTGAGGACTCCAATGAATAAGAATGGAGTCCATCTGCTGTACTGTCCATCCGTCTGACAAGCTGGATTTTGAACAGTATAGTCGCTGCTGATGTGGGTCATGCATCAGGGTATTATCATTTTTTTGGGTGGGGTGGGGTGGGGGACTAACTTGGTCAAATGCCATAGTAATGTCCCTCTCAATGCAGTCGACCTTCCTTACGTGGAAAAGCTAGCGCTAGAGATGCCAGCGTGGGACACACACACACACACACACACACACACTCTCTCTCTCTCTCTCTCTCTCTCTCTCTCTCACACACACACACACACACACAGATGCCTAAGCCCGTGGTTATTATGTATGGTCTAGAAAGTCTCTGCTTCATTTACAAAACATTTCAAGGCCACATGGCACACAGGTCATATTAAAAGCTCCCCTTCAAGGCCTTTTAAAACAAAAAACCAAAACCAGGCTAATTCTAGCCTACGCTGAGCATCAAATTCCCGTGTAGGCAGAAACAGTATCCACCCGTTTGCTCTCCTTCCATCCGAATCGCTCGATTTGATTGGGGTAAAAATGTATTTTTTTGCCGTAAACCAATCAGGCCTCTTCTTTTTATTGCTACCCAAGACAAGTGTCCTGTCAAGGACATTCACAGATACGGATTCGGCAGGGAAAGACGTAAGTCAAAGCAGAGGGCTCATTTACTGCCAACAGGAGCGTTAAAAATATCAAGGTTGGTACAATTATATGTATATGCAGTTGAAATGTGCACATATCATCCGTATTTGCACGCAGTCAGAGGACTATTTTTCTGATCATACGTAACAGTGTGGAAGGGTACACAATTGTTAAAAAACGAAAACTTGTCCTGCGCAGACGGTAGATTCGTGATAGCCTACCCCAGGGATGATTTTGATAGTACCATTGTCAAAGTTTGTCCAAAAGAGCGTTCTTTGGATGTTAACAGTTTTGTTTGAACAAAGCCACTTAAGTTTAGAAAGGCAACGTACGCAGTACAAACAAGCAAGCTGGAATGGTGGCTACACATTCTAGGCCAAAGCTTGTACATTCATCACAGCAACCGCGCACTGCTGTATGCTTTTCAAAAAATGCAGAAATTCACGAACTGACCGCTACAGAACACTTTTTTTTTTCAACAGAACACTACTAATATTGCGATAGAAACACAGCGCACAGAAATAGCCTAGAACTGTATTGATGCTCTAAAAGTAGAGCCTACTAAAACAAAAATCCTGGGCAGAGTGAACGAGAACATGCACGCATGCACGGAAACTTTATCGTGAAGAAGCCGCCATTTTTAAATGGGTACCTTCGTCGTTTGATTCCAAACAGTGATATTCACCAACCATTTCGATATTTTGTAATCACAAGTTCGGGATTAGAGTCTCGGTCTTAAAACAGCCGAATTACTGACTGTGCATCGAACTAGTGAGGCAGATTTGCAGAGAAGCTGTGGCCAGCCGGTCAGCATAGACTAGATCTCAAGTAGATCTGTATTTTGGGCTGTTCGGATCATGTCGATTTATGTATCGCGTCAAATCGTTTAATTTAGGAGGAATAAAGCAGTCTCTGTTCCCATTGTTAATGTTGGTTTTTATTTGTTTATAATACAAACTTCACGCCATATTATCTTGATACAACGGAGTTTTGTTGTACACATTACGTTTTTACTGTGATGATTAACATTGTCGTCATTAGTGATATTATACAATGCTTTTCCCTATTTGCACGCAAATCGCACCCTCTGCTTCTCTCCCTACTCTCACACTCTGTGGGTTGGTCTGTCTCTGCCCCTGTCCGTCTCTCTGTCTCTTTCTCTCGTGTATAGCAAGTCAGTGTCACGTGAGTGTGTGTGTGTGTGTGTGAAGACTTTGGCCCCCCCTAAACTGTTTCTGATAGGCAAACATCAGAATCTTAATTCGTTTAGATATACTTAGATAACACTGTGTTGTTCTTCCCAGCCGGCTGTGTGTGTGTGTGTGTTGTGTGTGTGTGTGTGTGTGTGTGTGTGTGTGTGTGTGTGTGTGTGTGTGTGTGTCCCTCCCCTTCCCCCCCCCCCATCTCTCTCTCTCTAAATATATAATTTACACACACAAACACACACGCACACGCACACTATATATATATATATATATATATATATATATATATATATATAGATATATAGTGTGTGTTTGTGTGTGTAAATTATATATTATATATAGGCTACACACACACACGCACACTACTCTCTCTCTCTCCTCTCTCTCTCTCTCTCTCTCTCTCTCTCTCTCTCTCTCTCTCTCTCTCTCTCTCTCTCTCTCTCTCTATATATACATTATATATATATATATATATATATATATATATATATATATATATATATATATATATATGTGTTTGTGTGTGTAAATCATATATTTAGAGAGAGAGAGATGGGGGGTAAGGGGAGGGACACACACACACACACACACACACACACACACACACACACACACACACACACACACACACACACACTCACGTGACACAGGAAAACACAGGAAAAGGGCAGACCTACAAAGAACAAAGGGACATTTAAGTAAACAAAAATAGTGTAGAATTTTTATGTGGTAGGAACAGGTTGAAGTACCCACTGTTAATTTTATTACATAGAAGAACAATCTAAGATGATTTGTATGTGAGTATGAGAGAGAGAGAGTCTCAACACCATACTGCATGTAATTTCCAACTGCCACGTAACTATGACGTAAGTCTGATATCTTAAATCTGCTTGATGTTTGAAGCCCATAAAGGTAAGTTTTAAAACACTGAACCAGCCGCCATGGCGCAGTGGTTAGCGCCGTGGATTCCGGACTGGAAGGTCGCGGGTTCGAATCCCATAAGTCATAGGGATTTTTTCGGGCTCCGGCCGGCTCCTACCCAGAGTGAGTGTGCTGTGGGCTCAGTGGGGAGACTGGGACCACACAGTCGAGCTTCATCCACTTTACGGATGTGAATTTGAGAGTGTTGCTCAAATTACCTGACCAACACTGCAGGTGTCTGTATCTCTCGGGCCTGGTTGACGCCGGGATATATTATGACAGTAAGCGTAGAGAACAACCCTGTCAAGTAGTCTCAAAGCGGATGCACCTCCACAGCAGCATCATTACATCATCCTCATCATCATTGATCATCATGCAATAATAAAAATTGCCTCTGATTCGGTGGCCTCCGTTGCTCTGGTCTCATGGTGACCTCAGATTCGGTTTCTCCATACGCTTCTGTGCCTGTGGTGAATTTGTGTCAAAGCCTTTGGGGTTGGGGGTTCGTGGGGAGGCGGTCGTTGGAGGGACGTTGTGGTGGTCGCCACCTTGGGTGGGTGACTCACTCAGTCTGGCTCCGCGACTGAGCTAATACTGTCGTTAGTAGGGGGCTTAGTAGGTGGTGTCCTGCGTATGTTAGCTCAGAACAGGCACCACTGAACACCACCAAAGTGACCCAGCAGAAGTGCAGGGCCCCTCTGGCTGGTGGCCCCGCGGCGGCCTAATATTGATGAGCTCCCTGGGGACTCCCGACCCCGGGGGTGAGACACAACGAATCTGGGTATGGCTGTGGCGGGGAGATTGAAATGAGCGGCGTGGGAACAGCAGTACGGGAACGTCACAGAAGACGAGGCAGCAAAAAAAAAAAAAAAAAAAAAAAAAAAAGTTTTAAAACACTGTGTAGTCATGGCGTATGTCTGCTTGATGTTTGAAGCCCATAAAGGTAAGTTTTAAAACGGGTGTGGTGTGGTGTATGTCTGCTTGATGTTTGAAGCCCATAAAGGTAAGTTTTAAAACGGGGTGTGGTGTGGTGTATAAGTCTGCTTGATGTTTGAAGCGTAAGTTTTAAAACAGTGTGGTCGTGGTGTTTAAGTCTGCTTGATGTTTGAAGCTTATAAAGGTAAGTTTTAAAACAGGGTGTGGTCGTGGTGTATGTCTGCTTGATGTTTGAAGTCCATAAAGGTAAGTTGTAAAACAGGGTGTGGCTGTGGTGTATGTCTGCTTGATGCTTGAAGCCCATAAAGGTAAGTTGTAAAACAGGGTGTGGTCGTGGTGTATAAGTCTGCTTGATGTTTGAAGTCCATAAAGGTAAGTTTTAAAACAAGGTGTGGTTGTGTATAAGTCTGCTTGATGTTTGAAGCCCATAAAGGTAAGTTTTAAAACAGGGTGGTGTATAAGTCTGCTTGATGTTTGAAGCCTATATAGGTAAGTTTTAAATCATGGTCGTGGTGTATAAGTCTGCTTTGATGTTTGAAGCCCATAAAGGTAAGTTTTAAAACACATAACAGTGTGGTCGTTGGATGATCAGCTAATACCGCTAGTGGCTAATCTGTTGGGCCTCTCTTCATCGGTTGGCCTGCCTCATTCATAACAGTGGCTCCATGCTTTGATGACCGTTGTCAATTTCTGATCATTGATGATGTCACGATGTGGACTTCCATAGGAAATTCAACCCACTCGGATTTGGTGAGGTAGCCTCTTGAAATATCAGGTGGACAGAGAGGGAGCCATTCCAACTGTGACAAGGGTGAATGGGGTATTCGGTGTCTTAATCTTTGATATGGTTTGATGATTAGGAACTTTGTTTCATACATTACATAATTATTCTTGTCAGTCTTATGGACGATAGTGATGAACTTTCTTGAGTATAAAAGGTAGATATTTCTCTGTCTCAACGACACTTTTTATTAGTGACAATGTAGGCCTGCATTTTTGTTTTGTACATAGGCTAGAGCTCGGAGATTCACCAATGGTGGGATTTAGTGTATGTGCCCCTTTGTCCACAATTAGGTAGCCGCATTCCGACTTCTGGTATGATGTCTTTACATGACACCTGTGCGCATGCTTTAATATATTTTCGTTATCTGTTCCTACCAGTTCTTAATAAACTACTCTTCCCAGAGGCAGTATGGTTTTTAATGTGTCAGAAAGAAAGTGTACGATGTCAAGAATAGTATAAAACAATAACAAAAGAGATAAAAAAAAATACATCAGATAACTGCACACGGAAACCTAAAATAAAGGAAAATCAGTTTAGAAAAATAATAACAAAAAAAGACTTTAATATAGAGTGTTATGTGAAGCCATTGGTACTCATTAGCTGCTAAGGGGAAAAAAACCCTCAGATCAGAAGTATCCTACATAAATATATCTAATTCTATTTTGGGAGCAAGAATTCAACACTGTCGGCCTGCTTTGTCCATATTTTATTTTATTTTATTTTATTTTATACCACTTTATGTCACAGCAGATTCCTCTGCGTGAAATTCGGGCTGCTCTTCCCGGGGAGAGCGCGTCGCCACAAGTGCAGCGCCTGCCCTTTTTCTTTTTCCAGTCTGCAACTGTATTTGTTTCCCTATCAGAGTGGCTTATTTCTACAGAATTTTGCCAGGGACAACCCCCTTGTTGCCGTGAGTTCTTTTACGTGCGCCAAATAATGATGTGTAACACACGAGACCTCGGTTTATCGTCTCATCCGAAAGACTAGCGCCCAGACCACCACTCATGATCTAATGGATGGGGAAAAGTTTTGGGCCCTAACTGGATTCGAACCATCGCATACTCCGACCCGACTTTTCGCTTTCTAGGCAGGCACGTTACCTCCTAGACCACCGATCCACAATGCTGTGAACGTGCGCACGCACAGACACACGCACACGCATACACACATGCGCACGCACAGACACACGCGCGCCACACACACACACACACACACACACACACACACACACACACACACACACACACACACACACCCTACACAGTCCAGTGCGTCCACCATTCCAAGACGAAAAAAGCATGTGCATATATATTCGCCAATACCTGCAGAAAACACACACACACACACACACACACACACACCACACACACACACACACACACACACACACACACACACATTATTTGACTCGCGTTTCCCCCTCCCACTCCCTCCACTCCCCTCCCCTCCCCCCTTTCATCCTACATTCCCCGCCAGTCCCAGAGTTCTAAAAATGGCAGAGTGGGGGATTGCCATGTTACGCCGTGCCAAGCGACAAGTGTGCTGTCTGACGGGCAGCTGTTTGCATGACCGGGTCAGGCCCGGGCAGCTTGCTGTTTGCCTTTTGAAAAATGAAAGGTGGGTGGGAGGGTTAGCGGGGGTGTAAAGGGGGTGGTGTATGGTGTGGTGTGGGTTTGTTTGGGGGCACTGGGAGGGGTTTGGTTAGGGTGTGGGCGGGAGTTGGGGGAGGTGGGGGGTGGCTGCATCTATAGATAGTATCAGAAGCAGGTATTTGGATAAAATGCTAAGTCAGATTTTTATTTTAAAGTTGCGATGATGAATCGTGATTGATTAATTGTGGATGTGGAGATTATGGTATCATATTTATACGCCTCTCTCTCTCTCTCTCTCTCTCTCTCTCTCTCTCTCTCTCTCTCTCTCTCTCTCTCTCTCTCTCTCTCTCTCTCTCTCTCCTCTCTCTCTGTGCTTGTGCGTGTGTGCGTGCATACATGCTCGTGGGCAGTCACATAAGTGTAAGTATGTGTGTATTTTGGGTTTTTTTTTTTCCTTCCCTCCTCGGCTACATCTCTCAGGTTCACAGAATTAATGGTGAGACTTTTGCATATGCGACCGTTTTTTCCCCACCACACAGGTAGCCACATCCCAACTTCTGAAATATGTGTATGCTTCTGCAAGCTAGCAAGCGCTAAGCTATAACAGAAAATAAAGTGTGACTTATGTGGTATAGGAGTTAGGTCAGTGATAGGAAAGAGGAGGAGTCATTTGCCTGTGTTGTAGACTCCTCCAATCTCGAATGTTTCTTCCCAACTTGAACTAACTTGTTTTCTGTGCTGAGGACGATGGGAGCCATTGGATTCCCGTATCTCGTGTAGATCTGTCTCTCAGTTGAATTTTTGTTTCTGTTAGTAATCTGTAACAATTGAAAACTTTCCAAATAAGTATTTTTCTAGTGCTTGTTTATAAGTGGCAGCCTTTATCATTATTTGTGCTTTGGGATTTCAGAAGTAAGCTGTTAGTTATAAAATATAATTTTTATTTGAATGAAGGGATTGCCGCACACGCATTTAGCCAGAGCACTCACACACGTACGCACCTACCTACATACATACGCACGCACGCACGCATGCACACACACACACGCACGCACGCACGCACGCACGCACACACACACACGCACACACACACCACACACACACACACACACACACACACACACACACACACACACACACACTGGTCTGGCTTTAAATTTAGTACTAAATATGGTTTTGCGCTTCATTATATTTCCTGACTTCAGGCAAAAGAAGTAAAGCAAAGTTGATGTGTGCAGTGATGCAAGGGGAACGATCACTTGTTAACGGAATGGTTACCGGAATGTTGACTTACCGTTTAAGAACGACAACCAGTGTCAACTCGATGGAACAAGAGCGAGAGCCGGATGATAACTGAAAGCTGACAAAGTACGGTGCACACTGCAGTCTTGGGCAAAGTGTAGATATATTATTTGGTGTGGGAGAAATGTTTGTCTTCGATGGCAAACAAAGGAAGACGGGCAAACAGCACGTTCAGAGGTCACGAGTGCACCGACTTCAGTGGCAAAGGCTGATGTTCTGTAGCAGTAGGATCCCACTCAAATTTTGACCCACGGTAAGTTTTTTTGTTTTTTGGATACATGTATTTTTTTCCTTCTGATATTGCTTTATAGAACTGGATGTGTTTTTTTTTTAATTTGAAAAACAGCACGACAGTCCTTTGTAGAGACTTTAATCGATTGAAATAATCTTTTTGAATTTGTATCAGATTGAAAAAAACCCAGTTCTTTGCTTTTGTTTACAGTGAGAACTCTTAGGTAGCATGGAATAGTAAAAGATGGGAACTTTACTTGAAAAGTTATATGAGCACAACATAACTTAAAAAGTAACTGAATTTTTAAAGAAAATGTGCAGACTGTCCCGTCTGCTATTAGCATGGTGGCCATATAGAACCCTGGTAATACCCGTATTACCTAACTGTTAGCAAACCGTGTTAGGCTACAACGGTCACCACGCAGAGGTGGCCCTTCTTAAAAAGTGTATGAATCCAGTCTAGAGTGGTTTCAAACAACTTTGCATTTTCAGAAAGAGTGATAAAGAGACATATTGGAGGCTGGTAATAGGTCATGCTCATCTCATTTCACCTGAAATGAGAAGAAAAAAAGACGCACCCATAAATTAAGCTAAATACACTTTCACCGTTTAAATTTCTTTTATGTTTTGGGATATATAATATATATATATATATATATATATATATATATATATATATATATATATATATATATATGTCAGCTGGGATATAAACAAAACAACAGACCAAAACGAACCCTGAACGAACAATTGAAAGGATCTGAATTGAGACTGAAACCAACAACAAAACCGTCAAGAATAGTACAAAAAAGACACCATGGACAACTCGCTCGAGATGAAGGAATCTACTTTGTGTACTTAGATAAAAAAAAGACAAAGTCAAAGTTGGCAGTTTGCTGATGAATCTCGCTCAGCACATACAGGCCCACTCAGCTCCCCCCAGCTTCAAAAGAGCTGGACCAAAGGTGGGGAGGCGTTATTCTGATCCTTCACACCGGCCTGTGTGTTTGTGGCCACTTGGCACGGACTTTTCTCCGGACTGCTGCCGGTGTTTGGGGTCAGCGGGTCCGGGGCACTGGGTCTGTCCACACATCCTGTGTCCGCGGTCACCTGGGACAAGTCCACAGCCGTCCCTGCTGTGTTCTCAGTCCCCTGCCCCAGGCTTTCACAACACAGCCAGCACTTCTGTGGTCAGTGTCGCCGTTGATGGATCAAAGTGACTAGCTAGCAGGTAGGTTTTTTGTTTTTTTGTTGTTGGCAAGTGTTTTTGGATTTTATCTTTGTCTACACTGTGTGTTGTTGTTGGCTGTGGAATGTATGTGATATACAGGTTTTTTTTTCTCGTTGAATTTTTGCCATTTTGTTATCTGGAGTGGATGCATTTTTGTGAGAATTGTGTACATTTTCAGCTTGTGGTTTGTATCTTGTGCCCGACTGCTTTCTGTCCCTGTAGCCAACCCTGCATGATGGTAATGTGTTGGCTGGGTTCTTAACTTTACGGAATAATTGTTGTTGTTTCTTGTAACCTGGGCTACATATGTGGAATGTGCGTTCTTAAATTTTGGTATGGAGAAGTTTTGGAACGGGATTACAACTTTAAAAGTATTGGAAACATACCCCATTGAATCTACACTGCGTATGAAATGAAGCCGAATTGACTAGAAGCATTAAGATAGAAATGTTTTCTTGATGGCTATGAAAAAAGAATTGGACCAAAAGCAAAACGTTTTGAAAAGATGTTTCAATTTAAGCTAGACCATGTTCAGTTTTTGAAGCTTGCTCATCGTTTTACTATGATGGATTGAAGAACTGTGCTGAGGTAGCAGTTTTTTTCCAAGTTCTGCAGTTAGAACACCGCCTGTTAGATAGCCGTGGAGACTGTTCAAGCAATGAATAGGGTTTTTGTGGCCATATCATTTCCAACTTGGAGCGTTTCTGCATTTACAATTATTTTCATGCTCTCTGCAAGTTTTTGTAGAATTTTTTGTGTCGTAGTGTTGCGTGGTAGTAGCTTTACTGCTGTTCAATAATAAACTGGCGTAAGATGTTGTATTAGAACAAGAACGAGAGAAGAAAAAGTTGAGATGAATCACACAAAAAAACGTTTTTGTCGAATAAACCAATACATGCACGTCTTATAGGTGACAGCAAAATACATACCACAACCGAAATTAAAAAAAAAAAAAATCCGTTACTTTGTCAAATGAACATTTCCTACACAATTGCGTTAAATACAGCAGATGATAAGAAATAATACTAAGTCATTATTGAAATACGTGAAAAAAACAGTTAAGCACACTGATGCAGAAACTGATCAATTCAATTTTTTCAAGGGGACATTTGTTCTTTGACGGAATAGCATCACCCACTGCGAAAATGATTCCTAAGGTTTTGGTCTCTTGGATTTTAAAAATGTTATTTATTTATGTATTTATTTATTATATTATTATATATTATTATTATTATTATATTATTATTATATTATTTTTTTTTAGGGGTGTCTGTAGGGCAGTACAAGGAGGCTGGCTGCAGGTGGGGGATAGCAGCAGTCTGACTGATGACGGCGTTGTCGTCCACCCAGCAGTAGCGTTGCGTGGCGTCGTCTGCGCGTCGTCTCCACCACCCACTTTCTAACAGATGTTAATTGATAATCTGTCTGGTCTTATCCGGATCAGACGATAAACCAAAGCTTCCATGTCCACTATACAATCAGTGCTGTAAACAAAACGACTGAGGGGGTGGTTTTGCAAAGTACGTATTGCATGTGTGAGACAGTGTGATGAGGAAGGATGGGTCTTCTCTCCCTCTCTCTCTCTCTCTCTCTCTCTCTCCTCCCCCCCCCCCCCCCCCCCCCAACAGTAGTTAAGGGATGTGGTGGGAAAAGCCGGTGTTTCTGCCTAGAATGACCCCCTCCCCAACTTCACTCCCCGAAATCTTATTCATTAGAAGCCTGAATCCAATCTACAGGAAATTTAGCCACGGAAGACTATTCTTGCTCTGAAATTATTCCACATTTTTTTAAAGTTTTGAAAAACCTATATAATTTATATGAAATCTATGATATATTTTAAAAGACAAATAGGCCTAAGTATGCTTATAGTTTGTGGGGGGGAAGGAGGTAAATGTGGGCATTCTAAATATATTCCAGTCCTGGTAAAAAAACAACAAGCCCCAAACAACAGAAAAAATCCCATGCATCATAAGTCGATGCGAGGTGATACTTTGTCAGACCCCACAACAATCATTTAGAAGCAGTTCAACTCCACATGAACCCTACCAGGGCCATACCAGGGGGAGTTGAGAGTGTGTTGGGTTGTATGTAGGCTAGAGGCTATTACCACCAGAGTCCTTGTGGCTTCCTTGCCCCCGGGGCAACATCTGCTGGATGGTAGAGGGGTCAGTTAGCTAGAAAAGGGGAGGGAGGGGCAGGGAGATGCTCCATCTTTCGGCCGGCTCCAGTGTGAATGTCACTGCTCGCAGAGGGCTTTGTACCTGTCACTTCACCCAGGCGTGTCCACTTTGTCTTCCTAAGCTGACACCTTCTGCACAACTCGCTCTGCGTGCTTGTCTGAAGGTCTCGTTTGATTGACCTCATCTGGGTGGACTCTCCGTAGCCTTGAGTACATGTATACCTCTTTCGCGTGGTGCCTAAAGTACGAGTGTATATAAACCAGATTCCGCGCATTTTTTGGACACGAATTGGAAGTGCAGCGGTGACTGGACATTCCCGAATACATACATGGCGGTGTTGTTCGCACGGGCCACTGCAGGCTTAAACTTGGGGGCAGACGAGATAGAGGCACGCCCTTAAGGACACTGTTTTTGCATGTGCGCTTAAGCGTGCGTAAGTCCTGCAGAGGCCTGTTAAGCGCTAATATGAGGACAATCACAAACGTGCACGCTCGCGCGATCGTAGGCACGCACGCACACACACAGAATCTCGTAAATGACAAGACACACACAGAGAACGCACACACGCACGCGCGCACCACACACCACACTAAACACACACACACACACACACACCCACACACACACACACACACACACACACCACACACACACACCAACACACACACACACACACACACACACACACACACACACACACACACACACACACACACACACACACACACACACAACCATCATAAATCATCTAAATACCATCATTATAAATCATAATCTGTTTATTGTCAGAGTAACTTCAGTTGCGCACACACACACGCACACGCACCGCCACGCACCCACGCACGCACACACCACGCGCGCGCCGCACACACACACACACACACACACACACACACACACACACACACACACACACACACACAGAGAGAGAGAGAGAGAGAGAGAGAGAGAGAGAGAGAGAGAGAGAGAGAGAGAGAGAACACAAATGAAAGTTACGCCTACTTGGGGTATTTTTCCACTTATCTCAGCGTCCCTCTCAAGGTCTTGCTCGGGCTTTTAACCGGGTTTGTGAGTTGGTTAGCCTGGCTGTGAGAAAACGTGGCTAGAAGGTTCTTTCAGCACGTGATGTATGGATCCCTGCTGTCAAGGTAAGCTAAGAGAAGAGCTAGCCGGAAGGGTCAGACACACAGACAGACAGTCAGAGCGTACAGCAGATCCTGAGAGACAGGAATAATAACTCATCCTAGTTGTCTTAAGAATAACGAAAGAAAGTTGAAGGCACATGCGCGCATGTGTGTGTGTGTGTGTGTGTGTGTGTGTGTGTGTGTGTGTGTGTGTGTGTGTGTGTGGGCGCTTGCTTGCTTGCTTGCTTGCTTTTCTGCTCGTGAATTTGATGCATATCTTTCCAGACCTACCCGTCTCTTATTTTTCGAAAAGCTTCCCCCCCCCCCCTCCCCTGAGCACTGTGGTCTTGCCAAAGTATCTGTGGAGACCTTTTCTTATGTGCTCCCATAAATATCCTATCCATCCATCCGTCATCTATCCCACCAATCCCTTCTTTCCATTCACCATTCACATGTAAATGTCTATAGGCAGTTTGAAACATAATGGCTTATCCTCCCCCTCCCCCCCCCCCCCGATTGGATTGTTATTATCGGTGCATACGTTATTAGTATATGTAGGCAAAAGTAACCCATAGAGAAATCTGAAATTGGTGCGTTTCGGCTGTAGTTTTGTACTTCTGGGCGAAAAACAAGACATATCTTGTACAGAGCGCTAATCGAAACTTTGATGTCTTATGGATTCTAATCATCCGAGTTCGTTTTGTTGTCTCTCATTTCTAGCTCTCTCCGTTGACATTCGGATGCGACTATAAACCGAGGTCCCGTGTGCGAACGCACCAGAACAATCTTGCGCACACGTTAAAACCCGTTCCACTTTTCGGAAGAGTCGGCCAGTGTGTGCCGGTAGGAACGGAGAACAAAATTTACAGAACTGCATACACACGGGGATTGGTTGTAAAAAAAAACAACACTGAGTGCTTATCCCATTATCCTCGAAATAAAAGAATAAAATAGACTAGCTCCATGACACATGCTCTTGACATGTCGCGTCTGGTTTTGACGTCACAAAAACACAGAGCTAGACACGCCACGTCGGACATTTTCATTTCCTTGCAAGTAGTACCGTTATTAAGTGGTAGCCATTTGTCGTCTGAAGACTTTCCGACTGTCTAGAAAATATTTAATGATGAAAGCTGGCCTTGACTTCTTGTCGTGGGTGAATTTAAAACCAACGGAAAAAAAACCTCAGAGAAACTGACACCCCTAAACCGGGATGTTTTGCATCACTGTCGGTCTGTGACGTCATAACGTGGTCAGGGTCGTTGGCCCTTGTTTGGGTCTTGAGTTCAATCCTTCAGGTGTGACGGCATCAGGTTTCCCCTCGTGTACAGCAAAAAAAGCTGACCCCTGGTCAGTTAAAAATGCAGAGATCGTGCAGATCAACTGTTTGAGTGGTAAGGAAAATGTCTGATTTTTTCCCCCCCTTTAAAACAAACGTAGATATTGCCCATGACGTCACATCTAACCCCATTTGTGAGGATTGAACCCTCACCCGTATTGGATCGAATTCACCTGTGTGAATGTGCAGTTTTGATGCTTGGTTACATTGATAGGTACAGGACTGATGGCTCTGATTTTAGCGTTCTTTTTATGTATTGTTTGTCAGGTTTCATTTGTGTGTGCGTGGTGGTCTTAACGCTTGTCTTCCTTTTAAACCTTTTTGTGTTTGCAATGTGTTGCCTGTCACAAAATGAGCTATTGTTGTTTACAAGACAGAAAAGCTTTTTTTTCTTTATTCAGAGGGAGAGGCTTGCCTTGTTATGGTTGACAGTTGATGCAAAACATTTTTGTTTCCTTTTTTTTTGGTCACCTGTCTGTTGTTCCTTCGTCTTCTTTTTCTTTCTGTTTTTTTTGTTTTGTTTCTTCTCTTTTTTCTCTTCTCTTTTTCTTCTAGATAATTCTAGTTGTTGTTGGGTCATCTGTTGTCCAAAATTTGCATATCTTCAGTGTTTAGATCAGTTTTCTTTGCTTACTTTCTTTCATTCTGTGGCACCTCTCACCACGCTCCACCTTGTCATAAAATGATAGCCATTCAGTAGGAAGGTGCCAAGATTTGGTTGGTAGAGTGCTGCATCTGTAAGGCGGTTGGAATTCGATTCCTAGTCGTTCCACAAATCTGATGCTTTCCGATATAAAAGCGATATCGCTTTGGCATTGCAGTGTTGTATTCAACAGATCCTCGCCCCTCATGGCCTGAGATGATAGTTCCCTATCAGCTGGAGTGACTCGACGTTAAATCTAAATGAGTGAAACAAATAAATGTGTAAGTGTCCCTTCCCATTTGTGTCTCCTACCCCTCTCCCTTGACCCCTCTGCTCTCTGTGTTCTTGACCGTGTGTGCTGTCCTTAGATGGTTTTCATCTCGCTAACTGGATTTAAAGCCTTTAACTGTACAGACCTTGTTGAAACGTAACCCGAAATTATCTTTAAACTGTTTAACACCTCATCATCTATTAACAAACATGAAAACATAACCAAAAAAGATGGATTAAAAGATATTACGTAGAGAAAGCAAGTCGGGACTGTAGATGTAAATCAACATTACCTAACTTTCCCGGGAAAATCTGTTCTACCCGATTCGCACGCTTTCAAAGACAATGAAACTGTCAGGTTTGGAATCGTTTGTCTTACGATTTGCAGTCTGTGATGGAAGCCCACCTGGTGAAGAAAAGAAAGCAAGTTTCCACAGGAAGGTTGCAATTCTTTACGCCGTTGAGCCTGTCCACTTTAGGACAGTAGCCACTTTACGACCCAGGAGTCGTGCGTACTGTAGTGTAGTGTAGTGTGCAGGAGTCCTAATGATGGATGGGACAGGGCAGGGGCAAGAAGGCCAAATTTCGGAAAAGGGGGTGGGGGGGGGTGGGGGGGGGGGGCAAATAAAGGACGGATACTTATACTTTGCCGAGGAGAGGTCTCTCCGAGGTCGACGACTATTAGTGACCTCTGAAAAGAGTGTAAGCTTATGAAAAGAGTTGCAACCCCCCCCCCCCCCCCCCCAAAAAAAAAAAAAAAGAAAAAAAGAAAAAAACCTTCGTCTTTTCTGTCCTCGCCTTTTGAATTTTCTGATGTCGCGTCAAGTCTTGACCATTGAAAAAAAAAAAGAACAGATAATTTCAGAATGCCTCAATCAGTGAAATATTTCCGAAGGTCGGAATGTGGCTACCTAAAAGTGAGCAAAACCGGTGGAATACGCAAAACTCTCACCATGGGTGAACCTCGGAGTCTCATCCGAGCAACGAAAGCAAAAGAAGTCTATAAGTGTGCTCTCTTTACTGCTGCTTTTCTTTTCTTTTCTTTTGGCCCCTTGAATTTGTGAAATACCCACTGGAGTTCTGTTGCTACGTAGACCTATGGTTGGTGTGATTATGTGTGGGTTAAAAAAAAAATAATTGTTCATTATCATATTTTCATTTTTATTTTATCCTCTGGCAATAATGCAATGTAAATTCAAGATGCCTAGTTTTCTCTGTAAAACATTCACCTGTTCTTGTGTTGGGCTTTGAAAACAGAAATAGCGCAGAATAAGTGCTACCACGACTGCTACTACTACAGGGTTTTTTTGTGTGTTTTTTTTTTTGGGGGGGGGGGGGATGGAGGGAGGGGATAATCACGTGAACAACTAGTCTTTATTCGGAGCCTGCCGGTGCAGAAAGGGGATCAGTGGTCTAGATATAGCGCGCCTGCCTAGAAAACAAAAGTCCGGGTAGGAAGTGTATGGTGGTTCAATCCCTGTTTGGGCCCCAAACTGTCTCCCCATCCATTGGACCATGAGTGGTGGTCTGGGTGCTAGTCATTCGTTTGAGACGATAGACCGAGGTCCCGTGTGCTACAATATCACATAATTATTTAGCACAAGTAAAAGAACCCACGGCAACAAGAGAGTTGTCCCCTTGCAAAATTCTTAGAAAAAAACCCTCTGGTAGGGAAACGAATACAGTTACAGACAAGAAAAAACAATAATGGTTGATGCTGCTCTTGTGGCGACGCACTCTCCACGGGAGAGCAGCCCGGATTTCACGCAGATAAATCTGCCGTGACTTAAAAGTGGCATGAAAATGAAAAAAAAAAGTGAAAGGGTAAAAGAAATGTAGCGGAACAAAGTAAATGCACTGTGCTCTCTACTAAGCACGTTGAGACTAGTCTCGTGTAAAAATAAACATGACTACAGGAACCTCTTGAGCTCACCCAAGTTCTGACGTGAAGAATTGCTGCTACCGCCGCCCAAGACCCGACACTGAACTTGTCGTCACGTGTAGAATGTTCTTCAGTTTAATCTGTAGAATGTCCTTCAGTTGAATCTGTAGAATGTCCTTCAGTTTAATTTGAAGTTTCGGTCACTTGGGAAAGGGATGTTAGGACCATCATCAGGCTTTCTGTTTGTTAATGTACAAGCTGGATCACAACATAGCTGTTCGCGATGTGGATTCAAATTTACATGATTTTCCCCCCTATGTCCGCTAGAGCTCCGAGGTTCACTATTGGTGAGGTTTTCGCGCATGCGACTGTTTCTGCCCATCGTTTAATGTGGCTAGCTTTCCGAGTTCAAGGATTCTTCTTTTCTGAGGTCAAGCTGCATATGGACTATGAAGACAGATGTGTAGATCTGGCACTTAACAGAGTAAAAAACATACACACAACGCGCGCGCGCGCACACAACACACGCACACAGTGACTTCTGCCTTTGACATGGAAACCGTTATCCTTTTTGTCAGATTTTATTTGTTAATGGTTGGCTTTTTTTTTTACACACAGCTTCCTCATCCGAAGCTGCGGTGGAATAGAAATATGGCATTTTAAAGTCGCCAGTCACTCATATGATATGATGCTTCATATGTGTAGACTTTTGCCATCTCTCTCTCTCTCTCTCTCTCTCTCTCTCTCTCTCTCTCTCTCTCCTCTCTCTCTCTCTCTCTCTCTCTCTCTCTCTCTCTCTCTCTCTCTCTCTCCCTCCCTCCCTCCCTCCCTCCCCTTTTCTCTCCCTCTGTGGTTTATGATCTTTCGTATGGGGTTTACCTATGCATAGATTCGCAAAATAGAATTTAAAGCGTTTGTAGGGATGGAAAGTCAATAAAATTTTAGAAAGGGATAAATGGTATAAAAAGTAAATGTTCTAGGACAGTACTAAAGACACCGTGTGCATGTGGTGGTGAGGAAATAAAAAAAGAAAAGAAAAAAGAAAGGCTCTGTCCAAGTGCCTGACCATGACCTTAAGAAAGTTTACCATGTATACTGACAAACAAGGGCCAACACGTGAGCAAATTCGATTTGGTTTGCCACAGTCATGCTCCGATTTTCAGCTGTCCTTGCTCATCAGAAGTTGTAGACTGGTGGGGTGGGTTTCGCTTGTGCGGTCATATCTCCGTTCTGTTACCGTACTACTGACGTATTGCAGTCATGTTGATGATGATAATGACGATGCAACACGGATGTCCGTGGCTTCTGCTTTAAAAAAAACAACAACCGCATTGTCTGCTTGTCACTACGTCAGATCTGTCTGTCCTTGGGTATGTCATTCTTTCTTACACCCGACTGTCTCGTGGTTCTCATGTTTCTGTGTCTGTGTTTCTGTATTTCTTTGCCTGTATGTTTATCTGTCTGGCCTTCAGTATGTCATTCTTACATTCGCCTGCCACGTGGACCACACTCTGTCTCTGTCTGTCTGTCTGTCTCTGTGTCTGTCAGTCAGTCTCTCTCTCTATCTCATGCCATTGTTCCCATCTTGGAAATTAAGCTTTGGATTCGATTTGCTGTCGTTGCCCCCCCCCCCCCTCCTCCACTGGCTTTGTGTGTGTGTGTGTGTGTGTGTGTGTGTGTGTGTGTGTGTGTGTGTGTGTGTGTGTGTGTGTGTGTGTGTGTGTGTGTGTGTGACAACAGACAAATCCGGGTTAAGTTTGGTATACTTTGTGCCCCCCCCCCCCCCCTTTTTATGAAGAAACTGTCTCAAGAGCTCTTCGGGTACTTACATTTTCTCCCC
>CM060320.1:45255194-45290194 GCA_030674155.1 Stramonita haemastoma | reverse complement strand
CACGCACGCACGCACGCACGCACGCACGCACGCACATACACATACACACACATTCTCTGTGTCTGTCTGTCTGTCTGTCTGTCTGTCTGTCTGTCTGTCTGTCTGTCTGTCTCTCTCTCTCTCTCTCCTCTCTCTCTCTCTCTCTCTCTCTCTCTCTCTCTCTCCTCTCTCATCTCTCTCTCTCTCTCTCTCTCTTCTCTCTCTCTCTCTGTGTCTCTCTCTCTCCATTGCACCCGACTCTCACGGCAGTCAAGGGCTGGACCTCTCAGCCTTTGGCAACGTGAAGCAACAGCTTAAAACACGCACGCACACTCACACACACACACACACACTCACACTCACACACACACTCGCACACACACACACACACACACACACACACACACACACACACACACACACTCGCACACACACACACACACACACACACACACACACACACACACACACACACACACACACACACACACACACACACTTGTAGGAACACACTTTAGAGAATTTCCTAGACTTTACAGACGCTGTAGATACTGAAGAAGTTTGGCACAGAACAACTGGTAATGTCGTTCACTATTCCCTAACTCTTGTTTTCAAGAAAAAGTCATTGTTTTTATGATTCTGTAACTCGTTCACAACGATAATAGTAATCTCCGTGTCTGTAACTCGTTGTTTTGAAAGAAAAAGTAATTGCTTTTATAATTCTGTAGCTCACTTACAACAATAAAAGTAATCTCCGTGTGTGTTAGTCTGGGTAAAAAGGTTTAGAAAGAAAACACTAGTATACTGTTGCGTGATTTTCGAATGTAATCAGTTTTCGTTTTGTTTTTGTTATTCTCGTTTCACTGCTAGAGCTCCAAGGTTAACCAGGTGAGGTTGGTTTTGTGTGTGTTGTGTTTGACCGTTTTTGTCCACTTATACGACTTTAGGGAAACAGAATGATTGAAAAGGGCGTTTTAAACCACTCACATTTCGGAAGTAAACAACTTGAGACATAGCATGGTTGGTCTGTATGACGTCAGGATATAGAAGTTGTTGCTTTGGAATGTATTCTGATATTTTGATGATATGTTGTCTTGTATGTATGGAATCACTGGTTTTCGACTCCTTTGTGTTTTTCTCTGATTTTGTTTACGGCCGCCGTGTATTCTCTTTTTTTGAAATTCCAAATTGAACCAAGAAACTGTGATTGTTCTTGTTTTTGTCATGTACTGGGTAATATCCGAGCAGTGCAAAAAAAGCAAGAAACCTTTCCGCATAGAACTGGGTCAGCGGAATTTCAAAACAATAAATAAAAATAAATTTCGTTCCTCGGCTAGAGCTCGAAGGTTCATGGGTGGTGAGATTTCGCTCTTGCGGCCGTTTTTTCCCCCCCCCCCCCCCCCCCCCCCCTCTCTCTCTCTCTCTCTCTCTCCCCCCCCCCCCCCCTCCCATTGTGGTGGCTGTATTCCGTCTTCGGGAATAGTGGGTGTTGATAAAGGCCTTCTTCCTGGAAGTCTTTTCTTATCCTCTCCCCGCCCCGTCTCGCCCCATTTTACAGTTCCATAGAATATGAACAAAGAAAAAGAGTACAAAGAAACGGAGCAAAGGGGAGTTTGGAAGAACAAAAACAAAATGCAGTGTTTTTTTTTTTCCTGGCGTCTAATGCATCATATCGTGCAACAGTTTGTTCATGTTGTGACATCATCAAAGGAATAATCGGAATTCCGGGAACCCCCCCCCCCCCCCCCTTCCTGGACATAAACAAGCTGAGTGGAGCATGAAAAGACCTATTGTGAACCCTCTTGACAACCTAGCATGTCCACGCTTATTTTGATGGTCTTGCGTGTTGACTGTCACGGGTGGGACTAGGGGGAAGAACATGATGGATTTTTGTTGTTGTTTTTGTAGCGAACAGTATCGGCGTTGTGTGGTTGACCTTGCGCGTATTTGTGTATAAATTGCTGGCGGTGTTTGTAAGCAAGAAGAAGTGGCCATTTCGTGATGTGGTGTGTGTGTGTGTGTGTGTGTGTGTGTGTGTGTGTGTGTGTGTGTGTGTGTGGTGTGTGTGTGACAGAGAGAGAGAGAGAGAGAGAGAGAGAGAGAGAGAGAGAGAGAGAGAGAGAGAGAGTTTTTAACATTGCAGTTTCTAAAGAAAAGCACAAGAATAGAAAATTCCAGGATCTTTCCATCTCTATGTCTCTGTGTGTGTCTCTCTGTGTGTCTGTCTCTCTGTGTGTCTATCTCTATCTCTCTGACTCTGTATGTCTGTCTGTCTCTCCCTCTATCTTTCTTTCTTCTCTCTTGTCTCTCCTCTCTATATATTTATATATAACACATACTATAAGCATCAAAATTATAATAAGAAATGCAAGGGCTGAGTTTTTGAAGTGATGAATAGCACACAGCTTGGAAAGCCTGTTTACTTCACAAGAGGAAAGGGGACTTTGCATACCAGGTTAACCCAGATTCCCGACTCGTTAACTCTGTTGTCGCATCTACATGCAAACCTCATGCACAGGACAGGATAGGAGGCTTTCTGTCTGTTTGTCTGTCTGTCTGTCTGTCGTCAGTCTGTCTGTCTGTCTGTCTGTCTGTCTGTCTGTCTGTTCAAGTCAGTCCACAACTGACAATGCTTTTTCAGGACTTGTTCCACACAGTTTTCGGTTTCTTATCTTCTTTTTGCTGCACAATTGTGCAGGATTCAGAGTGATGTGGGTACAGCCATCTGTGTAATAGTTCTCTTTGAGCATAGGAATTCATGATTTGTGGTACTAGGAGAACCTGTAAATGTACGACTTAATAATTTTTATCTTTATGTAGAAGGGTATCTGTGAATTGAAAAATGCATTCACACACACACACACACATACACACACACACACATACACACATCACACACACATACACACACACACACATACACACTACACACACATACACACACACATCACACACACACACACACACACACACACACACACACACACACACACACACACACACACACACACACACACACTACATATCAACAAACATGCACATAACTCGGCACACATCATAGACCTATCCATCTATATGTTGCACCACTCATGTCGTGGCAACATAAAAAAAAAAGTGAATAATCGGGCATTGACCTTATCCAGTAGCAAAACATTATGCACATGAGTTGACCTACACCTGTCTCGTCGTTGACAGATTTCACGTGCAGATTCTCACCATTGGTCTATAAAGACTGTCACAGGCAAAGTGAAAAGGCCGAGAACATAGGAGAATAATATCCACAATGATGGATCGCTTTGTCACTGTTGACGTATATCTATATACTGGCTTGTCATAACGTGAAGAAAGCAGATCCATTGCTATTATTATGCATTCTGTGCAAGAGATAAGGAGAAAAGACATAACGTGTGGGTTAAAAAAAAAAAAATAATATTTGAATTTTATTTTATCTTATATCAAGGATTATGGAATAAGCACTCGTGTGCTTTTTTACATCCAGTCCCCGTGTGTATGCAGTTTTGTAAACGTCATCTGTTCCCACCGGCACACAATGGCCACTCTTGCGAAAAGCGGAACAGGATTTAACGTGTTCGCAAGATGTTCTGCGTGCGTTCACACACGGGACCTCGGTTTATAGTCTCATCCGAAGGACTTTTGGGGAGAGTGGAGTCAGCACTGATGTTAACTCCAGGGGAAAAATCCCCTCGACAGGGAATCGAACCCGGGTCGTCAAATTGCGAGCACAATGTTCTGACCACTAGGCTATCCCGTCCCGCGGGGGTATCTTCCTGTGCAAGAGATAAGTAGAAAAAACGGAACGTGTGGGGATATCTTGGGGGAGGGGTTGCAGTAGGGGAAGAAGGGTGCAAAGGTGAAGAGGATGCGGTAGTGTGAGCGGAGTATGTCTTATGGATGTCACATATGAAGTTGCAGGTGTGGTTTTTTTTTTTCTTCCAGCAAGCAAGTTGGCCAGCTTTCAAACTAGAAAGAAACCGGACAAACAAATAAGCAAACAGAACAACAGCAAAACCCCTCAAAAAGAAAAAAAAAAAAAGCACAACAGAGAAGTTTTGGACGATGCAAAACCGGCCTTGGACTAGAATTCATTGTCACAAGATGATGAAGTAGAGAGTTGTTTTTTGCAGATTTGTTTCCTCCTTTGCATTTATAGGGTGACCTTTTTAATTGCACGCAGAAATGTACAGGGCATTATGTGTTTCGGTCATTAATTATGGCCTGTTGAGTAATTAATTATGGGCTGTCAGTTGAAATAAACTTTCACTCTTTGCCGTTGTCCCTGTATTTCCAAGTGGATCCTGTTGACTTTTCCTCATCCCTTTTGGCTGAAGAAGGACACAATATACCGTTGCTGTTTATTCTTTATTTCCCCTTATTTTTCATTATTCAGGTTTGTTTTTTTAATAATAATCGTCAATCCTCCGAAATCGGAACGGGTTTTAATATGTGCGCAAGTTGTTCTGCGTGCGTTCGCACACAGGACCTCGGTATATTGTCTCACCGTAGGACTCTTGGCGGAGTGGAGTCGGCACTGCCAGGGTAAAATCCCCTCAACGGGTGTGTCGGTGGTGGCCCGAACCTGGGCCATCAGATCACAAGCGAAACGCTCTAACCACTACGCTATCCCCTCTCCACTTCTTCCCCCTTCCCCGCTTCCCTTCCGAGAGTTGGTATGAAGGCGGAAAAAACTGGTTAGATGCAGACACTGAATTGATATGGAGGAGAATTCTCTGCAAGTCAGCGACATTTGGTCCCATGGCCTTATCAAACATATACAGACCAGACTGTAGCCTGCATTAGTATTCAGTGCGGCAGACGTCAGTCACAGGGGTGGGTCACCTGAGTGACTGGGGAACAGTGTCAGTGACCTACAGCAGCTTGCAGTCATAGACTTCTTCATATAGACATCAGCTTTATCATTTGGCCTTTATTTCTTTTTCTGTTGGTTTGGTGTAGAGTGAAAAAACTTATCTCTTACTCCATTTGGCAATGAGGGGAAGGTGTGTAAGGGGGGGGGGGCAGATGAGACTGTTACAGTGCATTAGTAACAAAACGATCCGCAAAAATTAGTAAAGACTCAGATACGCATCCATATACTCATGCACTGATGTGTTGCTCATATTTTATTTAACTTCACAGCATTTCTTCACGTTGTAATGAAAAAAGGGAAGTAAGCAGGTTTTAGATTCATCCATAACGTCATAGTAATTAAGTCGATGTAAATTTTCGCAGACTGTGTTCATCACAACTTCCATCCCAAACTGGTACTAGCGGATACTGAAAAAAGTATTGACCTCTATGGGGCAGAATAAAAAGTTGTTTTGATGTCCGTTGCCCAGTTTAGCCTAGATGACATTAGTGGCGTGTGTTAAGTCAGTCAATACTAACTTTGGTGCGGATAGAAGAGGCAGGTGGTTGAGAAAAGGGATGAGGGAGAATGTGCGATATGTAGACTTGAACTCCTAACTGGTAGACCTGTCTATGAAGATTGTGAACTGGTCATAATCTGCGGAAGCTATTTTTCCGGTGGTTTATTTTAGGTCACGTGCCGCGTATTGAAAAGTTATAGAACTGTGGTTCCTGGGCTTACACACTGATATTTTACCAAATGGGGTGAATAAGTTGTTGACTTGCTGCTTTAAAGAAAAATCAATCTTCATTAAAGATTACCTTTTTTCACTGGGCCTATTTTCGCACTATTTTGTGACATTGCATTAGTCAAACGCCCAAGTATCTAGACAAATAGGGGTGTGAATGGAGTTTTCTTAAATGCAATGCCACCCCCCCCCCCTGGCCCCAGGAGACCCCCCCCCCCCCAAACCTCAGTCCTCTCTCTGATCTGACGCCAGCAGTATACAACGACTGTTCTTTCAGTCAAGCTGTGGGATTGGACTGGTGACTGTGTTGTTATGGTGGCTGATATGTAGTTTATGTAGGCTTGTATTTTCCACTTGATGACGGTTCGGATGAGGCTTCTTGTCACTTGCCTGGATACATACAGCCTCAAGGACACGACTGTCCGTTTTGTTCGCTTTTATAGCGAGACACCTTACAAGCCTCAAGGGGAGTAAACTTCGTGGTTTGCCGGCAGAAAACCATCAACTAGCTACCTGCCATGGCTCGCCTCGCCATCTCGCAATCTTTAATGGGTGCGGGATAGCCTAGTGGTCAGAACATTGTGCTCGCAATTTGACGACCCAGGTTCGATTCCCGTTCGAGGATTTTTTCCTCTGGATTTAAAATCAGTACTGACTCCACTCTCCCCAAAAGTTCTCGATTGAGACTTTAAAAACCCAGGTCCCGTGTGCGAACGTACGCAGAACATCTTGCGCCACGTTAAGTCCTGTTCCGCTTTTCGTAAGAGTAGCCATTGTGTGCCGGTGGGAACAGATGACAAGATTTACAAAACTGCACACACACGGGGACTGGATGTGATAAAAAAAAAACATACGAGTGCTTATTCCATTATCCTCGATATAAAAGAATAAATAAATAAAATAAATAAATGAATAAATAAATGAATAAATAAATAAAATAATTCCCCGAAGCTGGCCGGCCATTGTACCACGCGAGATCTGGTGACATGACATACATCAGGGATTGTGGTCCGGAGTTAGGGGGGAAAGGGGAAAAACAGGGACAGTGCAGACATTGTGTTACAGCGGTGGTGGCGACTTTCTCTCTCTAGAGTCAACGACCTCCAGGTGACCTCAAGAAAGTGCATCGGCACAGTACTCTTGGAACATTCATCATGTCCAAAAAGCAAACGAAAGAGTAACGAGAGAAAAAAAGAAAAAAGGAGGGCAGAAGTGATGCGTGATTCATCAACGCATACTCTAAATAACACTCCACACAAGTGTACGTTTTATTCATGGCGCGACTTTTAGTCTCTCTCTCCCCCCCCCCCCCCAATCTCCCTCCAACACACACACCACACACACACACACACGCACGCAGCAGGCAGCAATCACGCACGCACGCACGCACGCACGCACGCACGCACGCACGCACGCACACACACACACACACACACACACACACACACACACACACACACACACTGTCTCTCTCTGCCTTTGTCTCGTCTCTATCTCACTTTTTTTGTTTTTGTTTTATTTTTTGTGAGCGTTGACATATTCATGGAAGCATACATTATTCCCTTCTGACATTGTGGTGCTAGCTGTTCTGATCTGAATCGTACTTAAATCGGGCTTTAAACAGAAAGAAGTGATTTATGGCCAAAGTCGGAGCCGGGATTTGAAAGTCGTTGCCTTTAATGACCCTGCCATGTACCGCGCATGCTTAACATACAGAATTAGCCATAATATAAGCATCGTGTCCTCTGGATTTGAAATTCAACACCGGCGCATGGATGAACGTTGTGTAAAAGATAATTATACTGTCCTGTGTGTATTATTGCCAGACGCGTTTGTAAAGCTTTAAAGTATAGCGCTGTGAGGAATGATGTGTCACCGCTAGTACAATAAACAACAAATGAGGTTGTCACTTTAGCTCTTGCCTTTCTCTCCGGCGCCGGTATAATGAATGTGAAAGGTAAAATAGTCACTCCGTGTATACAATACGACTGTGTTAATTTTCTCATAGTCACTGTATATACAGACAGTAACGCCGGTGTTCATTTTCTAATAGTCGCCTTGTGTATAAAATAACCACTGTATTTATTTTCTAATAGTCACTTTGTGTATAAAGTATCGACTGTGTTCATTTTCTAATAGTCACTGTGTTTATTTTCAAATAGTCATAGTCTATAAAGTAACGACTGTGTTGAACTTGTAATAGCCAGCATGCACTCACATACACCCTATCATGCACACAACAGGTGTGTGTGCACTCACATACACCCATACATGCACACAAGCAGGTGTGAGTGCGTGCACACACACACACACACACACACACACACACACACACACACACACACACACACAACACACACACACACACACACACACGCCCCTACGGACGCGCCCCCGTGCAGAGTACTTAAAGAATACCTTAAGTGGTTAGCTGCCATCCTTTCCAATCCCCCCTTATCCTCCCAACATAGGGCAGACACTGGCTTAGGCCTAACACGGTCATTACCTTGGACATGGGGTGAAGATTGTAGCACAGGGCATCGTACAGGTGTTTAAACCCCGTGAGAAATTGGCGAAAAATTAGCACGAGAAGAATGCATGAAGTCATTAGCTGATAAATATTCTGTACGGTATGAAACAGGGGGTACAGGGAATTGTACATATCTTTTGACCCTCAAGGAACAGGTGAGAATGTGCGTAAGCTCATTACATGATGTAAGTAGTTCATTACCATTCACATATTTTAAAACAGGGGGCAAAAAGGATGCTGTGATAATGATGATGGTGATAATGATGATGGTAATAGAATCATAGTAGTTCAAGTGACATCATATCTTGCTGTGCTTGACCTTGTCGAATTGCGTTAGGTAAAGTGAAGTATTCAAGGGTGGACAGATCGTCTGAAGTCGGAGTATGGCTGCGTAAATCGTGAGGTACTTGAAAACAGCCACAGACGCATTATTTCTCAGCCAGTGGTTCGCAGGTGGTATGTTAAGACCGAGTGCACATTGTGGGTGACTCCTAGGGTGTTCACCTGGGGAACACCCAACACGTTGGGCAGACAGTTTGGGATGTTGAGAAGTGGGTGGAGTGTCAAGGTAATCCTGTAGGGAAAGCCCCAATATGGCCCCGAGGTCGGCGGGGCTATCAGCAACAAGATTGGATTGGGTTGGTTTAGGTGTGAAACACTGCAGTTGGAGCATTATAATTAAAGCTCGGCGAACGGTAGGCCATAACATCTGGAGCAAAAAAACACACAACAAAACCCAACCCAAAACCAACAATCCCCCCACCCCTCAACCCAATAGTGCATTTCAAAGTCAGTGTAAACTCTTGATACCAATCCTCTGAAGTTCAATTATTGTTATTGAAAACACATATATAAAGGAAGCTCTGGATGCTGACAGAATTGAAGTAACATGAAATAAGAACAACCGATTTTTAGTAAAAAACTACAGAATCAGAATGTATGGAGTGGGGGGGAGGGGGGGGGAGGGGGGGAATGGGTGTTTTAGTTTTGGGAAAATGTACGGTACAAAGTTTCGTCACCTCCTCTGAGTATGGTCCCTCTCTTGCCTACCCTCAGCCCCCCCCCCCCCTCCAAAAAAAAGAGGCTTGATTACTGCTGTGGTGTGTGTTGGGTGTGTGTGTGTGTTAGAGAGAGAGAGAGAGAGAGAGAGAGAGAGAGAGAGAGAAGAGAGAGTCTCGTGCCACTTAATGATTCAGACGTTGTCCTTGGGTGATACAGAACTAATTCATATATAAAAGAAATATTTCTCACGTGTACGATGGCACACATACACACTCGCGGGCGTGTGCATATTATATATTATATGTATATTATATATGTATATATATATATTATATATTATATATTATATATGTGTTATATATACACCTCTCTCTCTCTCTCTCTCTCTCTCTCTCTCTCTCTCTCTCTCTCTCTCTCTCTCTCTCTCTCTCTCTCTCTCGCGCGTTCATCTTTGCCTGCTTTTTATATAAGCGTGTGCATACCTATGTGTGAGTTTTTTGTGTGGAAAGGTGAAGACAAATGTAACGGGGGACTAAGAGTGCTGGCCTCATAGTTTACAGAGAATATGAAAAGGGAGGAAGAGGGTGGGGGGGAGGAGAGGTGCTCCAGAAGTATGGCAAGGATAAGTTGTGATGACTGTTGACATTAACAACGGAAGCTGAGGGAAGGAGGGAGGGGGTGGAGACAGAAGCTACAGGTTTTGGGGGTGGGTGGTGTGGGGGGGGGGGGGGCTTGAAGATGATGAACGTGTGTTAGCCTAAGCTAATTGTTGTTGGACTTGGGTAAAAGAGTTTTCCATACAATTTTTGCCTTTCGCTCCTTGGCTAGAGCTCGGTGAGATTTTGTGTATGCGACATCTTAGACCCACCATTAAGGTAGCTGCATTCCAACTTTGGGTAGGATGTTCGAACACATTTGTTTAGCTATGATGTCACTGTCTTTGTCTTCTAAATTCTTTCAGGAAGGCGAAAATGATGGACCGTTTAAAAGGCAAATGAGGTTTATTAGTCCTTATGATGAACTGAAGATTTGAACTTCTGTTAAGCCGATGAAAGTTGTTCGTCGGTTGTGCGCGCATGCTATTACCATCAGATAAAAGAACGAAGATCAATATGACATAACGCAAATGTATTGACTAACCATCGCCAACGCCTGATATAATAAAGATGATGCATGTATTGAAAGGCAAGTAAGGTAAAGGAAGATGGAGAGAACGGTTACAACGCAGTGTTTACACTCCGCCTTCTCTCTCTCTCTCTCTCTCTCTCTCTCTCTCTCTCTCTCTCTCTCTCTCTCTCTCTCTCTCTCTCTCTCTCTCTCTCTCTCTGGGGCGAGAATTTGAATTGGCACTCTCAGATGTTTGTATATCACATATTATCAGACGCTCCAACCATACTGCTGTGTGTTGTGTAGAAGTGAAATATCGCTGATATGAAATTAATTTGAATGAACCATGAAAGTCAAGCCACAGATACTCAGAATACTCGTGTCCCGTGTGTGACTCTTTTAGCGTGACGTCCTTGGTTAGAGTGATGTAACTGACTGTCATGGTCACGAGGACGTGGTGATTCTGGTGTTCCCTCTGTGTGTGTGTGTGTGTGTGTGTGTGTGTGTGTGTGTGTGTGTGTGTGTGTGTGTGTGTGTGTGTGTGTGTGAGAGAGAGAGAGAGAGAGAGAGAGAGAGAGAGAGAGGAGAGAGAGAGAGAGAGAGAGAGAGGAGGAAGGGGGGCGTGCCTGCCCATAGTACAAGTGTGGTTCTTATGTGGTCATGTGTGCATGCTTGTATCTAACCCACCCAAACAGGAGCAATGACTTCATAAACTAATTCCTGAACATGTTTTGAGATATTATCTGTTGATGTGGAACAGATTGGCCCAAGTACGGGTGTTTTATGTTTTTAAGTACCGTAGTCTCTTTTTACACCCCGGGCAAATCTTGGACGGTCGCAGAGTGACACCCGTCCTATAAGTTCTTCCCTGTTTAGTGCCTTTATATTCTGACCGCAGCATGTGAGAGGATGGGGGGGAAACAGACTATAAGTACTTTGGGATCACAGGAGTGAGTGTGTGTAGTTAGTTCAATTATTATCAGGCAGTCATTTGATCCTTCCGATGTGAAGCACTACTGATTGCGGAATAATCATCCTTTTCCGTCCATGACTGTTCTTTGCTGTTTTCTTGAAATCGTCAGAGGACAAACCTGTTTATTCTCTGCTGTTACCGATGTCGCTGTAGACTTTTCTGTATTCTACTATTACCTGGTACAGTGACTCGGGAAACGCTCTTTGCGAGCTCAGATGCTCTGCTGATTGGGGGAGAGGGTAAACCGTATGCTACATCTCTTTCTTTGCGGTTTTCAAAAGAACCGTAATCGGAAGATTTACTGCTTTTTTGTTTTTGTTTTGGTATACATTACTGTGCAGTTACACTGTTCACAGAAGACAAAGGGAAGGCGTAAAGTTTTGCTGGTGTAACGCAAGGCTTGCGTCATACAGTGTATGGGCTTCGAGACATTTCTCCAGGATAAGTCTTTGATACTCACAACGTATAGAAATATCATCAAGACAAGTCAGACTTTGCGGTAGCATTATTTTTTAAAAATATTTTTTATAGAAGATACAGAACAAAAAAAATGATACGAAGATGCTTGGGAAGACGAGATGAGTCAGAATTTACCTGTATCCGTTTTCATAACAAGCGTGTCTGGTAGCTGTACCACATACATCGTCTAGGGGGTCGGAATTCAAGGGGGAAGGTCTTATTCTCATAGCCACCGTTTGTAAAGGTAAATATAGTGGCTGCGAGCGCATCTGCGTGTGGGTAAGAGATTTTTGTGTCTGCATCATCAGCATGCGGAGGAGTAGTGACTAGCGAAACGTGTCCTGCGATGTGGGATTATAGTGGAGACAGACACGGAGGCTGACCAAGCGCTCTGTTTCTGGAGAAAAGACTGTGGTTGCTAGGTGTGTATTAGAAGGGAAATTGCAGCGATGAGAGTTTTTGTTTTGTTTTGTGAATCTTTTGGAGTACACACTATTTTTTGGAAATGGAAACTGCAAGTTTGTTTTGTCACTTGATGCACGAGGGTTTTTAACCATATGCATATCTGGTCTCCTTTTCTGATTTTTTTTTTGTCTTACCTTTCTTTGTTTCATTCTTTTCTAAGTTATTTTTTTTGCTTCTCTTTCATAGTTAGTTTCTGCGTGTTGAGGAAGGAAGAAAAAAAAAAAGGGGGGGGGGGGGGGGGGGGGTAGGACCTTGAAAATTGTTTGCATACCATACCAGTGCTGTTGTCACTATTTCTTTTTATAAGTTTTCTTCTCGCATATTACAAGAACACATCTATGAGTTCAAATGTATATCTTTTCATGATGAAAATAACCACGATTTTTAAACGATACACTCAAAGGATATCGAGATAATTCATCATGATGTTTTCAGTTTTGGAGCGTTTGATGTGCATAGTTTGTGCATATCTATCTATCTATCTATCTATCTATCTGTCTGTCTGTCTGTCTGTCTGTCTGTCTATTTATCTATCTATATCTATCTATCTATCTGTTTGTATGTAGGTATGTATGTATGTATATATATGCATATGTATTTATAATATATATATATATATATATATATGCTTTTTTTTAAGATTAAAAAGAAAACCCGAACAAAAATAATCACAGACTTTTAAAGCATCTATCAGTGTCCAAATAAGAGATCAGAAGAAATTTAAAAAAAAAAAAAAAGACCACAACAAAATACTAACACGCAAGGTTAGGAAAAAGTCATGCGCGCTGTCATGTGATAGTGTAATGACTGTACAAACAGTTGCACCTCATCTCTTGTGTGTTTTCACAGAGGAGTAAACGTTTAGTCAACGTGTCGTGCAGGTATGCTCTGACTTTTTGTTTTATCCTTCTGTGTGCAAAAAGAGAATTCTTCCCTGTCTTAGAATTCATGTCGAGGTATGTGTTTTGAGGATGCAGGACTGTGTATGTATTTAGTGCCTGAACTATTGAAATTTGGTATAGTTTTGTAGTATGCTGTATACCACTTCAATTGAGGCAAACTTCTGTGCGCGAAGTTCAGACTACTCCTCCTGGGGAAAGCACGTCGCCACAAGAGCAGCGCCACATTTTAAAAATATATGTCGGCATGGGGTTTTGATAACTTATCAGAGTCGATTATTAAAGGAAAATTCTGCCAGGGACAAATTTCTTGTTGCCACGAGTTGTTTTACGCACGTAAAATATGTGCTGCTTACAGGACCTCGGTTTATCATGTCATCTGAAAGACCAGTACCCAGCACACTACTCATGGTATATTGGATGGGGGCAAAGTAGGGGTTCAGACGGGGGTCGAATCTTGTGACGTCTCGCTTTTTAGACATGTGCGTTACCTGTGGACCACTGATACTCTTTGCATGTTAATGACGTTATGATACTGGGTTCAATGATTGAAAGATGGAGCAATGCGCAATTGACTAAGGATGGTATCAGACCTGTCTGCCCAGTCAGCAGCCAGCATTGTTAAGGAAAGCTTTTTTCAGGCCTATCTCCACGCTATCGCCTGTCAGGGCGGTGGTGTCAGTGGTAACGCCCGTGTCTAGAAAAAGAAAAGTCGAGGATTCCATCTCTTCTTTGAATCGGAACATAATCTTATCATCCGCTAGACCTTGAGTGGTAGTCTGGATGCTAGTCTTTTGGATGAGACGATAAACTGGAGTCCCGTGTGCAACATGTTTAACTTACGTAAAAGAACCGACGACAATAAGAGAGCAGTCCTTGGCAAAGTTCACCTCCCCCCCTTTTCTTTCCCCCCTACCTCTCTAAGCCATTCGTCCACAGTAAACCAAGCGAAGCTGTACACACGGCTGATTGTATAGTAACAAGTATTAAAATTCATAATACTTTTTTCATCTCACAGAAACCTGCAAGCAAACGAGAGGATGAACATATTCACGATAATAATGACTACACCTTCATGACAGTGTGAATCAGTGTCAGGAATAAACTATCTTTTACAAATTTGAAAGAAGAAAGAATTTCTATTAAGCGAACACACTCATAGGTGCGTCACGTTTTCTGTTTTTTTTTTTTTTAAATTTGATTTTTGAATGAATGTTTGGTTGCATTTGTGCGTGACAATTTGATATATTTAAACATGCGTATGTGATGTCTTATGTCTTACTGGTGGGTATTTTGTCGGGAAGAACCGGTGCATTTTAAAATCTTATGTTAGTGTCTGAATTGTGTGCGTAGAAAGCGATTGTAAGGCATCAGAAAATCCACTGACCGATAGTTATGTGCTAATTGTACGAAAGCTACACTGGTTAAAAACTGAATTAAAAATAAAGCTAAGAAAAAACCCACTAGTGTTTATAAATGACAAATTTGCAAGTAACGTCACGAGGAAATTCACCAAGAAGTGGTCAACAAAATACGTACGCAGTTGAAGGACATTGTGCCGTTTACCTTGGAGTGTTAACATGTATGACTTGTGTAGTGTCAGGAGATTGAATCGTGTCAACATAACAAGCACTGAACCAGGACATTGTTGTGTCTTTACATTTTTGGAATTGCTGTTTTGTATGGTTTGGAGTAGATGGATTAGTCCATTAAATTGCACCAAGTTAATGAATCATCTCAGAATTTCCCTTCCTCCTTCCTCCCCTCCCCCCTCTCTTGTGTGTACGACTTTAGGTCCGGTATGCAGCTTCAGTCACCTGAAGGCTTTGGAAGGTCAGACTTGTTTGTTTAGTTGACCGACAAGATAGACAAAAAGTCTCAGTAAATCATAGTCAGAGGACTTACGAAAACTGACGACAGGACAAGGCGGGTGTGGAGGAGTATGGCAATGACAGAACGTATCAACATTACGTGTCGTCTGCAAAGATACCACCTGAAGAAAAGGGAAGCCAGCCAATCACATTCAATGTTGTATGCAAAACGAGCTTCAAGGGAGGTTTCCATTTGCCTCGTATTATAATATCACACCGCTCTTCTCTTGTTGTTGTAAACATTTGATGATCTACTGTAGTGCCGCACGGAACCCTTCATGCAGCGTGTCTAAGGCAAGTCTGATCTGGAGGAGCCTATCACTCTCCAGGTCACAGATTGCATGCTGAGTATGTCTATAGTATCTTTACCCGGGTCATATTTTTCTTTTAAAAAAGGAGGGGTAGTTTTTTTTAACGTGGGACCAAGATGTTATGCGTGTGTTTTATTTTTTTTGGAAATATTTGCAGGGGGGTGGAGTGTGTACCAATATTAATCCAAGGTGGAAAGTTAGGTTTGTAACGACTTGAATCGGGTTCAGATAAAAAAAAACGATCCCAACATTCTAACCATGAGTTATACCACTGTCCCCCTCCTCCTGCATATTATCACATATGCAGAAAACAAAGAAAGATGATTTCAATCGGCTTATGTACACACCCACATAATCCTAAATGTGTTGTTGAAAAAACTCTGTGGCGTATAGTGTGGAATTTTCTTTTTAGCAACCCTGATGAGTTTAAAAAAATAACGGGATCTTTTGACGGACATAACTGATTATATAAACTATAGTATACCTGAAGGTCATGAAGGCGCTGACATGGTCTTTCATGAACTGAATTCTGAAGTCACAGAAATCTCACCTTTGGTTCTTCAGACATTGCCGGGACTTGAATAGGCAACCTGAAGATCAGAAGCATCGGCTAGAATTTAACGTTTAGCCCAGTCTTGGTGTGCTTTTTTGAGTAAAAATATTTTTAAATGCCCTAAGTAATTACGACTTAAAAAAACAAAATCCGACGAGTTAACTTCTGGCAGAGACAGTGTTTTCAGAAAGGTCATGTGATGTCACTGTTTTTGCGTTGTCTGGTGTTGGTTGTGACAATGGCAATGTTAAGCAAAGTCCCTCTTTGGAAGTGTGTGGAGGTCTCATCATTCTGTGATATTCTATCTGTAAAAGGATAAATCATAAGAAGTATAGTTAACAAAACAAAAAAATCCTATGAATCTCATGTTGAACATGATGTTGTTGTGTGGTATCACAGCATGGCGTTACCTTGAAAGAAGCTATACTCCAGTGAACAAGTTACATAGACAATCAGAGGCACAAAGGGAGACCACCAGCAGACGTGAGGTCATCAATTCAGGGTGGGCTGTTAGTCAGTAAACTGTATGTGTCTGACAGTTGTCTGGCCATATTTTGTCTGGTCCCCGACACGTTATTATATCACTGTAAGTGAAGAAAAGCATGCTGTTTAATGTCTGGCTGTTCCCTCTGATGTTCATCACTTTTCTGGACTTTATGGAGATGAAGCACCAATTCTCTCTTTAAGGTTTTTCCTTCTGTGACACTGATGTGTGCTTAACTCTGTGCCTTTTTCTGTTTCAGAGCCTGAAAAATGAGCCGGCTGTGATTTCTATCAACGATGTCAAGGTGAAAGATAAGCTGCATTTGAATTTTGTTTCCATTCTTCATAGTATTTTGAGCTCAACGAAAAGTTTCAATATAAGCAGAATCCAGTACCATCACTGTTAAAGTCGTAACGCGCGTATCGTAAGTTAGTAATGCCAGATGAACATGCCTGACCAAGTATAAATACCGAGCAACAATTTATTGAAAATTTAATAGTTCATAACCCCCCACATAACCCCCCATCACCCCCTAAGATTTCAACTGAGAGCGGGGGGAAAACACAGGGATGGTCACCCACAATTTCCTAGACGACCTCACTCCGCCCAGCCCCAGAACAGACCAGAAAACGGACCTGAGTAAATTCCCGCACAGGAGCAACGCCTTCTACAACCCTCTAGGTCATGGATGCCATGAGAGTGCACAGCGACCAGAACTTGGGGCCAGTGTCCAGCGGCAGGAGGGACCCTTTCCTTTCGGACCTGCCTTCTGGTTTCGGCCTGAGGGAGGAGAATAGAGGATCGTTGAGTTCTGCGGAGATGGCGGGGTGGTCAGTGGAGCAGGTGTGGGCGTGGTGGCGGTCAGTGTGATTGTGCCCTTATCCTGGTCAGCAATCTGCTGGTGGTGGTCAGCGTGGCTCGCTACAAGCGGCTGCAGATGCCCACCAACTACTTCATTGTGTCGCTGGCTGCTGGAGACATCTTCGTGGCCGTCATCACGCCCTTCTTCATCGTCATCGAAGTTCTGCCTGGGCAGGTGTGTGTATATACGTGTTGTGGTGGTGGGGGAGGGGGAGTGTGTGTGTGTGTGTGTGTGTGTGGGTGGGTGGGTGGGTGAGTGTTTGTGGTGTGTGTGTGTGTGTGTGTGTTTCCTGTAATTGTAGTGGTGGTGTTTTTATTTATTTATGATAATAATATATGGGATTTATAAAGCGCTGAATCTTGTAGTGTACACATATCAAAGCGATTTTATTTATTCTTTTATATCGAGGATAATGGAATAAGCACTCGTGTGATTTTTTACATCCAGTCCCTGTGTGTATGCAAACCAACCGGGCTACCCTGTCCCCCTTTTCAAGTGAAATGAAAGTGTTGAATGACAAAGTGAGACCTTAGGAACACACGTGTATATGTATATATATACATATATTATATATAATATATATATATATATATATTATATTGATTGTGTGTGTGTGTGTGTGTGTGTGTGTTATATATATATATATATATATTGTGTGTGTGTGTGTGTGTATATATATATATGTGTGTGTGTGTGTGTGTGGGGTGATATATATGTGTGTATATATATATTTTTATATATGTATATGTATGTGACCAGGTGGAGACCCCCGTGCTGTGCCTGTCCCCTAACCGCGTGCTGATGACGGCCTGCGGGGTGTCGGTGCTGACGATGGCGGCCATCGCCTATGACCGTCACACGGCACTGGTCAGCCCACTCAAGTACGTGTCGCTCATCACGCCGCGCAAGATCGCCCTCGCCGTGGCCTCCATCTGGCTCTACTCGGCCACCATAGTGTGGGTGCCTGTGGCGCTGGGCTGGTTCTCCTCCTCCCCTCCCAGCGTGTCAGGCCTGCAGGCGAGCGAGGTGCAGTCGTGCTCTCTGCAGCTGCTGCACGACAAGGCGCACGTGCTGTTCCTGGGCGCCATCTTCGGGCCCGCGTGCGTGGTGATCGTCGTGTGCTACTTCAGGATCTACGTGCTGGCGCGACAGCACGCGCGAGCCATCGCGGCGGTGGAGAGCTCGGTGCAGTACAACGTGAGGGCGAGGTTCATGCTGCGGGACGCCAAGTACGCCAAGACGCTGGCCCTGGTGATGGGCGTCTTCCTCGTGCTGTGGGCGCCCTACCTGGCCAGCCTGGTGACGGAGGTGGTGACCAGCACGCACATCTCGCCCTGGCTGTGGAACTACCTCACGCTGATGGCCGTGCTCAACAGCGGCCTCAACCCCTGGATCTACGCCTTCAAGAACAACGACTTCAGGACGGCTTTCCGCAGGACGTTGAAAGCGTGCTTCAGCGCTTGTTGCCGTCTGGACGGTAGAAGCGTCTGCTCTCGGGTGCTGAAGCCCTCACGTCGTTCAAGCGCCTTGTCTGCAGTGACCCCTTCCACCTCCCAGTCCAGGTCCAGTCGCTCGAGCCATGGTTCCACCATCATGTCGGGCAGACTGTCTGACGTGTCTTGCGTTATCGGTGTAGGGCCCGAGACCGTCAGCAAAGTCTTGGACGCCAACCGTCGTAGATCGTTGGTGAACACCATCAGCGCTTCCGTTTCGACCAGTTTCGAGAAGGAAGCCATCCTTCGTTCTATGACAGACAGCACTGAGAAGCGTGTGTCTACTTTGCTCCATGCCGACTCCAGGGAGTTCATTCAAGACCTGTTCAGTCTCTACATCCACCACTCCTTTGTTCACAGACACTCCGATCTGGATTCAGAGAGTGGGGAAGACGACATAGATTGTGAAGGTCAGATCGATCATAGCGGCCACCCCCAAACTCGTATCGGTGAGCATCTGTATCATATTGATCATGCTTACCACAGTGACCTGACTGACGATACTTGGCATTGTGACTGTATCCACAGTGATTGTGCAGACTGTTGCTACCAGTTTGTCCACAGCAGTGGGGTCTGCCATTGCCATCAGGCTTACCCCAGTGAAACGCGCAGCTGCCATAGTGACCACACTTACCAGAGTGACCACGCTTACCACAGTGATGAGACAGAAGACAGTTGCATCACTAGCACTGGTCACGTCTGCCACAGTGACCGTGTTTACCAAAGTGACCCGAGGTATGACTCTTGCCTGTGCAGTAGTTGCAGGCATCAGGGTTGTCACAGTGAAAACTTCCACCAGAGTTATCTCCTGGACAACAGATGCCACAGAGATTCTACACTTGGAAAAATCACTGAAGACAGTACAGACTCGTTGTGTTGTGCACAGGACAGGGACCAGTGCTGCTGTGTGGACACAACGCAGCACAGTGACTGCGGGGACCACACAGACAGAGGTTACCATAGTGACCAGAGTGATAGCCAGGATGACAAAGGCCTTGAGCCTCCCGGAGTCTGATGCATGGCACAGGCCTTTGGGGCTGTGTTTGACACATGAAGGTGCTGAATTGACAATCAAGTTACATTTCTTGACCGTGAATCCGCGTCCCAAGGTGTTTTGTTTTTGTTTGACGGTTTAAATGGCAATAAGTGAACAGTATAGAAAGGTATTAAGTTTATTTGAATGTGTTTTTTTTGTTTTGTTAAAGAGCTATGCATTTGTCCATTTAATTGAATTGTTTTGAGAACACACATTCCCATCAAGAAGAATTTTGAGATTGTTTTACAAGCAGATTTCATGTCTTATATTTGTCGATATTGACAATTTGTATCTGTGGTAGTAGTCCATAAATTTCGATTTCACTTCTGACATTTCAACTTTAGAGCTCTGAGAAGTGTATGTCCATAAATTGGTTCATAAACGCATTCAACAGCAGCACAAAATTTTACCATGATGGGAACAAGATTGTATGCGACAGTGGCGCTGACAGGTGTTTTTTTCAGTTTTGAAAAGTGCCACTGCATACAGAAAATAGCATATACACCACACATCATCTACCAAAAGAGTTATAGACAGATATCAAACCACTGTATAGTCCAGTGCACTGGTGAAACCTCTGATATGATTCTAGAAATACTGCTGTTTCTGCATCTCCTCAAATTCTGACATGAATTTACGGAACCTCCATAATGCAGATTTTACATCACGAGTATCAGTGCACGAGTATCAGTGCCAAGACTTGGGAGCTGAAGGTGCCTTGGGAACTGACAGGTCTGCTTGTAAGCTTACTTGGGAAACAAATTTCATATGGTTATGATGCCCGTCAAAAGAACAAACGGTAATGAATATCTGTAACGCTTGGTTGTGTATCAGCATTGATCTGTTTTGCCCGTCCCCCTCGCAACCTTGTTTACATATATGTAATGAATGTATGTGATATCTTTGTTTGAATGTACGGTTTGGGGGTGTGTTTGCCAAATTGTATGTTATGTCTGCTCCACTACATCATCCAACAGTGGTATAGTCTCATTGCTCAGGTTACTGTTTCCCTCCTGTATATTTATAAGATGTTATTCCTTGAGGCTGTTGACAAGCTGTGAGTGCGGGTCTCCGTAGCCATTATGTGATACCAGGACATGATTTTAATGCGTGTGAATTCTTGTGTTGAGTTTCCATCTGTGGGATTGATGAAACTATGAAGATATCCAAGTATACTATGGCCGATATCGACAGAGTGGTTCTAAAGGTCAGCACTCTGAAGTAGGCGATTTTTCTCCCACCGGTTTTAATGTTGACACAGCTATATACTCTTGTGTGTTCCGTCACTGCCTTCAGTCTTTAGTCCGAGACAAATGCAATCTAGTTTTTTTTCCCGAGATGTCACCCTTGAGGGGGATCCCATACACGCCATACCATATCTGCCGAAAATCCTGGCAGGCGCTAAACCATCTTGCATGTCCCTAAAAGTTGGCAAGCGTTTGGGTGTTTTCATGTTTCGTAACCCTTCAGACGCTGACACAACATACAGGTTTTCAACGTGCGTGTTATTTTGATCTTTTGCATGTGTGTACACAATGCAGGGGGGCAGTGGCAGGTTAGAAATCAATGTTTGAAGCTTCGCTGACTACAGATGCCATTTAAGCGCTGTTGGCATTGCATGCGAATACAGGTTTGATAGTGAATGCGTTACATTGTACAACATTTGTGTACTATGTTTATATTTCATTGCTCTGTATTTTGGTGTATGTACTGTGCCATAGTGTACCATATAGCATTGGGGTCACAGCAGATTTCTGACTGTGTTATTCGGGGCGCTCTCCTTAAAAAGAGCGTGTCGTCCAAATGCGACGACTTTCATATTTTCCCCTCTCTGAGTGAACAAACTTTTCTTTTCCCGAATTTTAGCAGTGACAACTATCTTGATGCAGTGGGTTCTTTTACGAGAGGAAAAGGAGTGCTTTACTCGGGATAGCTTTCTCGTCTCATCCGAAAAGTAACACCCACATGTGATTTTATAGAAGGAAGAAAAAGTCCGGTTACGGACAGGTTTAACCTTCGAATCTCTCGTTTTTGGACTAGTGCTTTACCTCTCGACCGTCAAGCCATCTTTGTTGTGTGTTTTGTAGGAAAAGTGTAAGTGAAACTTCATGACAGCTCAGTGATACAGCTCTGTTGTGCAGCTGACAGTGCTTCTTTTGACCACAGAGTATTTTTGTGGAAATACTGAAAATTAACCAGAGTACTAGCGTACGATGGTAGTGGAAGTTTTTGGTGCTGTGTTATTTGAAAAAAAACAGCCCACAAAATTGTTGTTGAAATGGTGTTATCGTTAATCTAATCAGATTTTATCTCGTAAAATTTTATTTTGTGAAATTCTATTTTTGTTGAAATTGTGTTTTTGTGATAACGTGAATGTTAAAATTTGTGGAACATCAACTTTTTTTTCGCAATTAGCTGGAAATATTATCAGCTTCATTGCATTTTCCTCATTATGATGATGATAGATCTTAAAGGCTCATATTCTTAGAAGTATGATCCATTATCGATCATTGTAGAGGATGTGTGTATGAAGAAATAAATGATCTTAATGTAAAAATTACGTTTTTATGAACTATGTAGTGTGTGGACGAAAACCACTCATCAATACTGACAAGTCTTTGACAGTATTGTTGTGTGGTTTCTGTATTTTTTGTAGTTCCCCACACACACCTGCTGTGTGTATGCTGCCTTGTGGTAGCATACTGTGCTGCTCGTTGCTGTGTGGGGTCGTGCTATATACTGCCGTGTGCTGTAGGTGCTGCGATGTAGCAGAACGAGTAGTGCTTGCTGTTAAGTGCAGCATATACTATACTGTGGATTGTAGATTGCGGTGTGGTACCATGCTGTTTGATGCTATGTTGGTGCTAATCTGTGCAGTGCTATGTGGTGCTTTAATGCTTTGCGTGTTATCTATGTGCTGTAAATTGTGCATGCTGTATTGTGCTATGCTGTATGGTGCTGTGCTATGTTGTGCTGTGTGGTGTTACGCTACGTTGTGCTGTATGTGTGTTTCGCTACGTTGTGCTGTGTGGTGTTACGCTACGTTGTGCTGTGTGGTGTTGTGCTATGTGGTGTTGTGCTGTATGGTGTTATGCTGTGTTGTATGGTGCTACGCTATGTTGTGCTATATGGTGCTATGCTATGTGCTGTATGGTGCTATGCTATGTGTTGTATGGTGCTATGCTATGTTGTGCTATATGGTGCTATGCTATGTGCTGTATGGTGCTATGCTATGTGCTGTATGGTGCTATGCTATGTTGTGCTATATGGTGCTATGCTATGTTGTGCTATATGGTGCTATGCTATGTGTTGTATGGTGCTATGCTATGTGCTGTATGGAGCTATGCTATGCTGTACTGTATGGTGTTGTGCTGTATGGTGCTATGCTGTATGATGCTATGTTGTGCTGTATGGTGCTATGCTATGTGTTGTATGGTGCTATGCTATGTTGTGCAATGTGGTGTATGGTGCTTTGCTATGTGCTGTATGGTGCTATGCTATGTTGCGCTGTATGATATGTTGTGCTATGCAATGTCACCGGTGCATGGTGCTTTGCTATGTGCTGTATGGTGCTATGCTATGTTGTGCTGTATGGTGCTATGCTATGTTGTGCTGTATGGTGCTATGTTATGTTGTGCTGTACGGTGCTACGCTACGTGCTGTGCGGTGTGGTGCTATGCTGTGCTTTATGGTGCTATGCTATGTTGTGCTGTATGGTGCTATGCTATGTTGTGCTGTGTGGTGTAATACATACAACACCATACAGCACAACATGGCACACCACCACAGAGCACAGTACAGCACAGCACCATGCAGCACAGCACACTATAGCTTGGCACACACACGGCACGGCACGATACACAGCACAGCACGGCACGATGCAACACAGTACATGGTAACAACATATAGCATGGCACCATGCAGCACAGCACAGCACAGCACAGGTACCATACAGCACGGCCCATCACAGCACCATACGGCACGGCACAGCACCGTACAATGCAGCACGGCACAGCACCGTACAGCACGGCGCAGCACCGTACAGCACGGCGCAGCACCGTACAGCACGGCGCAGCACCGTACAGCACAGGACCATACGGCACAGCACAGCACCATACAGCACAGCACCGCACCATACAGCACAGCACCGCACCATACAGCACAGCACCGCACCATACAGCACAGCACGGCACGGCACAACACCATACGGCACGGCACAGCACCATACGGCACGGCACGGCACAGCCCCATACAGCACGGCACAGCACAGCACCATACAGCACGGCACGGCACGGCACGGCACAGCACCATACAGCACGGCACGGCACAGCCCCATACAGCACGGCACAGCACAGCACCATACGGCACGGCACCGTACAGCACGGCACCATACAGCACCATACAGCACGGCACAGCACAGCACAATACGGCACGGCACCGTACAGCACGGCACCGTACAGCACGGCACAGCATAGCACCATACAGCACGGCACAGCACAGCACCATACAGCACGGCACCGTACAGCACGGCACCGTACAGCACGGCGAGGCACCACACAGCACGGCGCGGCACCATACAGCACCATACCATACTGTACTGCACAGAATCATGCAAGACAGCAATGTAAAAAGCATAGTACAGTCGCAGGCAGCACAGCCCTACTTGCCAGCATCATACAGTACAGTACAGCACGGCGCTATATAGCAAGGCATCACACGCAGCAGCACACAGCTCCTATAAACTAAGCAGCAAAGACAGCAAGGCACAGACAGCAAGCAGCCTTCAACACAACACTGCAACCTACAGCACATGCCACAGCACGATCATCTGCAGCATGGCACTACAGAACACGGCGCCAGGCACCTTCACACTGTAGCATGCAGTACAAAGTACAGTGCCATCCACAGAGATGGCACAGCACGCGGCACTGCAGCCTCCACCACTGCACAGCACAGTGACACGGCTCTATGCAGTTCAGCGCTAATGAAATTCAGCGCCATAAGTTCAGTGTGGCACAATGTACGCACCATGAGTACTGAACACGGCAGCACAATTCATGATGGCACAGCATCTCCACAAGCCACAAGCAGCGCCACACAGTTATGGCGCAGAATGCAAGCCTTTTGAATGAAACAAGCCAAAGTCTCCACGCCCTAACACGTAACATTTATCTATCGCATACGTTTAAACCCAACCATCTTTCGTAGGGTACACCCACAATTGTGGTCAATGACACGGAAATATTCAACATGCATACCCCAAGTTCCATGAGCGCATTGGGTTATACAGTCGAAGCATGTGCCAAGCAGACAACTCGGCCGATATGGTCTAGCGTATTATAGAGTTTCTGCTCTTTGTGACACTACCCTAGCCATCAAACTACTCACTGTAGCTGTACTAACACACAAGCATACTCTCTGGAGGGCAGCACTACATTTCTGCAGTATACAGAGCATTAACCAGCATAGCGTTAGCGCAACATCAAGGTTTAAGATACTGCCCAACTAAAGCTAGCTAACACAGCGAAATAGTTGACGGCACAGTAATCACTCGACAACAGCACAGATACAAGTAGTACAGTTGCATGCAACTCGGCGTGTATTAAGTGAACAGTCAAATGCAGTATACAATACAAAACGGTATTCTATTAAAAAAAAAAGCTAATACTTATTTTTGTTGAAAAGAGTTCCTACGAAGCAGTCATACTACAAAGCGAAGATAAAATGACACGGAGGTCTCAGAAAAACGAAAAAAAATTGGCAAGAATGTGAAGCCAGTACCGAAATCATAGCAGATATTGTTTGACACACTTTGCATTAATAGTCAGAAATGCTTACGTCATGAAACAGCGGCATACATAATAGTACATTGTTTAGGACCAATTTCCCTTATTTGTAACATTTTTGTAGCATCTCCAAAATCCTGACAGGTAACGGACCAGGATCAATTAAAAAAAATAAATAAAAGGGGGGCAGGGGCGACGATGGTAAGGTAATCAGAGTGACTTCAAATCAAGATAACCGAAATCCCGAAAAATAACGACCGTGATATCGCAAATAAAGACCAACCATGATTGCCTCGAAATCAATAAAATTACCAAAATTAAAAAAAATAGTGATAGGTTTCAACTAATCAAAAAACCATATCCACTGGAATATTTCAAACTAGTGCCACATCTGAAACTCCCCGACAGCCCAGAAGAAAGTGATGGATTTATACATGATCCTCTCATAAAGCCAACATATGAATTGCTGAAATACCCAACCCTAGGCAAAACAAAGGCAAGCACGGCAAAAAAACATCAAACTAGCGCTGGCTACACAGCTGCAGAAACACAGAGCAGTACACAGGTTACAAAAATAAAAACAAGCAACGAAAAGTGCAAAATCTTCAGAGCAAAAACATTGCAACACAAATGCACATAAAGACTATGAACTTAAAAAAAAAAGTGTTCCCTGCATTTCATTATAATTTGTACGGCTTTACACTTAAAAGATACAACAGCGAGATAAAAATCACAGATCCTTCAAACAAAAATACATGATATCACTTTTATTATTTATGTGGGGAAAAGTGCATGAAGTTTTTTTTTGCGATAATAGAATTGACAATAAAAAGTACACACTTATATCATAATTTTTCTTCAAGATCATCATTTCCAAAGATACATAAGAATAAATAAGAAAAAAAAAGTACATAAAAATGGAGGGCAGATCAAATCGAACCAGATTTTCTCGGTAAGATGCCAATAATGTACTCTATGTTGGACAATCAAGGTGATCTCAGACACATGAAAGAGGTGAAGTTTTAAACACTAAAGGCTTGTCACAGATGTTTCATCCTCCTCCTGTGGCCTGAATTAGCGCCGTAACGGTCACCAATATATATTCTTCATGAAAGTGGGGGAAAGTCATGGTCTCCTGATGTCATTTTGTCCACCTTCTGAACCTAAAGCGGTACATTTAATTAAGAAATGCTATTTCTACTCAGTGGTCAGAGCGCTCGCTTTACCCCAGTCAAGTTAAGCAGCGTCGAGCGTGGTTACCAGTTGGATGGGTGACCGTTTGCGTGCCTTGGCTTCAGTACAGTCCCCCAAGTTCACCCAGCCGTAAATGGGTACCTGCCCTCTTTAGTGTCAGGGAAGATAAAGCAGCGAGGGAGAGATGATGGGCACCGCTCTCAATATGCTGGCCCCTAGAGAAGGTGAGGTCTCTGACACCTCGCTTCCCTACGACCGCCTAGGTTATTGGACACCTTTACCTTTTTACCTTTTATTCCTACTCTGTTAATTAAGATGCTGACAGACACTATAAAACAAAAGCAGAAAAGGAAGCACTGAACACAAACAGAAACAAAGACTTTGCAAAACACTAGCTGCCTTGACACAATGGTTCGTGCTGAAAACAGTCTGTAGGGAGGACGTGGGTTTCTGTCTCAGCACATGTTTCACTGTGTGGGAGTTTTCCTACCTATATTTTAAAACCCTAATACACAAGTGAAAGTACATCTTTGACTGCTAAAAATTGAATAAAGATGAAAACCGTTAATGATCAACATGTTTAGAAATAACAAATACAACGTAAATGCAGAATGGGAACCATAGGCACACACTCACTCAGCCGTACAATGTTTCTCAACGACCTTTTCTTATAACATCTGAAAAATGCCCACCACCATAGATATCACACACGCACGCACGCACTAGAGGAGTAAATACAGTGTAGTTGTATCCAGTAAAATGCAGATGACATAACTTTGCGGTGCAAACATTTGCATAAGGATAAAGCATGCAGGATCAAAAAGATGTGACGAACCGTATAGCACATGTCATCACATGTTCAATTAAAGTATTTGGTTAAAATGATTGTAATATACAAAACAATGCAAAAGTAATTTGTACAAAATGACCATCAGTACCTTTACCAAAAAGGATACAATGCATGAGGAAGAAAATGGTGCTTCGCTGTACAGCCAGCAAAAATCCTGTGTCGCCTCACGGCATGTTAACACCGAATCAGTCCCCCTTGCCCATACACCTGGATTCAAATGTCCCACATTGTGCCACAGATCAATAACAAACAGCGTGTTATCATCGGGAAGGACAGAGTGCGGGCCACATAACAAACAACAACAAAATGGTAAGATCATAATCATGATTGTCTCCAGTGAAAACCACTGGATTTTTTTCTTTGTAACACGTGTCTGCATAAGGTTATGCAGAATAATCACTCTCATGTATTCTGACATTTGAGAAGTTATGGATAAAGATATCAATCGCAGATTGTTTCAACAGAGGCCTAATTTCTTTAGGATCTTAATATGGTTGCAACGTGAGCAATCACATCCCCTCCCCCTTTCTCACCATCACATACATTTGGGATGAACAAAACCTTAATTAATTAATAAGCTCAGCGAAAGAAAGCGCCGTAAAAAGATAGTCAAGATTTTATGATGTGAATCCAGCAGTCATCTCCCTTTGCTTTAGTCGTGACGAAAACTTCAAAGTGGACGTGGTCATTTTATAATATCTTACAAATAGAATATTGACTAGGAATGCCCTGACATAAACACAAGTAGCTAGACACACGTGTACGATGTGTACAATCTCTGGGATGGTCTGTCTTGAAGTGCAGTCTGACGTGGCAGAAATTTTATCTAGTGTGTACCAAGCTTTTTAAGAAAATAAGCACAGGAAAATCTCAAAACTGTGCGTAGCAACCTGAAGAAAAATGGTCGTTAATTTGTTAATCTGTTTTATATATGCACAATGGTATACAGTGGCATATGCATACACAGCTGATTCTAAATAAAGAACGGGCTGTTCCGACTGGTGAGAAAAAAGAAATCAGATCTAGAGTTAATTTTCCCCATTACATACCAATGTGTAATAACAGCCAAATCTGTCTAACACTTAGGTGCCTGCTAAGATCTTCACTTACTCCAGTTTACAGTTCATCTTGATATAATGATTATTTTCCTTCAAAAGAAATGTCTAAAAACTGCCTACTGGTATCCAATACTGCACAGTAAGAAGGGAGATAATCCTATAGAACAAGGTATTTCGATTAAGTTGCTGAGTTGTGTACCCTCTCCTGCCGTGAAGCAAGTACATCCTGATCAATATGAACATTTTGTCTACATATGCTAGTCTCTAAAACGAACATCATGATCTCTGCATCAGAAAAGGACTTTACTTTATTCTCCCTATCCATACTGTTACCAGACTGTATGTGTATCGCTTCAGGCAGCAGTCATCTATATTGCCGTGCAAAATCATCAGGCTGATGATACCCCCAGTGTCGATGATCAGTATAGTACGACGACAGCATTGCTATAGCGACTGAATAGTCACACAAAATTACTAATACACCAAAACGTGACTGATAGAATCAAACCGCATCATAACCTACTGTATCTAAATCGTGAGGAATTATGGAGCACATAACGTTATTTTTGCAACGTTTAACCCAACGGGAAAAAACCCCCCCCCCCAAGAACACAATTAAACCAAAACTCTTGCTTTTGTGCCTATTCTGATCTGCTAACGGGCATTTTTCAAAGACAATCTGCCACTATCACAAAAGAGAACGGGGCGGGATAGCCTAGTGGTTAGAGACTTGAGGTCCCGATCTAACGGCCGGGGTTCGAGCCACCACTGAGGCACTTGGGCGAGAGGATTTTCCTCCTGGAGTTAACGACAGCACCGACTGACTCCCTTCCCCCGAAAGTCCTTCGGAGGAGGCGATAAATCGAGGTTCCGTGTGCGAATGAACGCAGAACACCTTGTGCACAGGTTAAAACCCGTTCCACCTTTCTGGAGAGTAGGCCATGGCGAGCAGGCAAGAACGAACGACAAATATGGGTTTTTTTTATAAAACCGCATGTGCACCTGTGTCCTGTATAGACATCTCCGAAATCAGAATGCGGCTACCTTAATGGTGGACAAAAATGGCTGCATGCCCAAAAATCTCCCCACAGGTGAACCTCGGTACTGAGCAGCTGAGAAATAAAAGAAAACGAAAAGAAAACACACCAGTCCTAGCAAGGTCACTGACCATAGCCTGCCCCTAAGCCCTGACAGGACAATCCTGCACACTGCCCTTGCAATCATCGCTCAATGACTAAAGGCGCTGGGTGATACCCAAACTGACTTGACTTATGCCTGTGAATTCCCGTGGGAACAAAGGGCCGCAACAACACTCCTCCAACGGACTCGGTTCTGGGAGATCCTCTTCAGCTCGGCCCACGTCATTCCGGCTGCCTTCGTCTCTGCTACAATGCTTCTGCGCCAGGTCTGTTTTGGTCGACCTGCTTTCCGCTTCCCTTGTGGGTTCCAGTCAAGGGCCTGCCTGGTGACGTTTGAAGCAGGCTTGCGGATCGTATGGCCGATCCATCCCCATTTCCAAACTACGAGGAAATAGTTATGTAGGTATTAAAAAAAAACCCCAACTAGAAATGAATAAACTAACCCCCACACATGAGATTCATCAGGGAAGTTCCACTCTGATAATGATGGCAGCTCTAAGGTTTGACCAGACCCCCCTCCTTAATGTTATTTTTCTTGATCTAGTGACCCCATGTCTGGTTTAGTGCCTATTGTAATTTTACATTGTTCTGTCTTTTTGTAGCTCATCTTGATGTTCAACGTTATGAACAGTAGTTTCTAAAGCAACTATTTACTTTTTTTAAAAAAAGGGAAAAAAATCCGATACCTTTATGGCTCGTCTGAGAAGTCATAACGTTTCGGACTTTCCACTTGCAAGCCTGTAGGGTTAATGCTGTGAGACACATGGACAGAACTTTGAATTAAAACCTCTCCCATCTTCTATGTAGTCACAGGAAATGGTGTAAAATACACACTCAGAGATGCCAATAATACAACATTTTTAAAAAGCGTGGGTTTCTTTTTTAAGGGGCGTTGTGGCACCATGCAACATGGAGTGGAGCAGGGAGTGGAATGGCCGCGTGGTCAGAGCGTCCAGCTGGTGATCACACGTCAGGCCCTGGTTCCAGTCACCACCGAGGCACTCGTTTAAGGGATTTCCCCCCTGGAGTTAACTTTAGTAAAGACTTTCCCCCGAAAGTCCTTCAGATGAGACTAAACCGGGGTATTATGTGCGGAACGCACATAGAACATCCTGAGCACACATTAACACCTGTTGTGTCTTCGGAAGACTAGGTCATAGCGTGTAAGTGGGAACAGATTAAAAAAAAAATTAAAACCGCACGCACGCGGATGTTGTTTTCAGACATCGTCCACAAAGTTGGAATGTGGCTACCACAATGGCGGGAAAAGATGGCTGCATACACAAATTCTCACCATTGGTGAGCTTCGGAGCTCTAGTTGAGGAACGGAAATAATCGACACTGGAAAACATTTACCCACCCATATACCACGCTAAAAATTATGAAAATAACCCAAGTTGAACTGATCGCGCTTTTCGTTTTGCCTGCATACACGGCTGCAGTAAACCATGCATTCAGATTGATCATTATCAGCGAATTTTTTGTTGTTGGTCCTGATCTTAGTCACTCCATAAAAACCACACGACACTTCTCTCCATCGTAGCGCTGGATAAAGGCGACACAACAGGAGGAACACAACCCTATCATATCGTGATTTTATCGTCTGCACCATTGTAGGCAGGGTTGTCTGCCCCCTGACGGCACTGACCGCGCACGCGCACGTTGTCCTTGCGAGAGGAAGAAGCAGCATGATGGCGGGGCTCATCAGAATGTCGTCTGGCCGTGGCCCGGTCCAGCCAGTCCGGGTCCGAGGCTATGGCTGCTGCATAGGAATTACGCCGAGGGTTGTACGACACACACACCACGTCTGACGCCCCGTAAGCAACATGGTGCGACGACACTTTCTTCTTTTTAGCAAACGCGCGGGAGGGAGAAGTTTTGTCCCTGGGGCTGTACACCCGTTCCCTCTCCTCCCGGTCAGGCATAGTGTCTCTCTCCACCCCGTGCCTTCCCTGCCTCTGCCAACCATCCCCACGCGGCGGGTCTTTGCCCGCAGGTCCTCCATACACCTGGTGACCCGTACCGGAGTCCCTGCTCCGCTTTCTCTCCACCTCGCGGTAAGGAGACGAATCGTAAGGGGACGAGGAAGGGTGACCAGCGGCGGCAGCAGCGTTGTTGATGTTGCAGTTCATCACAGACCTGTACTCCACAATGTGCCCGCTGATGCCCACAGTGGCTGCAGGCTCGCTGTCGAGGTCGTCCATGTAGCGGATCTGGCCGGGCAGGGAGCAGCTCTCAGACTGCACGGCCCCCATGCCCGACTCCTCGCCCTCCTCGCTGCTGCCCCCCACCTCGTCCCCGGGGCTGGTGGCCAGGCTGCTGTGGTGGCACGCCACCTCCGCCACCGTCGTGCTCTCCGTGCGCCGCGACGTCTGGTCCTCGGGGGAGCTGACCCCTGAGGGGAGCCTGGGGGAGGACCCCGAGTGGGGGAGGTGGGTGCCCCGCTTCAGGCGCTCCTCGCGCTCGTCGTCGTGCACGAGCAGGATGTTGGGCCGCCCCCTCCTCCCTTCCTCCGCGGGGGGCTTCTGGGCTCCAGGGCGTGGCCGTTCAGCTGGCCGGCTCGCTTGGCGGCGATGCGCGCCTTGATCTCTCGCCGGTCTCTGGGGGATGAAAGACAAACACAGGGCGTTGATTGAAGAGGTGTTTTGGGGGCTTTGTGGGGCTGTGATCATGTTTAACAGTGTCATGGATTTGAGCAGTGTGTAACTCAGATAATAGTCATTGATACAGGCTATTTTGGGGGTAGATGTAGACCTGGTGATGTAAATCTCGTCAAATTGAAAACTAAGATTAAATTGTGCAACTCTATACAGATTAAAACAGGATATAAAACCAACTTTACTGTCAATGCTTGTATCATCCCTAACCTCCCCTTACCCCCCAAGTCCATCATGAATAACTGGATAACTACAGAAAAGCGTCAAAATATCATTGAAAAAAAGGAAGGAAAAATTGAGAAGGGGGAAAAAAGAATTTAAGAAGAAATGGTGGCAACGGAATGATAAAAAAATGGGATACACAAATAAAGGAGTTTTTCAGAAGGTTAATACTGTCAAGCTTATACCGAAAACACGCACGCGCGCACGCATACACGCACGCACACACACACACACACACACACAACGCATGCACACACACACACACTCTCTCTGTCTGTCTGTCTGTCTGTCTTGTCCCCGTGGACCGACTTCACGCACACCATATCATATAATTCCATTTTCGCATTGTGTGTGTGTGTGTGTGTGTGTGTGTGTGTGTGTGTGTGTGTGTGTGTGTGTGTGTGTGTGTGTGTGTGTGTGTGCGCCCGCGCGCGTGTGTGTATGTATGTGTGTATGCACGCGCGCACATACGTGTGCACACACGTGTACGCACGTGCACCCCCCGTGCAGGACAAAGCCAAGACCCGCAGAGGGAAGTGTGTTTTAATGAAACACTGAAGACAGCCTGCAGGTAGGCAGGCAGGCAGACAGGCGCGCACAGTGCACAAATCCAACCTCACTCAGTCAAGAGCGCTTACTTTTAGCACGCTCCTTCCTTTTACCTGGTCCCTGTGTGGTCAGCTCCTGCTATAAATAGCACCAGCTGGCCACAGCTGGGCTGGGCTGGACTGGGATAACTAGCTCCTGAGAGGAGCTGAAAGTGGGGGGAAACTGACACCTGAGGGCAGAGAGGGAGGCAGGGAAGAGGGAGGGAAGATTTATTAGTGAGGCTAGCTGAGCACTGACCGGACAGCCTTGGCTGCAGACAGCACGCAGGACAGCAGGAACAGCAGCCCCAACAGCCCCGCCACCACCAGCCCCACCACCGACCCCGCCGACATCTCCATGCCCGCCTCCTCTGGCGTCATCACCACCCCGCCGCCACCCTGACGTCACAGCGAGCCCGCATGCTGACCAAGGTTCTCTTCTGGCGTCTTTCCTCTGCAACAGGGAGAACAATGTGTCGACGTCATGGTTTGTTCGTTTTTAGTGACGCGTGCATGAGTACAGACCGGTACGTGTGCGCGCTCGTGCGCGCAACGTCATGGTTTATTTCCTCATTGTTCTATGTCCTCGTCACTGCATTCATTACATTTTTCTCTATGTCCTCGTCACTGCATTTATTACATTTTCCACAGTGTGTTTACTTTTATGTTATTGAACTTCATATTTTCATAGAATAAAACAGGCAGTTGAGACTATCAATCAGTACCATAGTTTCACATGACACTACTTTTTCAATGTGATCAAGTTTTTATTTTTGTATGTAGATCTATAAAACACAAAATTATAAAAAGATATTGACGAAACCGCTGCAACATGGTTTACAGGGTTAATTAAAATTCAGTGTTCACGTTTTTTATTTTATTTTATTTTTTATTCTTTTATATCGAGGATAACAGAATAAGCAATCATGTGCTTTTTTTCATCCGGTCCCCGTGTGTATGCAGTTTTGTAAATATTGTCATCTGTTCCCACCGGCACACGATGGCCTACTCTTACGAAAAGCGGAACAGGATTTAACGTGTGCGCAAGATGTTCTGCGTGCGTTCGCACACGGGCCTCGGTTTAAAGTCTCATCCGAAGGACTTTTGGGGAGAGTGGAGTCAGCACTGATGTTAACTCCAGGAGAAAAATCTCCTCGACCGGACTCGAACCCGGGTCGTCAAATTGCCAGCGCAATGTTCTGACCACTAGGCTATCCGTCCCCCCCGTCACGTGTGTGTGTGTGTGTGTGTGTGTGTGTGTGTGTGTGTGTGTGTGTGTGTGTGTGTGTGTGTGTGTGTGTGTGTGTGTATGTGTGTGTGTGTGTGTGTGTGTGTGTGTGTGTGTGTGTGTGTGCATTTTTCTTGTTTTTCATTTAGTCTTTTATTTCGAGGATAATGGAATAAGCACGTGTGTATGCAGTTTTGTGAATTTTGTTATCCGCGGGCGCGCGCGTGTGTGTGTATGTGTATGTGTGTGTGTTTGCATGTGTGTGTGTGTGTGTGTGTGTGTGTGTGTGTGTGTGTGTGTGTGTGTGTGTGTGTGTGTGTGTGTGTGTGCGTGCGAGCGTATGTGTATGTGTATGTGGTCTACAAATATATCTGATTAGTCCAAAAGATATAAAACAAAAAAAGCGCCCCCCCAAAAAAAAAAAATCCCCCAGGACAGAAAAACACTTGGCAGATATCACCACAATAAAGATACGGACATTGGCGAAACTTTAAAGCACAGAACCTTCTAGAGACGGAGATTCTAATTAATCCCACGGGCTTTGAAACCACCCCACGGGAAGAACAGTCTGATGACAGTATCAGACATCAAATTTCTACGCACAATCAGCAAAATCGCTGTGAAAGTCCAGTGATCACAC
>CM060320.1:45237694-45250194 GCA_030674155.1 Stramonita haemastoma | reverse complement strand
CTCTCCCCACTCGCTCTCTTACTCCCCCCCACCCATCTCTTACTCCACTCTCTCTCTGACTGTAACACGAAGATTGAAATTGTCAACAAGCTGAAGAGAAAGCAAACTGAAGAGCCATCATGCTGTCATTGTGAAGACAGCCCAGAAACATGTCCACTGTGATGGCTGGGTAGACAAAGAATTTCCGAAGGTCACCTCCCGGATCGATGTAGCCAATCTGCACACTGCTCTCTCCTCTCTCTCTCTCTCTCTCTCTCTTCTCTCTCTCTCTGTCTCTCTCTCTGTCTCTCTCTCTTCTCTCTCTCTCTCTCTTCTTTCTTCTTCTTTCTTTCTTTCTCTGCCTAATAGCTTCTCCAAACAAACAGAAAGGAAATTGGTCCAGATCTTTGGAAAGACACACTGTGTGTATACATGTGTGTACGTGCGCGTGCCAGATATTGGGTAAGACGCAGGTAAAGGCTGGAATACGGAGAATGTTTAGACAAGGGAAAGGACTTAGGTATACAGGCCTAAGTCACCATCACTAACTAATATATGCACCCCTACAAATTATGTTCTCGCCTCAATGGCTGGCTTTCAGAGAAAACCGAGACAAGGGAGGTGAGTAACGCATAAAAAAACCCATCCCCTCGAAACATGTTTTCACTGTGCGGAAAACATGCTCTATTTCACGTTAATACAAATTGTTAGACAAAATCAAAAACCGAAGAGATAAAAAAAGTACAGATGCAAACCAAGGAAGGGGATGAGAAAGGAGAGTATAGACTGAATCCCCGCAGTCGGAATGCGGCTATATTCACGGTGAGTAAAAACGGTCGCAAACGCAAAAATCTCTCACCATTGGTGAATCTTGGGGGAAGGGAAAGGCACGTAGACAGAGGGGGGGGGGGTGGATTAGACAGACAAACACATGACAGACACACAGAAAACAGAAATATCAGCCATGAAGTGGTGACTATGGACACACACACACACACACACACACACAACACACACACACAACACACACACATACACAGACAAAACAAAGACACACAGAAAAATCAAGACACAGGACAAACTTGAGGCACAGATGGACAAGAAGTTGAAAGGTATTCCATGTTCCAGGTACCATGCAAAATGACCATGGGCATGTAGGAAGCGCACATACTTCCTCGCTCAGCCTCGGGACAGAACTCGGCAGCCCTGACACATCCATATATAGCACTCCACACGGCCAACAAGATAACCCTCACAGACCAAGCTGTACCGCCCACAAGGGCAGATGGAAAGCACATCCATTATTTTTCCCAGATACACCCACGGTGTAAAGCGAACGAGAGAAGAAGAAGAAGAATCAGCACTCCACAAAACAGGAGAAAATCACCACTCACTCTCTTCTCTCACAGAGCTTGGAGGCCAGGGAGCTCTGTCTCTCAGACAGGCATCACTGCGACGGTCATCACACCAGCTTTTTGTGCCGCCCTCCTTCACTTCCACTAAAAGAAAAAGGAGAGGCGAAGGCACGAGAATCAGGCATAAACAGAGACGGCGAAAAACGTTTGAAAAGGACAAACGCAGACACATTACACAATCGCTTGGAGAAGAAAAGGGGAGGGGAAAGGAGGAGTTTGAAAAAAAAAAAGCAGAACAATATAAAATACTCTGGAAAACATCAGGTACCTCCAGCAAAAATAACGAAACAAAACTATTACTATGTTTAAAACAAAAGAAAACAAACAAACGTCAGGTACCTACGACTACTAATTGGCTCTAAAGACAGGAGTCCACTTACGCTAAGCGGCAGAAATAGAAGAGATCGTTGTTCGGACAATTTTTCCGCAAGGTAAATGTTACAACCGATATAATCGTCATCATAAGCCGACTGTCTCTCCTTCCTTTTATGGCTGTATTTGCCTTTTTAGTTTGTTTGCTACAATTGACGAGGGAGAGAGAGAGAGAGAGAGAGAGAGAGAGAGAGAGAGAGAGAGAGAGAGAGAGAGAGAGAGAGAGAGAGAGAGAGAGAGAGAGAGAGAGAGAGAGAGAGAACACTGAACTGAACACTGAACATTTTAATCGTACTTCGGCCTTGGGCCACAATACAAATGAAAGGGATGAAGGGGAATAGTTATGTATAAACAAAAATTCCAATCAACTGTCCAGTAATGCAACACATTCAAATATATTACATACGACTAAGAACATCCACCTCAACACAGTTATACCTGACCGTTATCATCATCATCAACGCAGTCACTGCATGACTAGAATCGTTGTCGTTATCATCCTCCTCCTCACAGTCTTGACTAAAGAGCCTCATCACTATCGGTAATTACTGTTACACCACGATTATCTTCATCACCCTCAACATCATGTTTACGCTATAAATTAACTCTCATAAACTTAAAATCACTGTCTCTTCTCAAGTTGCATCAGTATAAACATGACACTTTCCAACAAATCTTATTTTACAATGCAATAACCAAAATATACGCACACCCACATACACGTATGCGCGAGCGCGCGCGGACAACACACACACACACACACACACACACACACACACACACACACACACATCGCTCGCACGCATACACACACACACACACGCACGCACACACACACACACACACCACCACACACACACACACACACACACACACACACACACACACACACACACACACGCACACACACACCATACTAAACGTTACAAAAGCAGTGCTTAATACCATGGAAACACCCTTACTCTGAAATAAATTGACAACTCTCATCAAAGCAACATCAAATTCCAGTCAGCTCGTTCTTTCTTTTGTTCACAGAGTGGAAAATATACCTTGAAACATTGTGCATTTGATTATTGTTCGACACTTGTAACAACATGTGGATTGGGGTTCTGACTAGATCCCCCAGAAACTTAGTTCTTAAGTCAGAATAAATGGGACACACAAAAAGAAAATGCTGTTCGTCTTCCACCACTGACTTGCAAAATGGACATGATTTCCTCTGAAGTACATTGCTAAAGCGATGCATGTTTGCATTAAGAGGAAGAACATTGAACCTGGCTTGTGAGATGGCAACTCTGAAACATTAGGTATCCATATCAGACACATATTTTTCTTTTTCAAAAATAATCTTAAAAGATCTATAGTTGTCAAATCTATCACGGTCTCTTATAGTGCCTGACCATTCTTGAATGTACAAATCAACAAGTCTCTGTTTAAATAGTCTGAGAAACATTTTTACCTGACCCACACCCTGCTGCTGCCAAACAAAACTAAATCCTGTCATGCATAAAATTTCCCTAATTTTCGACGCCCAACAATCTTTACCCATTTTATCTAATTCCAATAACATCTGGTAAGCTACATGTGGCAATCTTTCATTCTTCATTTGTAATAATCTAAACCAATACCTTAAGACAGAAACAAAAGAATTAACATAAAGAGGAAATCTTCCTAAATCACCATAAACCATTTTATTTGGAGTTCTAACTGGAACACCTAAAAACCTTTTGCATGCCATAGAGTGGACCTTTTCTAAATGGTCTAATTTGGTTAAACCCCATATTTCAGAGGCATACAGAAGAATCGGTTGAATTTTAATGTAAAAAATCTTAAAAAATGCTTTGGCAGTCATTTCCCTATATTTTGAAAAACCTTATTCAATTGGACTACTGCTTTCTTACCCTTAGATGCTAAATGTTCGGTACCTCTCTTCATACTTATCATTGTTGTGAAAAGGAATCCTAAATAGCAATAACTCTTAACCACGTCTAATTTCTTACCATTAAAAACCCACTGTTCATGTCGTCCTAAATACCTTCCCTTTCTAAATACCATAATTTTTGTTTTCTCAGTGTTCACATTCAATTTCATGTCATTACAACAGTTCTGAAGGATATTTAACTGGTTTTGTAAAGCATGTACAGTTGAAGATAATAAAGCCACGTCATCTGCAAAAAGTAATATAAACAATTCCATAATGCCTGGCAAAACCTGAATACCATGCCTTCCTTTAACATTCATGTGAGTAGCAAGCTGATTTATGAAAACAGAAAATAAAGTAGGACTTAAAACACAACCTTGTCTTACACCAACAGGACACTCAAAATAATCAGTAAGTTCACAATTCGCACGTACACATGAGACTAAAGAAAAATACATTGCTTTCAAAGAAGCCAAAAACCTTCCATTCACACCTTGTTTTCTCATGCATTGAAGGAGTTTGTCATGATGTACAGAATCGAAAGCTTTTTTAAAATCAACAAATGCTACATATAATTTTCTGCCTTTCTTCATCATACATTTCTGGACAATTGCATATAGATTGAATATTTGATCAACAGTTGAATATCCTCTACGAAAACCTGCCTGATTCTCAGAAATCATATTATTGTCTTCTAACCAGTTATAAAGCCTTGAATTTAATATTGTTGTATAACATTTAGAAAGGATACTTAACAAGGACACTCCTCTGTAGTTATCTGTATTATCAGGATCCCCTTTCTTGTAAATGGGTATTATTATGGCTTTTGACCAGTCCTTGGGATACACGCCTGAAACAAAAATAGTGTTAAAGAATTTTACCATAAACCCCAGTACAGCTTTGTCTCCATTCTTCAACATTTCAGCTGATATATTGTCAATTCCGCTTGCTTTCCCTATTTTCAGTTTAGATATTGCGTGTACTACTTCAGTTTCTGATATGTCTTTATTTAAGCTATGTTCCGTTCCTTCCTTTAAATCTATATCGACATCGTTTTCTTCCACAGTTTCTTCAAGGTTCTGAAAGACGTTTTTGAAATGGTTTAAACCAGTCTTCCGTACTAATATTGTTATAAATCACTGCACGATTTCCACACCCCATGCTCCTTACTTCTTTGAGAGAGAGAGAGAGAGAGAGAGAGAGAGAGAGAGAGAGAGAGAGAGAGAGAGAGAGAGAGAGAGAGAGAGAGAGAGAGAGAGAGAGAGAGAGAGAGAAACACTTATTCTTTTATTACGATAACAGAACAAGCACTCGTGTGCTTTATTTTTTGCATCCTGCGCTTGATAAATTTCGTTGTCCGTTCTCACTGGCACACATTGACCTACTTTTCCAAAAAGCGGAACAGGTGCCCAAGATGTTCTGCGTGAGTTCTCACACGGGGTCTCGGTTTATGGTCTCATCTAAAAGGATGTGTGTGTGTGTGTGTGTGCATGTGTGCGTGTGTGTGTGTGTGTTTGTGTGTGTGTGTGTGTGCGTGCGTGCGTGCGTGTGTGTATGTGTGTGTGCGTGCGTGCGTGCGCGCGTGTGTGTGTTTTACAAAGTTGCAAATGACGATGACAATGAGGGGCGCTAGGGAAACCAACGTCTCCAAAAGACCTTGTAATCAAACACCAGGCGCTTATCTAACGAGCACTTTGAGGATCTATCTCCGTTCTCTCTTTCTCTCTTGAATCCCCTCTCCATTAATACGACTCTGTGGCCCGGAGTTTTATGTACACACCTAGATAACCTAAGTCCAAGGTTTGAATTACGCACAAGTTTTCTCCCCGACTCAAAAGAGACCTTGAATGATGGCCTGAATGCCATTCTTTCGATTAAGATAGTGAAACGAGGCCCTACGTGTATTATACTTTAAGTGTATATAGAAAAATCAACGGCAACGAGCGAGTTGTCCATGGCCAAAATCTGTAGACAAAAATTATCAGCAAAGAGAAAAGAAAAGGTTATTGAAATAAAGTGAACGGAATGGAAATGCATTGCATTGATTGAATACAACTTTCAGTCGCGGCATTTTGCGTGAAATTCTAGTTGCTCTATCCATGGAAAATGCATCGCCACAAGTGCAGCGCCACTCATAATGGAAAAAAAAATCCTCGGCATAAGTGTGTTTGCATCCATATCAGAGTAGCCTTTTTCTGCAGTTTTGTTTAAAACAATTCTCTTGTTGCTGTATATAATTTGGTATGTGCGAAGCCTCGGTTTATCATTTCGTCGGAAACACTAGCATCCATACTTCCACTCAACTCCAGAAGATGGACATTTTTCGGGTCAAAACAGGGATCGAACCAGCGACTTTTCGCTTTCTAAACGAGTATTCTCTAGACCACGGATCAACATTCATGTGGCTTACTACAGTAACGTGACGATACTCAATATTCCTTCTGGGGACAGCAGGGTGCATACTGAACAGAGGATTCTCTTGTGTCGCATTTTGAACGATTGATAGCACAGCCCTAGAAACGTGTTCTGTACGGTAATTCGCTGTCATATGTGAGTAATGATGGCGCGGAACAGAGTGATACTGTTCGACTGTAGGCCTAGTTCTAAATATTGTCTCTTTTTATATGTTGTACATAAAATTTGTGTGATGGAAGGTATATTGCAAGACGATGAAAGTAAAATGAATTCTTTATGTTGAAATGTTTTATGACCATACCCATGCAATGCGCTTTGAGCATTATTGGTACTACTGAATGGAGCAGAAAAAAAGTTTTATCATTATTACATTCAGTGGACCGGTGGTCTAGAGGTAATGCGCCTGCCTAGAAAGCGAAAAGTCCGGGTCGGAAGTATGCGGTGGTTCGATCCCCATTTAGGCCTAAAAACAATGCCCCCATCCATTAGACCACGAGCGGTGGTCTGGGTGCTAGTCTTTCGGATGAGACGATAAACCGAGGTCCCGTATGTTACACAAAATTATTTAGTGCACGTAAAAGAACCTACGGCAACAGGAGAGCTGTCCCTGGCTAAACTCTGTAAAAAAAAAAAAAGCCACTCTGATAGAGAAACAAATACAGTTGCAGACAGGAAAAAGTTTTTTAAAAAAGGGTGGCGCTGCTCTTGTGGCGACGCGCTCTCCACTGGGAGAGCAGCCCTAATTTCACGCAGAGAAAGCTGCCGTGACATAAAGTGGTATGGGGGAAAAAAAAAGATAACTCCGTGTGACTGTGGGTCACTCGGTTCAGATTTTTTTTGCCTATGTTGGCAGAAGATGAAAGAAGGAGGCGGTGGAAGAGGGACGGCGACGACGAGGAGGAGGAGGAGGAGGAAGGGTAGGAGAAAGGAAGGTGATGCAACTTTTTGTGTTTCTGTCTACCGAGCCACTCTGACATTTTTCCTCACAAGACTGAAGTGAAAAAAAACCCCACAAAAAACAAAACAGAAGACATAGTACAGACATTGTCTCCCCAAGACATACGGAGTCTACTACTGTAAACAATACATTTAGAATAACACGATAAAAAATAGTTCATAAAAATACAAAGAAGCTGACACTGGCCAGCTGTATTGAAAAAAAGGTGTCTTAAAAGAAGAGAACAAGAGAGAGAGAGAGAGAGAGAGAGAGAGAGAGAGAGAGAGAGAGAGAGAGAGAGAGAGAGAGAGGGAGGGAGGGAGGGGTGATAGTTTGAATGCGGGTGTGTCTATAAGACCAAGTAGTGAAGGATATCAGACAAAACAAAGCAAACATACAAAACAAGGAAAAAAAAGAATGAAGCATACAATCTGAATGTACCACACACACACGCTGTACATGTACATCAAACTGACAAGGGGGAGTGGAGATGGCCCTGTGGTTAGAGCGTTGTGCGCGTGATCTGATGGCCCGGGGTCAAGCCACTACCGTGGTACCCCTTCAAGAGCACATTTCCTCAGGAGCAAACATCAGTGCCGACTCCACTCCCCTGAAAAAAGCCCTTCTGATGATATTATAAACCGAAGTCCCGTGTGAACATCCTGCGCCTACTTTAAAACCCGTTCCGCCTTTTGGAGGAGTAGACCTTTGCATGTCGGTAGGAACGGATGACAAAAAAACAACAACAAAAAACCCCCTCACACGCACACTGGTGTCATGCTTAGTTATCATCTCCTAAGTCGAAATGCGGCTACTTATAATGGTGGGCAAAAATGGTCAAACACGCCAACCCCCCCCCCCCTCTCTCTCTCTCTCTCTTCTCTGTCTGTCTGTCTGTCTCTCTAAACCAATCACGTACTCACAAAACTGCCAACCCCTACACACTTCAGGACTACTTTAGTGTAGTATAACAAGTCGATAGTTATTAGTTAATAGGTAATGGAGACATATAATGGCAAAAGTTAGGAAAAGGGATGGTGGGGAGAGCGAGGCGAGCGAGAGCGAGAGAGAGAGAGAGAGAAGAGAGAGAGAGAGAGAGAGAGAGAGACAGACAGACAGACAGACGACAGACAGACAACAAAAAGACAGACAAAAAGACAGACAGAGACACAGAGAGAAAGTGACAGACAGACAGACACAGAGAGAGAGACAGAAAACCAGACAGGCATACATGAACACAGAAAAAGACTCGGACACACACACACACACACACAATCAGTCAGAGACACAGGAAAAGCGTAGAGAGAGAGAGAGGAAGCAGAGCTCACTGCAGCAGCAGCAGCAGCAGGAATTATGAGAGGGAATGATTATTATGGAGAGTCTCCCCAAGGACACTGGTGGCTGACAGAAGGTCGTGCCCCTGTGTCTGGCACCTCCTCCCCCTCCCCTCCCCCCTCTACCCCACCATCCCACCCTGACAGCAGACTGTCATTAGCATGGATATCAACAGCAGGAGGGACAGAACAGGCACCACCAAGGGCAATTACATGTTTGTGGACGTGCGTCTGCATGAACTGGCTTCAGCTTACACGTTAACACTTTCCTCCCTTCCTCCCCCACCAGTCTACCCACCCATCTTCACGCCCACGCATGGATGTATAAGTACGCACTCACACAATCGCGTGCGCACGCACAGACAAAAGCAGACACAGACAGACAGACACACAAAACTGCATAGACACGACGACTGGATGTAAAAAAAAGCACATGAGTGCTTACTCCATTATCACTGAGATAAAAGAATAAAATAACAAATCACACACACACACGCACACACACACACACACACACACACACACACACACACACACACACACACACACACACACACACACACACACACACACGTGATTGGTCGCGAGTGCGCGTTTTTAGGTATGCAGACGATTAGTATATTCTACTACATTGCTACCATAACACTTCATCATTACCACCAGCGCAATACATCAATAATAAAATTCGTGATCTTGATTCTAGTCTTCGGATAAATGCAATAAACAGGGGTTATGTGTGGCAATATAAATTTACCAATCGTAAAGCGATTGGACAACTTTTCTTGGCAAAAGTAAGTTAAAAAAAACCAAACCTACTCCCTAAAGCGAACAAATGCATGTAGTAAAGAAAATGGGGGAAAAGGTAGTGCTGTATCTAAGCGCTTCACTCTTTCCCTTGTAAAGCAACCCAGATTTCATCGCAGACAATTTGCCATGATAACGGACCCTAAATGTTACACAGCATAACACAATTTATCAATAGCAATGAGGCAAGATCAGCATATAACAGTCCAATTTTTTCTCCCTTGGCTAGAACCACACGTTCACGATGGTGAGACTTTGCGTATGCGACCATGTTTGCCCACCAAGAAGGTAGCCGTATTCCGACTTCGAGGAGGTATGCTGGGTATGTTCGTGTATTCGTACCCATCCGAACGCTGACACGAGTTACGGAATCTTTAAGGTGCATATTTGTCCTTCTGCATGAGCGTATGCACAAAGGAAAATAAGGCACTGGCTGGTCTGCACTTAAAGTTGATCTAGGAGACCGTAAAAAATCTCCACCCTTTATTCACCAGACGGCACCGAGATTCGAACCCGCGACTTCATGGACCCATGGGAATGGAGTCAGTCTTCTTACTTGGCTTTAGTGTCCGTGTAACTAATAAATAAAAATGAAAATAAAAACAACCCGGCACACGTCTAAGACTGCGGCATTTCAAAACAGGATTTCTGACAACAACGTCCAAGAATTGGAAAAAGGAAACACAACACAACAATGTCAATGAGATTCTTCGTTCTTACCTACATCGCCAGCATAGAAGGAAGTAGCAACATCACCACGAAAATATTCCTATTTGAAAAAACAAACCTTACAACAATTTTTTCCTTGTTTCATAGAAAAAAAGGACCACGATTAAAGACAACTTTATTATCTCATACAGGAAAATGACATCGCTGCTAATGTGACTGTTACCTGCTCAGAAATGCAGTCCAGAATCTGTCTTCACGCGAATCCACTGTGAACTTAATCCTGGACACAGTCTGACGGTCAAAGAGCGATGTCTGTCTGTCTGTCTGTCCGTGTTTCCCGAAAGACAAAGGACCATTCAGCTGCATCAAATGGACCTCATTCTGCTCACAGCATGTGTGACGGATCAATGTCAAGAAAAGGGCCACTGTCTTTTCTTCTTTTGCTCGGCTGATTACATGATTTTCTCTCCCTGTGTCGTCCGCAGTCAGTTATTTTGGGATTTGTCTCTCTCTCTCCCCCCCCCCCCCCTTTCTCTCTTTCTCTACCCCCCTGAGAGACGTGAATAAAACAGAACAACTGTTACGAGTTTCGCCAACAGACGAGTGAGTGAGGGAAGCCTGGCTTAGGTATGTCTGTAGGTCTTGGTCAGCATTTGTTTAGACATTCAGGGGAAATGGTCACGTATACACATACATACAGACATTACATACATGCGTACATACATACATACATTCATACATACATACATACATACATACGTACGTACGTACGTACGTACGTACGTACGTACGTAGTAAGTACGTAAGTATATACATACATACATACATACATAAATACGGACGTACATACATACATACATACATACATACATACATACATACATACATACGCAGTAAGTACGTAAGTATATACATACATACATACATACATACATACATACATACATACATACATACATACATACATACATACATACTACATTCATACATGCATGCATGCATGCATGCATGCATGCATGCATGCATGCATACATACATACATACATACATACATACATACATATATGCATACATACATACGTAGGTAGATATGTACATACATACATACATACATACATACATACATACATACATACATACGTACGTACGTACGTACATACATACATACATACATACACACACAGAGACATACATACATACATACATACATACATACATACATACATACATGCATGCATGCATACATACATACATACATACATACATACATACATACATACATACATACATACATACATACATACATACATATACATACATACATACATACATACATACATACATACATACACGCACGTGCCTGCTTTAGCCGATGGACAGACAGACAGGGAAAAAAAAGCAGGGGAGAGGAGGAAGAAGAAATGAAAAAAGAAGAGAGAAAGATACAAGGTTAAGTTAAAAAGACAAAAAGACAGAAGAAACCAGACTGACTGAGTGGGATGAATACAGAATGACAGAATGGGATGATAGTGGAATGAGGGATATAAAAGGGAGGTAGAGCAGCAGATTTGCAGATGACACTGCAGATTTGCAGATGACAAACATCAGATTTGCAGATGACATTGACCTCATGGGCAGCAGCAAACAAGAACTGCAAATCCTCACAGACAATTTAACAGATCGAGCGAGCGCATACGGCATGGAGGTCAGTACAGAGAAATCAGAGATCATGGTCAACAGCGCGAGTAATGACATCACGGAAATAAAGATGAATGGAGAAACACTAGAAGAGGTGAGCCAATTCAAATACTTAGGCTCCATCCTAACAAAAGATGGCACATCAAACAATGAAGTGAAAGCTCGCATTGCAACAGCAACATCTGCTCTAGTCAGACTCGAGAAGATCATCAGAAGCAACAACATCAGCTTCTGCACCAAATACCACCTTTACAAATCCCTCGTGATATCTATCCTCCTATATGGCTGTGAATCATGGACTCTGACAGCAGAGTTAGAGAGGAGAATCCAAGCATTCGAGAACAAGTGCCACAGAAGACTCCTCAAAATATCATACAAAGAACACAAGACCAATACCTATGTGAAAGAAGAAATCAAAAAGCGTGTGGGCCCCCAAGAGCCTTTGCTCTCCACCATAAAGAGGAGAAAGCTGATGTGGTTTGGTCACACCACAAGACACAACACCCTAGCAAAAACCATCCTGCAAGGAACAGTCGAGGGCAAGGGAAGAAGAGGCCGCCAAAAGAAATCATGGGTTGACAACATCAAAGACTGGACCGCCCAACCCCTACAACACCTCCTACTAGCCACACAGGATCGTGAAGCATGGAAAAAGATCTCTGTTGCGTCTTCTCTCATGTCCCCCCTACGTCCTTTGGGACATGGGACTGAGTGAGTGAGTGAGAGTAGCAGAAAAATGTCAAAAGAGAGAGAGAGAGAGAGAGAGAGAGAGAGAGAGAGAGAGAGAGAGAGAGAGAGAGAGACAGAGACAGAGACAGAGAGACAGAGACAGAGAGACAGAGAGAGACAGAGAGAGACAATGACAATGACAAAGATTAATTGTGTTAGGCTTTTCAGCCCATTCACAAACGGGTAGTTGGGGAAAGGGACCGAAATCGAAAGGTACAACAAGAGAG
>CM060320.1:45217694-45232694 GCA_030674155.1 Stramonita haemastoma | reverse complement strand
GGAGAGAAGGACAGGAGACGAGAAGAAGGAAAGAGACGACAGAGAGACAGACGAGGAAGAACAGAGGAGACAAGATTCTGGTATGGGGTAGGAGGCAGGTAGGCATATACATGGTAACCTGGATGATGCTGGGGCAACGGAAAACAAAAAGGAGTGTATACATGTATAGATAATGAGGATGGAAGGGACATCATCAGAAACAGCGGATGAGAAGGGGAGACGACCCCATCATAATGTCCACCAGGAGTCTCGGGGCGACAGAAGCAGACAGGACAGGAAATGAAGCGCCACAAGTGAGAGACCAATTAATTAACCCCCTCAGGGCTCTCTCTCTCACTCTTTTCTCTCTCTCCTCTCTCTCTCTCTCTCTCTCTCTCTCTCTCTCTCTCTCTCTCTCTCCTCCCCTCTCAATTTCTTTCATATTGCTTACACCTCAGTGGATATCTATCACCTTAATGAAGATTAGAAATTGGTCAAAACATGCGTCTATTTACAACAGTAAGAAACCCAAAGCTTAAAACATCCCCCCCCCCCCCTCGTGTGAGCGTTTTCTTATGACACGTGAAGAGACTCCCGAAAACACCTTTCAGACCAACAGGTCTGTTACTACATCCTCAATGCAATGCAATAAATCAATCAATCGATCGATCAGTCAACCAGTTAAACCGACCAACCAACTAATCAATCAATACCCCCTATCAAAACAGCTACGAAGAAAAAAAAAAACCCAGACTCTCCCAATCTCAAAGACGCGCTAGCCGATTCTTATTGAAAGACAAAATAAAATGGGCTGGGGGGAAGGGGTGTAGGGGTGGCGTTAGAAACAAATAACAGACAGATGAGATATCAGATATAAGAGATCGTGCAAACCATCAGACCCTGAATACAAAGAAAACCTATAGATCCTACACTACATTCAGCTATCAGTTACAACTGCCTAACTGTGGGTGCCACTATCTCATAACACACACTACCACACACACACACGCACGCGCGCGCGCAGGCACGCACGCACCACACACACACATATATATATATACACACATATATATATACATATATATGTATATACATATATACATATATATATATATGTACATAATGCATACACACATACATACATGCACACAAATACATACATACAACACAACATACATACATATACATACATACATACATACATACATACATACATACAACATACATACACACACATACACACATACACACACATACATACACACATACATACACACATACATACAACAACCATACATACACACATACATACATACATACAACATACAACATACATACATACATACATACATACATACATACACACATACAACACTACATACATACAACACACTACATACATACACACACACATACATACATACACACACATACATACATACATACATACAACAACACTACATACATACACACACAACAACAACATACATACATACATACATACATACATACATACATACATACATACATACATACATACTACTACACACATACTACTACATCATACTACATACACGACACGTTCAGCCACTGTTACGTGACTGACTGCAAGCTACTCAGCGTGCGAGAAATCTGAGCTCGTAGTTTTCCAACTTCCTCGGGCCAGAAATGATGGAAGTAGTGATGCTATGTCCCACAGGAGGAATTATTGTCATGCAACTGATCGTCTGCTTTCTTTACTGAACTACCCCATTCATTCCTTTGTGCTCCGTCTCTCCATTTCTGTCTGTCTGGTTCACTGTGTGTGTGTGTGTGTGTGTGTGTGTGTGTGTGTGTGTGGATGTGTGAGAGGTGTGAGAGTGGAGAGAGAGAGAGAGAGAGAGAGAGAGAGAGAGAGAGAGAGAGAGAGAGAGAGAGAGAGAGAGAGAGAGAGAGAGAGAGTGCGCGCGAGCATGCACGCGTGTGTTTATTTGTGTGTGTGTGTGTGTGCGCGCGCTGTGTGTGTGTGTGTGTGTGTGTGTGTGTGTGTGTGGTGTGTGTGTATGCGCGCGCGCGCACACGCAGAAATGGCAATGATCTGTACACGAGGCTTTTGACCTCGATGAATGGGTGTATGATCAAATCAACCATGAACAAATCAGTTGGCTGAAGCCATAAAATGGTGATGAAAGTAAAGTAACACGCTTTACAGGCTCATAGAACTCCAATACTCTTTTATCATTTTATACAATACCAAAAGAATGTGTGTGTGTGTGTGTGTGTTTGTGTGTTGTTGTGTGTGTGTGTTTGTGTGTGTGGTGTGTGTGTGTGTGTGTGTGTGTGTGTGTGTTGTTGTGTGTGTGTGTGGTGTGTGTGTGTGTGTGGTGTGGTGTTGTTTGTGTTGTGTGTTTGTGTGTATTGTGTTTGGTGGTGTGTGTTGTGTGTGAGCGGCTGTGGTGGCATACAACAAACTGAATAAACGCATCTGAATATTTACAAATCACCTAAAAACTGTGGTCATCTATAATATCAGGATTGATAGACGCAAATAATTTAAAAATACATTAGAATAAAAAAAAAGAATAAAAAAAACAGACAAACATCAAAAATATTAACAATCATATGTATAGAATAAGATTAAACATAGATTATAATAGTAGTGTATTACTATGATATGACATGGAATGATATATATAGATAATATGATATAACGTAAAATGATATGGTATAATACATCAGTGATATGATATAGCATATATGACATAACACGATATATAAACATAACGTAATATGATATAATCTAATACAAAACTAATATAAGATAAGATAAACAATCAAACTGTGCTCGTGGCCCAACATCACGTTTTTTTTTTATCTTCAAACAAGAAACACACACCACTTTCTTTCTTGTAGAAATCATTCTAACTCTTTAGCACGAAGTAACACGGGACAAATCCACTCCTTTGCATCGGAACTGATGAGGTAGATAATGAAGGGGCACAAGAACCGCATGCCCTGTCGCAATCTGCAGCTGAATCTGTGAGGACCTGGTTTCCAGCGGATAATGGAAACAGGAGGGAACAAAAAAATCTTTATCTGGGAATGGAATACGCCACAAACCGGGCCATTTCTGGTGGTAGCGTTGTCTTTCTTATAATGCCTCTGTTGTTCAACTTGATGGTCTTATGGGGGGGGGGGGGAGAGAGAGAGAGAGAGAGAGAGAGAGAGAGAGAGAGAGAGAGAGAGAGAGAGAGAGAGAGAGAGAGAGAGAGAGAGAGAGCGAGCAGCAGACAGAGAGTCAGAAAACGAGAGCAAAGGATGAAGAGAGAGAAGAGACAGAGAAGAGAGAGAGAGAGAGGAAAAGACAGGAGGGAGAGATAGAAAGGAGAGAAGAGACGAGAGAGAAACAAAAGGGAGAAAGGAAGCAGAAAACACAAAGGCAACCAAGACTCAGCCAATCTTATTTTCAGACGAAGCAAAGCATAAATAACCTAATAAAAAAACAAATGATCCGATTGAAGGAGATGGAAAATACCGGATCGAGGACAAGAGTGAAAGTAAAAGAGGAAAACGCCTTTAACACACAGGACAAAGACAGAAGGCGTTTAAAGAAAGCAAAGAAAAAGACTAGGCAGACAAACAAAAGGCAGGGATTGAACAAGTTAAACACACGTCGTACATCAGAGATTAGGAATCAATAAACAGAAATCACATATCAGACAAAGCATCAGAACTGAACACCTACTTGAATAATCTAGCAACAGCAGCAATAGCAGTAGCAGCAGCAACAACAACAGCAGCAACATTAACAACAGCAGCAACATCAACAACAACAACAGCGCAAGAGCAGATGTTTTCCATCCCATTTTCACGCACATTTACTCTATTCCCATGGCGGTGGCTCGAAAATATTGTGTCACCCGTTCTTCTTCCTCCCACTCTATTTTCAAACACAACAGAGCACGAAAGGCGATCCAGTTTCACAGCTCCGAGCCAGTGGCTGTGGTTGGTGTGGGTTTTCCTATTCATAATGCACAAGTTTTTTTCCCCCATCGCTTCCATCTTGTGGTTAAGCGCGGCAGAAAATTTCGTCACTGAAATGCAATTAGGACCGTTCCGATTCAATTCTCTTTTAATTAAATTGTCACATAAAGTAATTCACAATGTTTTTTTCTTTTGTATTTGTAGAATATGGGGGATCATCTAAACGATGGCAGCAGCAGCAGATGCAGCAACAGCGAAAAGAACAAAAGGGAAATGATATACTACTACTACACTACTACTACTACTACTACTACTACTACTACTATCTACTACTACTACTACTACTACTACTACTACTACTAACTAACTTACAACTTATACTCTACACTTACTACACTACTACACTTTACTACACTACTTCTACTACTACTACTATCATATACTAACCTTACTACTACTACACTATACTACTGACTACATACTCCACAATACTGCATTTAAAACTACTACATATACTTCACTAAACTACTGCTATAGCAACTATACACTACTAAAAATGCACTGCGCTGCTGCTGCATACTACTACTCACTACTACTACTACTACTACTACTACTACTACTACTACTACTACTACTACTACTACATACACACCGATAATAATTGACAACAAGAAAAGAATAACAATAATATATAACTACGACATAATGATCATAATATGATCCGTTTCGACGCCTGTCTAAATATACGTAAACCCAGGCATTTACGATTGTAGATAAAAAGCAATTACATTACTCAGTCCTAAACATTCACAGCCCAAAACAAATGAGCATGCACTTATACACGCTCTCGCTCTCTCTCACTCTCTCACCATCCTATCCCACCATCCTCTCCCAACACACCACACACACACACACACACACCCCACACACCACACAACGCACACACACACACACAACCATCACATCCATCATCTCTCAAAGTATATACACAATCACTAGTTTTGGTGACCTCTAGAGAGGAATAAACAGATTTTAATGGGGATTTCAAAGCAGCAGAGAATCAGACTCCACCTCACCTCCACCCATTCCGTAGTCCTGCGGACTGGGCGGCACCAATGAAGATTTTGCAACCAGCTTCCTCCACTTTCCGCGGTCCTCTGCTTTCCGCAGCAAATCGTTCCACCCAAGGCAGTCAACTCTCTGATGTTGTCTTTCCATCGTTTTCTCTGTCTGCTTCTTCATCTCCCTCCTTGTACTGTTCCCTGTAGGGCAGTTTGGCCAGTCCAGATGTTCGTATGGCGTGCCTGTACCGCTTTACTTGGTTTTTTCCGATGAAGTCAGGAGTTCTTCATATGGTCGATGGCGTTTTTGATTCTGGTTTTCACTTCCTCATTAGTGATGTGATCCCTGTATAAGATACCAAAGAGTTTGCGAGAGAGATCCAGACTGGCGAAAAGAAACAGAAAAACATTCCATAAGGTTTTAAAGCTACAAACTGCACCAGCAAACGGTTTGGTTTGGCATTTCTAGCAAACGAGCTTCTGCTGTAGAGCAGGTGTCGAGAAGACAGGCAACGATGGAGCAATAACATGATGTCAAACCACAAACTTATATTATAACATAGAAGGGGGCAGCTTGAAAGTTACCCTTTTCTTAGCAGGCAACCAGTGGAGAGAGTAAGAGAGACAAGGAGGTGGGCAAATTTCAGAGAACAGGAAATAACTCACGCAGCATGCAGGACTCTAAATCTTTTCTAGCCCTGCCAGAATATATGATAGAGTCAAGGCCATAAACCAAGGGGGAAAAATGGAAAAAAAAAATCGTTTAATGTCGAAGTAGAACACAGGCAAAGAAGACAACTTTAAAAAAACAACAGTATGTTAGAGAAAATACCAAACAGCGCTGATTTTGCTTAATCTGAGATAACTAAGTGAAATAAAGATATGCTTCTCATGTCAGTTGCTGATCGGGTTAAACACCAAGGTTGTACCACACACACACACACACACACACACACACACACACACACACCACACACACACACACACACCACGCACGCACGCACGCACGCACACACAAACGCACACACACAGAACTTAAAAGATTAGGAACATTGAACATCATTTACATCTAGACATAATTCAGCTGTAGTTAATTCCTTGCCATCAAACGACTATTACACTGATACCATCAGAAAACAGACAAACAAACAAGGAAATAAACCCAAAAAAAAAGTTAACACACCTTTAGCCCCCATCACATAATAACATTAATACTCACATCCAACCACGTACACTTTACAAATGCCTGAACACATGAACACTCACACGCGCAAATACGTAATATGTGTATGTGCGCATATGTAAACACACGCATAATGCATGCACTTTAGCATGCACTGATCTATGACATGTGGGGAAGAGTTTTGACTGTGTCTGTCATTTTCTCCCCCATGGCCGTCTGAAAACGAAGGATGATTCAAATAGGAGTCCCTTTGCGTGTCTCATCTTTCCAGCGGGTGCACATACAATCAAAAGCGCGCGCGCGCGCACGCACAACGCATACACACATAGCTACAGGAAAAGAGAGAGAGGGAGAGAAAGAGAGGGGGGGTGGAAACAGAGCAGGAGAGAGAGAGAGAGAGAGAGAGAGAGAGAGAGAGAGAGAGAGAGAGAGGAGAGAGAGGAGAGAGAGAAGACAGAAGAGACAGAATACAGACAGAGACAGAGAGGAGAGAGGAGAGAGAGAGAGAGAGAGAGAGGGAGGAGGGAGGGAGGGAGGGAGGGAGGGAGAGAGAGAGAGAGAGAGAGAGAGAGAGAGAGAGAGAGAGAGAGAGAGGAGAGAGAGAGAGAGAGAGAGAGAGAGAGAGAGAGAGAGAGAGCGAGAGGAGAGAGAGAGAGAGAGAGAGAGAAAACAGACAGACAGACAGACAGACAGACAGACCGACGACGACCTCAGCGTACAAATCCAACATCACTCAGCCAAGAGTGCTAAATTTAGCGCGCCCTTTCCCCTTGTCACCACACACACACCACACATACATCCACACAACACACACACCACCACACAGAGAGAGAGAGAGAGGAGAGAGAGAGAGAGAGAGAGAGAGAGAGAGAGAAGAGAGAGAGAGAGAGACGAGAGAGAGCAGAGAGAGAGCAGACAGGCAGGACAGAGAGACAGGAGACAAGACAGACGAGGGCAGACAGACAGACAGAGAGAGTTTATTCACTCATCAAGACTGGGAAGTAGGTTTGAACTCTACATCATTTACTGCACCCCTTTCCTTGTACACTCCTGTCCAAAGAGCGTTGGATTCTCTGCTAGCTCAAAGCCGCACAGGCTGAAAACGACAAACTGATAGTGTCACTTCAACCCAATCGTGTTGTTTATTGCCCCACCGACCACTGTCACTCGCTGTTTAGCTTCTGTCACTCCATCTCCCCTTCATGTGCAATCTTCAATCGAAGTCAGTGCCTGTCATGATTATTCAACTGCGAAGGATATTAGAATCAGCTTTTTTTTTAATTCCTGCTCTATTATATCTTAACTAAAGATGGTTTAGAAATGTTGAAAGGAGACCAAGAATTACAAGAAGTAATTACTTAAAAAAAAAAGCAAACACTGGGTTACACGAAGATATGCACTAAAATGACATACAGATCCCCTTACACTTTTGTCCACACACGCACTACTCGTTCACTCATTGATGATAATGACCGCAGACTTTGCTGGAAGATATTTTGTTGCTATTGTTAAGTGATGAAACTGATTGTTCGAAAATCCAAAGTGGTGTCTTTAAGGGTAAAAAAAAAAGGAATCACTAAAACAAAATATTAAAAAATCACTAAAACAGCAACAGTGGTAGTACATTTCCAATGTCCTTCATAGCTATCAACGAAAATCCATCGATGAAAATTATCCGGGGTTCACAAAGCTACATAGCACCATTTTGAAATGGAATGTTTTTTCGGTCAGGAGGTCGGACACGTTGAGTGGTTTGAGCGCAAGGCTCGGGATCTGAAGGGATCGGGTTCAAGTCGCCGCTGAGCTGTCTGGCTGTGGGGATTTTCCCGGTGTTAACACTCTCCGCAAAGTCATAGCATCACAAACAGAGCTTCCGCGTGCCAACATACGCATAACTCACACCTTGCCAAAACACACAGACAGACAGACAGACAGACAGACAGACAGACAGACAGACAGACACACCACACACACACACACACACGCACACACAACCTATACAAATACTTTAGAATCCTAAACCAGAGAGATTCATGTAGATTACGAGCAAAGTATTAAATATCAACAGATTAAAAAAATATAAGCACGCACGCACGCATGCACACACACACCATTTCTTTTTTTACGGAAGAGTAGACAACCACACACAAGTCGTAGTAAGTTTGACAACAAAAATTCAGCATGCAGCCGAAAGTTCATTGCTGTATTAGCTTATAAAAACAGTAAAACATCTGTAAACTAGATACATGGGCGATGTCACGTTGTAGTGTGTATGAAACACCCGACCGCTGTAACACTTTTCCTGGGAGAAAAACACTGAGAGCTTGATGCTTTTTTTTTTTTTTAGTCTTCTACTTCCCTAGTCCCCCCCCCCCCCCTACCAGCACTGCACAAGGCTTTGAGGGAGGATATGTGTTTGTGTGTCATATGTTCTGGCACTCCTTTTTCTGGTGGCATTGCAAGGACTTATGGCATTAAAAAAAATCTACCATAGGTTTCAGACAACTAAATTGATGTATCCCGTTGAGGTTTGATGGTTCTCTTCATCTTTTCCATTTCTGGCTTACTTTGATCAACAGGCTTTGATGAAGTATTAAGGTGGAGTTTACTTAGAGATTAGGTGTGTGTGTGTGTGTGTGTGTGTGTGTGTGTGTGTGTGTGTGTGTGTGTGTGTGTGTGTGTGTGAGTGTATGTGTGTGTATGTGTGTGTGCGTCTGTACATGCGTGTGTGCGTGCGTGCATGCGAGAGAGAGAGAGAGAGAGAGAGAGAGAGAGAGAGAGAGAGTTAGAGAGAGAGGAGAGAGAGGAGAGAGAGAGAGTAAGAGAGAGAGAGAGAGAAAGAGATAGACGGACAGACAGATAGACAGACAGACAGACAGACAGATAGACAGGCGGAAGAAAATAAAGGCAAGTCAATAGTATCAAAGACATAAACATCATTACATTTTCTTCGGTTTAGGCCATCACATAGCATCATTCTATCATGTTAAAACCTCGACGTGCACACGCACACTACGCAACACAATGTGTTGTGTGTTGTGTGTGTGGTGTGTGTGTGTGTTGTGTGTGTGTGTGTGTGTGTGTGTGTGTGTGTGTGTGTGTGTGTGTGTGTGTGTGTTGTGTGTGTTGTGTGTGTGTGTGTGTGTGAGTGCACGCACGCGTACACGCGCGCGTGTGTGTCTGTGCGTGCGCATCTGCGCGCGCGCACGAACACACAGGCGTACGCATATATACGGGTTTACCCCACCCATATCAGTTACAGATCATTTATCTCTCGTTTAGCTTAAAAGTCGCGAAACCAAGAGCGAACTCCACATTTCATTCAAAACATTCAACACCTGGTTTTTCTCATCAAACATTGCCTCCTAACTTTCACCCGCAGAGCACGTTGCACCGGAGCTCTGAGGTCGATTCAATGCAAAAACTGTATGCTTTGAATGGAATCGGCTCCCTGGAGAGGATAAATGATGCCTCCCGTTTCGTCCCCTTATGGCCCCTCGCATCAGGAGACCCGGACATCCGTCAGATAAAAAGTGACAGAATCAAACCCAAACACTGACAGAATCCCCAACGGTATCGGCGCCCCTCTGTGGCAATGCAACCGCATATTTCTGAGTGTGATACCAGAGTTTTAGCGCCGGAATGTCGCAGAAGTGAAATCACTGGAAACATGTGTTCATTGTTGGAATGTATACTTATGTGTGAGGTGGATAACGTAACAGATTGTTAATACTTGGCGCGTTTGGTTTTTTTGCTGGCGTGGAAAGTTATGACGTCGTTACCGGATCGGGTAAGCAATTTCGCTTTCCGTTTGTGGGTGTATCAGTTACCTGGGATTGTGTTTATATCAGGATGGGGTTCATTGCTCTCTGTGTGTGTGTGTGTGTGTGTGTGTGTGTTGTGTGTGTGGTGTGTGTGTGTGTGTGTGTGTGTGTGTGTGTGTGTGTGTGTGTGTGTGTAAGAGAATGTGTGTGTGTATTCGCAAGCGCATTCACACGCATGCTTTGCCCACCTGGCTATGCGCAGCCCAGCTGTATGTGCATGCACACTTTTATATGTGTGCGTTAATTTGAACAAGATAGAAAAAAAGTAGAAATGTACTCAGAGAGAGAGATGAGAGAGGAGAGAGAGAGAGAGAGAGAGAGAGAGAGAGAGAGAGAGAGAGAGAGAGAGAGAGAGAGAGAGAGAGAGAGAGGAGAGAGAGAAGAGAGAAAGAGAGAGAGAAGAGAGACAGAGAGACAGAGAGAGAGAGCAGGAGAGAGAGAGAGAGAGAGGAGAGAGAGAGAGAGAGAGAGAGAGAGAGGGAGAGAGAGAGAGAGAGAGAGAGAGAGAGATGAGGAGAGATGAGAGAGAGAGAGAGAGCAGAAGAAAAGATACCAGTTGAACAGAATGACTAAAAAAAAGAACGATAAATTAATGCAAAAAGATCAGAGCGAAACCAGACGGACAAAGAACTTGATTTTTTCCATCATCAATACAAAACAAAAAACCCAACAATCCGCCCTGAAAGCCTCTACCCATCCCAGAATATCTGAGCTATTTCTTGTCCATCAATATCCAGTCCATTTTCCACTTGGCTTTCGTTTCAGCTGAGGGAGAGAAAGCCGGGATCGAATCCCGTGTTCTGTGGGTTCCTAGTTAAAGGGAAATTCAGGGTGTGGTTTATTTCCACCTGTCAGAATGCTGAACATCACTAATAGGCGAGAAAAAGGAAGAAACAGATATATTAATAATAATAACCCCACCTTACTGCGTGGCTACTGCTCTGTTGTGAACCCCCCAGAGATGACAAAGCTCGTTACAACAAAACGTAGAGCGATCTATCTCAACAGCTGACTGGCTGCTATACTACAGGGTATATAAAATGTCATACTTGAACTATTGAAACACAAAGCTGAAGTAATGCCAACATGTTGGCCAACCGGGACAAAAAAAACCTCCATTGTCTTCACAAAAGTGAATGGAGACGGTTCAAAATTCAAGAAACAAGTTAACACTGCAGCATTTCTTCATGCTAAAACACCTAAGCGTGTAAAATGGGCGAAGATGTGTTAGGGAAAAGGTCAGAGAATGGAACTGATTAGGTACATAAAAAAAAGCGCACAATACTAAATAAAGCAAACATTTACACACACACACACACACACACACACACACACACACACACACACACACACACACACACACACACACACACACACAACTTACTGGCTTCTCGTGAACAATCAGAGCCGGCTAGGATGGCAATGTTCGTGCAACAGGACATTGATTTGTAAGAACGCGCGTCCTTTCTCAGTGTGAATGCACCCAGGTGACAACAGTGAAAGGGCGTGTGCGTAGGTTTTTTCTTTTGGCCGTTTCTATAATTAAGTCAGTGTTTTTTGTATGTGCTCAAGCATGCTGAAATGTGTGTGGTATGTGTTGTGTGTGTGTGTGTGTGTGAGTGTGTGTGTGTGTGATGTGTGTGTGGAGAGGGAGGGATGGGATGAGAGAGAGTGAGGAGAGAATGAGAGTGAGAGAGAGAGAGGAGAGAGAGAGAGGAGAGATGAGGATGGAGGAGTGAGAGAGGGGAGGGAGGGAGGATGGATGGATGGAGGGAGAGAGAGAGAGAGAGAGAGAGAGAGAGAGAGAGAGAGAGAGAGAGAGAGAGGAGAGAGAGAGAGAGAGAGAGAGAGAGAGAGAGAGAGACGAGAGAGAGACAGATACAGGGACAGAGACAGAGAGACAGACAGACAGACAGACAGAGAGAGAGAGAGAGAGAGAGAGGGAGGGAGAGAGAGAGAGAGAGAGAGAGAGAGAGGAGAAGAGGAGAGAGAGAGAGAGAGGAGAGAGAGGGGGGGGGGAGGGAGAGAGTTATAGTGTTTTTGTGTGCGTGCAGCGCTAAAGCATTTATAGCTGATCTTTTTCTTATTTTTAGCTCACAAGTTTACACAATAAGTCCTACAACCGGCACAGTAAGTCAAGCTTCCGTACTTAACTGCGCCGTAACATTTCACACAAGAAAAACCCACCCAATCTTTCGTAGAGCACTGTGACCGACAGTACAGACAATCCACATACCTAGCGCGCACCATTGAGAAGAAAGGCTCCACTATGCTGGACTTGGCTAAGCCTGATCACATGAAAGTTTCAGTACAGTGATCCCATGACTCGCCAGGGAGTTCGTAAAGGGAAGTAAAGGTAAAGGTGTCCCATAACCTATGTGGTCGTAGGGGAGCGAGGCGTAGAGACCTCAGCTTGACTAGGGGGCCAGCATGTGAGGGCGGCGTCCATCTCTCTACCTCGCTGCTTTACCTTCTCTGACCCTAACGAGGGCAGGAACCCATTACAGCTGGGTGAACTTGGGGGGGGGGGGGGGGGGGTGCTGTACTGAAGCCAAGGCGCGCAAACGGTCACCCATCCACCTGTTAACCACGCTCGGTAGTGCTTAACTTTGACTTGGGGAATGGGATTTCTCTGACCACTTAGCTATCCCGCTCCCACAAATTCTGGGACTAGTCCAATGCTAAGGTGTAGTTAACGTGCGCATACAAATGTCTTTTTTTGTCGTTCCTCGGCTAGTGCTCAGATAATGTTTTTTTAAAATTTTTCGTTTCTAGGCTAGAGCTGGCGAGGTTCACCCATGACGAGAGTTTGGGTATGTGACGATTTACCCACAACTAAGGTAGCCACATTCCGACTTCGTGGAAGATAAAGGTTTTTGATTTAGGATAAAATATGGCTGAGAAAGGCAATACAAAACAAGAGACAAAGGTTTCCACTTAAAAAAAAAACACCATTGCTTTTCTCTACTATTAACCCTTTATGGACTATCTACGCTCCCTTCCTCTACGCACACATGCAATCCCGCACGCACGCACGCAAGCACACACACACGCAAGCACAACACACACACACACACACACACACACACACACACACACACACACACACACACACACACACACACACACACACACACTTTTCCTCCCCCTAATCGACAAATTTCCAAGTCAATTTCCCCGACAGCCACACACTAATCCTTCTCTTGTTCAAACTGTACGTGTTTATGTGCAGAGATTACCACGGCTGATAACTTACACTCTGAGGTCCGAGCCTAATTCCATTGTGGTTTGACTACAGAACAGCCGTATTGATTGGTATTCATTATCATGAAGTCACTTTTCTCCCCCTCCTCCCCCTCCTCTCTACTGCCATGGAAACTGATTGTTCGCCATCCGAATTCACACACACACACACTGTTGGCAAGCTCGCTCTCCATCTAATGTGGACCAGGCATGATTTTGTTGGGCTTTCTTCCAATTTCTTTCCTCGGTCCCACTTGAGACAGATGTCCAACAAGCGTACGGAAGAGTTCTTTCCTTCCATGGGGACTGTGAGCACATTGTTATTACCACTTTAGTTAAGTCTCAGGAGAGAGAAAAAAAAGGAAAACCTGATCTATATCAGATTCACGCATCGTTGATAGGCTCTTTATCTGTGCTGAAAAAAGAGAATTGTGTCAGGGCGTTCAATTTATACACCCTATCCCCATTTCTTTCTTTCTTTTCTTCTCAAGACAGAGACACAGAATACATGATTACTGGAATCGTACCATTTCATGGTGACTGTAGGCACATTCTCGCTGCTTATTATTATCCTTCCAAAGAACTTGACGTGCTTCTATTCTCCGCCACGAGGGTCCTACTTTCTTATCTCCTATATTCAAATATCTGTAAGCGGGGAATGGCCTAGTGGTTAGCGCGTTAGCAGAGCTCGTGATCAGAGGGTCCGGGATCGAGCCACCACCGAGGGAATTTTGCTTCCCTAGAGTTAGCATCAGTACGCCTCCACTCCCCTGGAAGTCCCTCGGGTGAGACTACAAACCGAGGTCCCGTGTGCGAACGCATTTAGAACATTTTTCTCACACGCTAAAACCCCGTTCCGCCTTCTGAAGAGTAGGCTATTTCGCGTTGGCAGTAACCGATGACAGAACTTTAAAATTGCAGGCCCACGCGAACGGGTAGCACACACATCTCACCATCGGTGAACGTTACAGCCATGTCCTAGGAACAACAACAAAAAGGAAATCTGTATCGCTGCAGAGGAGGGCTGCACCTGTGTCGGTTCTTAGAATTCACAGAAAACTGCATAAGCAGGTCGGGGAACTCGGAACTTTCTCAACTCTGAAATTGTTTAATGCACATCGGCCTTTGGCCACTGTACATTTTAAGGTATGAGGGTGGAAAGGGAGAGAGAGAGAGAGAGAGAGAGAGAGAGAGAGAGAGAGAGAGAGAGAGAGAGAGGAGAGAGAGAGAGAGAGAGAGGAGAGAGAGAGAGAGAGGAGGATTTGTACGACAGTGGTACTCCTGTGACCACGAGTTATAAGACTGAAAATTATATTTCTGTTACTTTAAAACGCGTTCTTTCCTTTCTCCACCGGAGTGGATATTGCAAAGAAAAACTTGCTAGATTGTATGATATTGATAGAATACAGCTACGTAAAGTTTTTGTTTATTGTTTTTTTTTGTTTTTTTCGTTCCTCGACTAGAGCTCCGAGGTTTACCAACGATGATATTTTTAAGTTTGCGACCAGTTTCGCCCACCATTAAGGTAGCCGCTTTCCGACGTTTAATCCAAACACGTTGTCTAAACACGATACCAATGTACACGCAGTTTATTTTGCTTTTGTAGTTGTTTTTAATTCCTTGGCTAGAGCTCCGAGGTTCATCAATGGCGAGATTTTGTGTATGCGACCGTTTTATCAGCCATTAAGGTATTCACATTCCGACTTCGGGGATATGCTGTTTTAAAAAAAATCGTTCATTCGTTCTA
>CM060320.1:45202694-45207694 GCA_030674155.1 Stramonita haemastoma | reverse complement strand
GTTCTCTCTCCACCTCTCTCTCCAGCCCTCCACCCCAACCTCAAAACTCACGCCAATCTTTCTCTTTCAATACCCACAGCCACACTTCCCCCCTAATCAACCATTTCCTAGTCAATTTCCCCCACAGCTACAAGTTAATCCTCCCCTTGTTCAAACAGTGTGTGGAAGATTCCCACGGCTGATAACTGGTGTCTAGGAACCTTGGCAGACTCCACTGTGGGTTATTTAGTATAGGCTAGTGCTGCCACACACAGCCCATGGCACTGCTTCACTAGGCCTAACTGCTGTTCTTAAGGCCAGTGCTGAAACAGTGGTACGCAGGACCATTGCAAAAGGGTAGCCACTGGTGCCGGACCGATTATCTGTATGCTGTTGACTTTTAACTCTTCAAGTTAGATGTGGGTAGATTTGTGTGTTACTGTTTTATCGTATTGTATTTGTGTCGTATTGTGTTGTAGTCCATTGCATTATACTGTAATGTACTGTAATGTGTTGCATTGCAAACCACCTTCAATTATTCTTCTTTCCTTTGCCACGTTTATGCATGGGGCATCAGTTTTTAAGTCTCATTCATTTGACTTCTCTGGGAATGGAGTCGGTACTGATATTAACTCCAGGGGAAAGATCCCCTTGGACGGGCGCCTCAGGGCTAGCTCGAACCCCGGGCTGTCAGATCACGAGCATGACGCTCTAACCACTAGGCTCTCCTGCACCGCTGGAGAAAAGTATGAGGAATGGAATGGCAGAGCAGAAAGAAAACGATGACAGTAAACAATAAGCCCAAAGAGAGTAACGATACAATAAGTTTTCAGACGTTGAAGATGCTGTGTATACTGACAAAAATACCTCAAGACTATTGAAATAAATGGAAATGACTGTGTAATAGCAACATCTTCACCCTGCTGGCAAGGCAAAAACGCCCAGTCAGATAACAGATTAATCTCTTGTTCCTCTTCCGTTGCACTTCCCACCAAGTTTTTCCCCGACTTTGAAACACTTTTGCATTAATGCTCCACACTATGGTTACGAGTTGCTTTTTAGACATTATTAACGTCCTTGAGGTAATTTCTGATTTAGGGGCCATTTTACCATACACCACCTACAAAAAACAACAACAACAACAAAACAAGCAACCCACTTCTTTTATATAAAACAAAACATGAAATACTTCAGTTTGCTTGTCTGGAGGTTCAACTTTGCGCCAAACTACAGTATCACAAACACCTTTTTTTCTCGGAGTAAATCTAACATGTAAATTTAACAAAGGGACAATATTCTTCACAGAATCTAGGTCGAACCTCAAAGGGCTATCGTAAATCTAACAGATTTAGATCATGGCTCTTATTCGAACGAAGACAACAACTTGAGCTATCTGAAACTGTGAGCTATGGCTGTAGAAGACTGGGTGTTGCAATTCTGATTATTGGCAGTAGACCTCTCTGTGTGACACTGAGGCATCCCCCCCCACTACCACCGAAATGAGCAGTCTCCACGGTATACTTAATCCCTTTTTGTTTTGTCGTTTTTGTGAAAACATTTCGTTACAGTAGGAAGCGTCACATTCATGAAAGCAAAAGTCTCGGTGCGTCCGCATTATTTGTCTAATATCAGATGGACAATTATGCTCTCTTTGATTTCCGTTTGGCACCCCCCAAAAAACAACAACAACAAAAAACACCCAAACAACTAGCACCCGTATGCATTTGTGTATTAAAAAACGCGAGTCCATCCTTTTCTTCAGAAGTAAAAAATCTGCACATCTAAAAAGGTCGCAAAGCAAAACAGATGAACATGAAATAGCATAGACAAAAGCGAAAACAAGAGATGAACAGTACTTTTCCATTCTTCCTGGACCTCCCCCCTCCCCCGCGCGCCTTTTTTTGTAAATTCTTGCTTCCTTCCTACCTCAATATTACCTTTTCACGGGGGGGGGGGGGGGGGGGGGGGGGCAGAGAGAGAGAGAGAGAGAGAGAGAAGAAGAGAGAGAGAGAGAGACAGACAGACAGACAGACACAGATAGCCAGCCAGCCAGAGACAGACTGACAGAAACAGAGAGCGACAGACACAGAGAGAGCAAGAAAGAGACAGAGAAACAGACAGGACCGACGGACAAAACAGGAACATATATATATATATATATGAGAGACAGAAGAGGAGAGAGAGAGAGAGAGAGAGAGGAGAGAGAGGAGAGAGAGAGAGAGAGAGAGAGAGAGAGAGAGAGAGAGAGAGAGAGAGAGAGAGAGAGAGAGAGACAGACAGACAGACAGACAGACAGACAGACAGAGACAGACAGACATACAGACAGAGGCAGAAACAAAGAGAGACAAAGGCAGCAGAACAAAAATAACAGATGAAATGTCACCGAGAAATAGAGACATTGTCGAATCAACACATAATAAAGGACAAAAATTCTTCAAAACAAATACATAAAAACAAACCCAAATCTCAATGTCATCATCAACTAATCCAAAAAGGCAATATTTCTTTCCGTAGGCATCTAGCCACCCCCCAAAAAAAAAAAAAAAAAAAAATTGTCGTCAGGTTTCTTCTCTCTCAATATCTAATTCAACGTGCTGTTTTTGTTTGTTTGTTTGTTGGTTTGTTTGCTTATTGCATGACTTGTTTGTTCCATTCACACACACACAAAACCCGCGATCGAATCCCATTTTGTCAGGTTCTGCGCGGTTCTTTGTTCACGGAAAAGTCAGTGTGTGGTTGGGTCACATGTCGAGAAACAGTGAATGATATTGTAATAAAGGACATGACTCCCGCCCGCGCTTCTGGAGCTGTCCGATTGTCTACTTCTCTCAAAGGCTACACAAACACAGACACACAGACACAGACACACACACGCACACACACACACACACACACACACACACACACACACACACACACACACACACACACACACACACACACACCACTCTCTCTCTATCTCCATGAAAGATAACTTCGGTATGTCCAAAACATAGGGTGCACACACGCTCAGATAGAACAAGAGGGGGGGGAGGGGAGGGGAGGGGAGGGAGGAAGAGAGAGAGATTGAGAGACAGAGACAGAGACAGACAGAGACAGGGAGACATAGAGAGAGATTGATTGATAATTTGATAATCTTTATTTCCACGGGTAACAAATGAGTGTAACATTTTTTTCATCTGGCCCTTGCCTTGAGTAAGAATCATCACTGACAGTAGCAAAAAATAATTGTAAGTAAACTGAGAGAGAGAGAAATAGAGAGGGCGGAGGGGGGACAGTGAAGGGGAGAGAGAGGGGGGACAGAGAGAAGGGGGAGAGAGAGAGTAGGAGGAAGGAGGAGGAACAGGAGGAGGACGAGAATAAGAAGAGAAATAATAGAAAGAAGAAGCAGCAGAAGAAGAAGAAGCAGAAGAAGAAGAAGAAGAAGAAGAAGAAAATGATGATGAAGAAGAAAGAAAAACAATAAACGAAAAATACTATGTACTGCCAAACATGTAAGCGTTTACACACCTATAAATGTGATAGCGTATTATGAGTAAGAGCAATGGAATTCCATTTACTTTACACTGTGACCCCCCAAAAACAAACAAACAAACAAAAACACAAAAAACAACAACCCCCAAAAAAACAACAACAACAACAACCCAAACAACAACAAAAAATTATCTTCGCCGAAAAGAAAAACAAACCATCACTGAACCTATACTAAAGGCCAAAGAAGAATAAGGTGATTGTACAGTAGAAATGGAAAATAAAGACCATCGTTAGGTTTCCATGAGAAAGCTGACAATGATAACCTTACCATCCAGTGCAAAGTCCTCTCTCTCTCTCTCTCTCTCTCTCTCTCTCTCTCTCTCTCTCTCTCTCTCTCTCTCTCTCTCTCTCTCTCTTTTCTCTCTCTCTTGTGTGTGTCCCTCTCTCTCTCTCTGTCCCTCTCTCTCTACCTGTCCCTCTCTCTGTCTCTCATTCTGTCTGTCCTCTTCCTCCTTGCCCCCCATCTCTCTCTTTTTCCTCTTTCCCCCACCTTCTTGCTCCTCTACTGCCTGTCTGTCCGTCTGTATTTCACTCTCTCTTGATCTCTATCTCTCTCCCTTTTCTTCTCCTCCTTGCACCCATTTCTCTATCCACTTCCTCCACCCCCCTGCTCCTCTGTCTGTCCGTCTGATTTTCTCTATCTCTGTCTATCTCTGTCTTTCTGTCTATCTCTTTCTATCTCTGTCTCTCTCAGAGCACTGGACTTTGGAGATGACCGTGCAGGATAAGTGGCCCTTCTGTTGGCAGGGAAGAATGAAAAGATGCCCCAGTAGTGAGTTTACCCCAGGGTCAATGACCTGCCCACAGCTATCTTCTTTCCCCGAGTGTGAAATGGCCGGGAAGACATACAACAACAAAATGGCCATTTCCTTGTATGGACGGGCCTCTGTGTGTGGGGGGGATAGTGTAGTGCATGGGGGAAGACATAAAACGAAACACAAAAAAACCAACAACCCTCCATTATCTCTGCATGGATGTTCCTCTGTGTGTGTGTGTGTGTGTGTGTGTGTGTGTGTGTGTGTGTGTGTTGTGTGTGTGTGTGTGTGTGTGTGTGTGTGTGTGTGTGTGTGTGTGTGTGAGAGAGAGAGAGAGAGAGTGTGTGTGTGTGTGTGTGTGTGTGTGTGTGAGTGTGTGTGTGTGTGTGTGTGTGGTGTGTGTGTGTGTGTGTGTGTGTGTGTGTGTGTGTGTGTGTGTGTGTGTGTGTGTGTGTGTGTGTGATAGTATCGTGCACGTGGACATAAAAGAATAAACGATCATTCTCTGTATGGATGTTTCTCTGTGTGGGATTATCAGAGTGCGCGTATGCTTTTAAGGTCAGACTATAAACCGCAGTTCTGTGTGGAGACGAACTAATAACGTCCTGCAATACGTTTACACCTTATCCATCTTTCGTCGTGATTTAGTTATTGTTAGAAATATTGAGAGCCCCCCTCTCCCCCAACCCCTAAAAGACTTAGCACTTGCCCGAGTCTTGACAAACACACTGA
>CM060320.1:45191777-45202594 GCA_030674155.1 Stramonita haemastoma | reverse complement strand
GAAATAACCAAAGCAGTGTATATCTGATGATCCCCCACTGTCTTATAGTGTACTCTGGATTTTACTTCAACCCCCCCCAACCCCCCTTTTCCCCCCTTAGTAAAAATTTTTGTTCCGGCAAACTCACTTACCCCCCCCCCCCCCCCCCCATCCCCTTTTTTTTCACCCCCCATCCCCCCGGGGACACTCCCTCAAAGACTTTTATCATTTTGTTACAGATAGTTGGGCAAGAACTCCAATTTCCCCCCAAGTTTGCGGCTTTGTATCACCCCCCTGACAATGTGAACAAACGAATAAAATACGAGAACTGATTTCGTTTACCTACGGTGTCAGACTTTTTTACAGGGGGTTTTAATTTATATTGCTTTGTGGGAAAACAGGCCGACCGTTTATTTTCAAGTGGATGTGATATAGGGGTAAGGTTTGAAAAAGGTGTGTGTTGTGTTGTGTGTGTGGTGTGTGTTTTGGGGGGTGTGTGTGGTGTGTGGTGTGTGTTTGTGTGTTGTTGTGTGTGTGTTGTGTGTGTGTGTGGGTTTTTGGGTGGTTGTGTGGGTGTGGTTGTGTTGTGTGTGTGTGGGGGAAAGAGAGAGGGAGGTGATTGGAATAGGAGAGAGGAGGGGGGGGGAGGGGGGGGGGAGAGAAAAAAGAGGGGAGAAGAGAGAGAGAAAAGAGGAGAGGAGAGGAGAGAGAGAGAAGAAAGAGAGGGAGAAGAGAGAGAGAGAGGAGAGACAGACAGAGACAGACAGACAGACAGACAGACAGACAGACAGCAGACAGACAGACACAGAAGATGAGCATACTTTTAAAGGGAACTAGAAGCATTTAATGTACAGACGTAATTTCTCTCATTGCCATCTCCCAGATGCAGATCCGTCTTATGTTTATAGTTTCAAAGTGAGTACAAAAGCTAAACCGACGAAGAGACCGTACCAGTACACATTTTATTCCTTCCTTACGAACAGCAAGTAGGGAATAATAAGCATTTTTAAGACACTACCAACGCAATCTTTTTTCCAAAATAAACACCATTTTTTTCTCTCCCTTTTCTCTTTCCTTTTCTGCCCAGCTTTCTTCCCCCCCCCATAAATTTTGGGCCCATTGTGTGTGAGGGGGGAAAAGCGAAGTTGGAGCCATCATCTTGTCATATTTAACAAATCCAGGGGGAAACATAACCCCCGGCGGGGAGTCGATACGAAATTGGACAGAATGCCCCTCTCGCTAAGCCGATGCTTTTGGAGCACAAAGGACCACAATGAACATTTTGGAACGACGCCCCGCCTACACACTCACACGCATAGTACATGTTATACCGACACAAACTAAAAAAACAGACAAAAACTGACAGACGAGACAGACGACTGCCCTCTAGCTCTCTCTCTTTCTTTCTCCTCTTTTCTCTGTCTCCTCTCTTTTTCTGTTCGGGAAAGCAATGTGATACTCAAGAAAAAAACATAAACGGGAACGTGGTGGTGTGGAGAAGTAAAAAACAGAGGGGAGAGAGAGAAGAGAGAGGAGAGAGAGAGAGAGAGAGAAGAGAGAGAGAGAGGGGAGAGAGAGAGAAGGAGAGGAAGAGGAGAGAGAACAGAGGACAGACAGACAGACAGACAGACAGACAGACAAGACAAAGAACACACACAGACAGAGAGGGTTTAGCGAATTTCAGCTTGCCCATTTTAAAACAAAACTAAGCCATAACGGTTTATCTGATTTCCAGAGGAACAGAAGAAGGCTCTTTACACGTGTTACGAGCAGCCTCCGCTGCCAGTTCCCCAGGGGCCCCGTCAGGATTCGGGATGCCCCCTCCACATCCCTGTTTCCTGGACTTCCAAAACTGTACGGTTTGTATTCATATCGACACCATCGTCGTTGAATGGGTTTAACGCTGCTTTGGTGGTGATTTGGTTTTGTTTGTTTGAGTGTTGTAAGTCGAAAGCAAGCACTTTGATTTTTTTTGTTGCAAATATAGCGCTAATTAAATTCCAAAATTATTATCATTATCGGGTTTTTGGGAGTTCTTTTTGCTTCTCTCTCTTCTCTCTCTCCTCTCTCTTCTCTCTCTCTCTCTCTCTCCTCTCTCTCTCTCCTCTCTTAAGGGCCGGAGAAAAAGTATTTATGCTTACTTACTCTGTTCCCTTGAAAAATAAAGATTATTCCATTCAAAGTTCATTTCTCTCTCGTGCTAAATGATTAGAACAGAATGTATTCCTGAAAAAACTATTGCATACCACTCAACTTTAGAATGATTTGCAGCTGTCTTCTTAAAATGAAAGTGTTACGAAAATGTTGCTATGATATCTTAAGGCTTTAAAAAGAGAAGTAGTTTGGTTTCATAACATGAAAACAGTACAACTGGTGTGACGTAATGCATTGCAGTTGTGGTTGAACTGATTGTGTAATTTTGTTTACATTCTTTCATTTGCGCCTTTCTAAACCCGGGCATGGGGCATGGCCTTTCTTGAAAATATCGTTTCGTTATCTCTCTCTCCTCTCTCTCTCTCTCTCTCTCTCTTCTCTCTCTCTCTCTTCTCTCTTCTCTCTCTTCTCTCCCTCTGATGCTCCTGACAAAAATTCCCCCTTTTTTTTATGTGTTGCTTCGGACAAAAACTAAACCCATCTCTTTTTGTGTATCCCCTGATAAATATTCCCCCTCTTTTTTGTGGTTGCTCCTGAAAAAAAATCCTTTCCTCACTCTCAGGGTCCCAAGGAAAAAGATTCAAACATTTAAAATCTCTCGGACTGGGTTCTTCCGGAACCCCCCCCCCTAACTATGACCAATTAATCTCAAATTGCTGTTTCTCCCAAAATAAAATTCTCTTTATTGACTGACTTGTTTCTTCTAGAAAAAACACCCATGAAGACAATAAATTCAATTTTGTGTTTCACAGATTTCCCCCCTAATTTGAATTTATCAGGGAAAAACCCCTTATCTTCAAAAGATCAAAGAATTCTACAAAGCAGTTGGAAAAAGATTGGGAATCCCCTGCCGGAATCACATGAAGCACTGGGAAATGGCCCATCTCTCAGATCTTGGCTCAAAACACAGTTTCAAAAGACTTAAAATCCAAACCCGATTTATATCGCTTTGCTTCAGAGTGGAATCATTTAAAAATGGGGTTGCCAGCGTGCGTTTGTTGCATGCCAGTGGAATACGTTTATTTTTGGACAGTTTTCGTGCTGCATGCTGCGAGTATGCCAACTTCAGCTATGTAGCCATTTTTTTTTCTAACCCCAACCCTATACCAATAAACTAAACCCTTTATCACATTTCCATTCATTGTCCTTAAAAAAAAAACCCAAAAACCCACAAAAGTGGGTTTTGCAATAACGTACGGTGTTTCATTTCCGTGTTCTCTGTACCCCACTGCGTTGTTCCATTTTGCCACACCGCTTCCGAACCAGCCCAAATTTTCCCATGTTCCAAATTTACCATTACCCAGTACCACAATCCTTACTCTGCAGGAGGTGTTTTTTATTGCCGAAAACAAAGATGGCCTTTTTCCCCTGAGGTCAGATCCCATTCCCGTGTCCTGTTTGTCTGCTGCAACACTGCTGACTGTTGGCTCTTTGTTGCCTTGGAAAAAACTGTTTTTAGTTCCAAACCTACACTCTTTCTTTCGGAGAGTCTGGGTATCACACCTTTCTGTCAATTTCAGCCTTTCCCTTGAGGTGTGTCACTTTGTTTCTCATTTGTCGCTAAGTGTATTATTTCACTGGAATGGAAAAAAAAATTGTAACACACTGCTATGATTACAGACCTGTGGTCAACACCAGTTCTGTGAAATTTTTTGATATTTTTTTCTTTATGATCGGAATTTTATTTTATGGAAATCGAGTTCTTCACCTAATGCATTACAGAGACAATGACAAAGGCAAAGGCTTGTTGTGGTTTAAGCACATTTAAGCCCATACCTCAAAGGGGGATGAGAAGGAGGGGGTAGTGCATTAAATTGAAATGAAAATCAATCATCAACTCATAGGCAACAACAAACATCACGACATGGATATCAAATCATGGAATTGATTTTAACATATCAAATTATGTAACACAGAAATAATAAGTATTGGTATAAGTATTACTATAGAGAAATCAAAGCTTTAACACCTCAGTAATAATCATCAGAATGAGTTCCTGTCCTGAGAATCATTCTAACTTTTGGAGTCATTTAAAATAAGTATTCTTCCACTGTATAACAAAAATGGTCCATTCTGTTTCCTGATTCACGGAGAGATTCCAGTACTTCTTGACAAGTGTTTTCCTTGGGGTAGGCTTTCCTGCTGCTCTTGGAATGTACAGACACCTGAGGAACTGTCTGTACCCTTGAATTATTCATGTCTGTATTAGGTATTATGTCGGTCTTAATTCACACACTGCACTTTCACCATTACTACTACACTGTCCACACATGTCAAATTATCATCAAAAGTGCCACTGTCTGTGTGTCCATGCCACAGTGTGACAGGTCAATTTGACCTTGCATGTGGACTGATGATGGGCTGTTGGGGGAAGGAGAGTGGTCACCACGCACAGACACTGATTCACCAACCTTTCCTCGTTACCATTACCAGAAACAGATCAGGTGATGTCCGCAAAAACAGGCCTGATGGAGACGACGTGTTCATGTCGGTCTCCTCTTCAGGACATCTTCTGTATGTCTCTGCTCTTTTTCTGTCTCTGTTCACTTGAGACATAGATTTTCGCATGTACACAGCGCTGTACCCCTGGGTGAACGGGGGCTGGCTGGTAAATCCTTACCCTACTGTCCGTCAGTCGCAGACAAACGCATGTTTGGTTATCTCTGCCTTCGATTTTGTATGAGGTTAAAGTCTGTTCTTGCAGGAGAACGTTCAGTTTAGATTACAGCGCTGATGGTAGTCCTTGTACAGGCATGTTGAGCAAGTCTCTTTGAAAATGTTGATATTTTGAATTACTGCTGTCTATAGCACGTCCTGCTGGCTGTCAAGCAAGGGAAGTACTCCAGCATTGCAGAGATAGATAGATAGATAGAATAGATAGATAGATAGATAGATAGATAGATAGGGTAGATGATAGATAGATAGATAGATAGATAGTGTGTGTGTGTGTGTGTGTGAGAGGAGAGAGAAGAGAGAGAGAGAAGAGAGAGAGAGAGAGAGAGAGAGAGAGGAGAGAGAAGAGAGAGAGAGAGGAGAGAGAGAGAGAGAGAGAGAGAGAGAGAGAGAGAGACAGACAGACAGGCAGACAGACAGACAGACAGACAGAGACAGAGTTCTCTCTCCACCTCTCTCTCTCTCTCCAGCCCTCCACCCCAACCTCAAAACTCACGCCAATCTTTCTCTTTCAATACCCACAGCCACACTTCCCCCTAATCAACCATTTCCTAGTCAATTTCCCCCACAGCTACAAGTTAATCCTCCCCTTGTTCAAACAGTGTGTGGAAGATTTCCACGGCTGATAACTGGTGTCTGGGGACCTTGGCAGACTCCACTGTGGGTTATTTAGTATAGTTAGTGCTGCCACACACAGCCCATGGCACTGCTTCACTGGGCTGTTCTTAAGGCCAGTGCTGCAAACAGTGCTTCGCAGGACCACTGCAAAAGGGTAGTCACTGGTGCCAGACCGATCATCTGTACGCTGTTGACTTTAAACTCTTCAGTTAGATGTGGGTAGATTTGTGTGTTAGTGTTTTATCGTATTGTATTGTATTGTATCGCATCGCATTGCACTGTATTGTATTGTATTGTATTGTAATGTGTAGCATTGCAAACCACCTTCAGTAATTCTTGTTGCTCTGTAGTATTCCTCCTTTCCCATGTTTGTACATGGGAATCAAATTTAAAGTCTCATTTATATGACTTCTCGGGGAATGGAGTCGTTACTAATGTTAACTCCAGGGGGAAAACCCCCTCGAATGGGCCTCGGGGCTGGCTCGAACCCCGGGCCATCAGATCAGGAGCATAAGTTCAAACCACTAGGCTCTCCTGCACCGGAAAAAAGTATGATGACTGGACTGGCAGAACAGAAAGAAAACTATGACAGAAAACAAAAATCCCAAAGAGAGTAACGATACAATAAGTTTTCAGACGCTGAAGATGCTGTGAATACTGAAAAAATACCCCAAGAGTATTGAAATGGAAATGACTGTAAAAGCAACGTCTTCACCCTTCTGGCAAGGCAAACACACCCAGTCAGACAGACAACAGATTAATCCCTTGGTGTTTTCCTCTTCCGTTGCACTTCCCACCAAATTTTACCCGACTTTGGAAACACTTTTGCATTAATGCTCCACACTATGGTGACGAGTTCCTTTGTAGACATCTTTGTTTTGATTATATTAACGTCCTTGAGGTAATTTCTGATTTAGGGGCTATTTTTCCATACACCCCCCAAAAAAACCCACAAACAAAACACACCAAACAAACAACCCCAACAAAAAAACAACCCATTCCTTTTATATAAAACAAAACATGGAATATTCAGTTTGCTTGTCTGAAGGTTCAACTTTGCGCCAAAACTACAGCATCACAAACAACCTTTTATTCTCGGAGTAAATCTAACATGTAAATTTAACAAAGGGAAAATATCCTTCACAGAATCTAGGTCGGACCTCAAAGGGCTATCGTAAATCTAACAGATTTAGATCATGGCTCTTATTCGAAACGAAGACAACAACTTGAGCTATCTGAAACTGTGAGCTATGGCTGCAGAAGGCTGGGTGTTACAGGTATGATTATTGGCAGTAGACCTCTCTGTGTGACACTGAGGCATTTTTACCCCCGAGCTGAGCAGTCTCCACGGTATACTTAATCCCTTTTTGTTTTGTTGTTTTTGTGAAAACATTTCGTTACAGTAGGAAGCGTCACATTCATGAAAGCAAAAGTCTCGGTGCGTCAGTATTATTTGTCTGATATCAGATGGATCATTATGCTCTCCTTTCCGTTTGGCACCCCCCCCCCCCCCCCCCCCCCCCCCCCCCCCCGAGAAAAGAAACAAAACCAACTAGCACCCGTATGCATTTGTGTATTAAAAAACGCGAGTCCACCCTTTTCTTCTGAATTAAAAAAAACCCTTCACATCTATTAAAAAAAAAAAAGTCGCAAAGCAAAACAGATGGACATGAAATAGCACAGACAAAAGTGAAAACAAGAGATAAACAGTACTTTTCCTTTTTTTTCTGGATTCTCCCCCCCCCCCCCCCCCATCTTTACTGTCACAAGCTCTCACGCGCGCCTTTTTTAAAGTTCTTGCTTCCCTCCTACCTCAATATTACGTTTTCACAGGGTGGGGAGAGAGAGACAGAGATAGAGGGAGAGACAGAGAAAGAGAGAGAGAGGGAGAGACAGAGAGAGAAAGAGAAAGAGAGAGAGAGAGAGAGGAGAGAGAGAGAGAGAGAGAGAGAGAGAGAGAGAGAGAGAGAGAGAGGAGAGAGGGGGGCAGACAGACAGACAGACAGAGAGAGACGGAAACAAAGAGAGACAAAGGCAGCAGACGAAAATAAACAGATGAAATGTCACCGAGAAATAGAGACATTGTCAAATCAACACATATAATAAAGGGACAAAAAATTTTCAAAACAAATACATAAAAACAAACCTAAATCTGAATGCCATCATCAAATAATCCAAAAAGGCAATATTTCTTTCTGGAGGCATCTAGCCCCCCCCCCCCCCCCCCCAAAAAAAAAAAAAACAAAAAAAAAAAACCCACAAAAAAACAAACAAAAAAAACCCAAACAAACAACAACAAACAAACAAAAAAACAACAACAAAAAACAAGCTGTCATCGGGTTTCTTGTCTCTCAATATCCAATTCAACGTGCTGTTTTTGTTTGTTTATTTGTTGGTTTCTTTGCTTATTGCATGGCTTGTTTGTTCCATCCACACACACACAAAACCCGCGATCGAATCCCATTTTGTCAGGTTCTGCGCGGTTCTTTGTTCACGGAAAAGTCAGTGTGTGGTTGGGTCACATGTCGAGAAACAGTGAATGATATTGTAATAAAGGACATGACCCCGCCTGCGCTTCTGGAGCTGTCCGATTGTCTACTTCTCTCAAAGGCTACACAAACACAGACACACAGACACAGACACAGACACAGACACACACACACACTCTCTCTCTATCTCCATGAAAGATAACTTCGGTATGTCCAAAACATAGGGTGCACACTCGCTCAGATAGAACAAGAGGGGGGGGGGGGGGAGGGGAGGGGAGGGGAGGGAGGAAGAGAGAGAGATTGAGAGACAGAGACAGAGACAGACAGAGACAGGGAGACATAGAGAGAGATTGATTGATAATTTGATAATCTTTATTTCCACGGGTAACAAATGAGTGTAACATTTTTTTCATCTGGCCCTTGCCTTGAGTAAGAATCATCACAGACAGTAGCAAAAAATAATTGTAAGTAAACTGAGAGAGAGAGAAATAGAGATGGCGGAGGGGGGACAGTGAAGGGGAGAGAGAGGGGGGACAGAGAGAAGGGGGAGAGAGAGAGTAGGAGGAAGGAGGAGGAACAGGAGGAGGACGAGAATAAGAAGAGAAATAAGAGAAAGAAGAAGCAGCAGAAGAAGCAGCAGCAGCAGCAGCAGCAGAAGAAGAAGAAGAAGAAGAAGAAGAAGAAGAAGAAGAAGAAGAAGAAGAAGAAGAAGAAGAAGAAGAAGAAAAAAATGATGATGATGAAGAAAGAAAAACAATAAACGAAAAATACTATGTACTGCCAAACATGTAAGCGTTTACGCACCTATAAATGTGATAGCGTATTATGAGTAAGAGCAATGGAATTCCATTTACTTTACACTGTGACCCCCAAAAACAAACAAACAAAAAACAACCCCCCCCAAAAAAAACAAAACAACAACAACCCAAACAACAACAAAAAATTATCTTCGCCGAAAAGAAAAACAAACCATCACTGAACCTATACTAAAGGCCAAAGAAGAATAAGGTGATTGTACAGTAGAAATGGAAAATAAAGACCATCGTTAGGTTTCCATGAGAAAGCTGACAATGATAACCTTACCATCCAGTGCAAAGTCCTCTCCTCTCTCTCTCTCTCTCTCTCTCTCCTCTCTCTCTCTCTCTCTCTCTCTCTCTCTCTCTCTCTCTCTCTCTCTCTCTCTCTTTCTCTCTCTCTCTTTGTGTGTCCCTCTCTCTCTCTCTGTGTCCCTCTCTCTCTACCTGTCCCTCTCTCTGTCTCTCTCTCATTCTGTCTGTCCTCTTTCTCCTTGCCCCCCATCTCTCTCTTTTTCCTCTTTCCCCCACCTTCTTGCTCCTCTACCTGCCTGTCTGTCCGTCTGTATTTCACTCTCTCTTGATCTCTGTCTCTCTCCCTTTTCTTCTCCTTGCGCCCATCTCTCTATCCACTTCCTCCACGTCCCTAGTCCTTTGTCTGTCTGATTTTCTCTATCTCTGTCTATCTATGTCTTTCTGTCTATCTCTGTCTCTCTCTGACTCTCTCAGAGCCCTGGACAGTGGAGATGACCGTGCAGGATAAGTGGCCCTTCTGTTGGCAGGGAAGAATGAAAAGATGCCCCAGTAGTGAGTTTACCCCAGGGTCAATGACCTGCCCACAGCTATCTTCTTTCCCCGAGTGTGAACTGCCCGGGAAGACATACAACAACAAAATGGCCATTTCCTTGTATGGACGGGCCTCTGTGTGTGTGGGGGGATAGTGTAGTGCATGGGGGAGGACATAAAACAAAACAAAAACCCCAACAACCCTCCATTATCTCTGCATGGATGTTCCTCTGTGTGTGTGTGTGTGTGTGTGTGTGTGTGTGTGTGTGTGTGTGCGTGTGCGTGTTTGTGTGTGTGTGTGTGAGAGAGAGAGAGACAAGGCAAGGCAAGGCAAGGCAAGGCAAGGCAAAGTATTTTATTCGAGGATAATAGATAAGCACTTGTGTGCTTTTTTACATCCAGTCCCCGCCCTTTTCAGGGATACATCAAGTTGAAAAGATACTAAACAATAAAGCTTTACGCAAACCAAACAACACACAAGAATAAGGACACTATATATGATAAGGTAATAAAAATGCACTCGATCAGAAGACAAAAATCAGAAGTCACAATAAAAGATTTTGATAATGAAGGAATAGAAAAGTGTTAATAGGTAAAGAGCAAACAAGAGAAGAGAATAAACAACTGAAAACATCAATCCGCCACCATCTATCAAAAATTATACATGTGATATAAATCATACATTTGGATAAAAGGGGAAAATTAAAAAAAAAAAAAAAAAAAAAAAAAAAAAAAGAGTAAAATCCTTATTGGAGGGGGGGGGGGGGGGGGAGAGATCTGCCAATAAAAATATAAATAAAATCAATAATTATAATGATCCAAATACCAAAAGTAAGGAACCACACCAAGTATCAAACAACAGGCAAGAATTAACACAGAGATACAATATTAAGGTAATGTTATAAGGTCACTGATTCAGAAACGAAAATGAGAAGTAGAATCAATGATGATTTTTAGTTGAATAAAGAAAGCAAGAAAAGCAAAGAACAAACAAAATAAAACAAAACAAAGAAAAGGCGCAATAATTAAGAGTAAACATGAAAATATGATGAGGGTAGATGACTGAAAACATCAATCTACCACCATCTAACATCAAATAAGTCCCATAGAACAAGATTTTGATAAAGGGGAGAAAGAACAACAACAACAGGTAAGGAATACGACAGAGATACAATATTAAGGTAATGTTATAAAAAGGCACTCATTCAGAAACAAAACATGGAGTAAGAATCAATGATTATTTTGATTTGGATAATAAAACAAAAACAAAACAAACAAAAAACAAATAAACAAACAAAAACAAAACAAAGCAGAAAAAAAAAAA
>CM060320.1:45179277-45186777 GCA_030674155.1 Stramonita haemastoma | reverse complement strand
AGGAGAAGGAAGAGAGAAAAGTGTTAGGTGGGGAGGGTGGAGGGGACAGCGCAGAGCATGTGAAAGAGGAGGCCAGAAAGAAAAACAACAACAACAACAACAACAACGCTAATATATGGCATATATTATATGGCAACGGTATATGGCAACGGTACTGGAACCATTCGTATCGGTCAATGCCCTTCCAATGGATCATTCCAGTGCCGTGGAGAAGGGGGGTCTGCTGCATGGGTAACAGCTTGCCCTCCATACATACTTGCCTAGGCTTTGCGCTCTAAAGTGTACAGCAGCAACAAGACAACAACAGTTGATCATCGTTGTTCGTCGTTGATCTTTGCGCCTGGTGGCAGCATGATCTGTGGCTCTGTAGGTCAAATGCAAGCGCTTTGATTTGTCTTTACAAGAGATAGCGCTATACAAATTCCATGTATTATTATTATTATTATTATTATTCTTAATACAGAAACATTCACAAAGACATACAACCTGAGAGAAAGAAAGAAAGAAAGAAAGAAAGAAGAAGAGAGAGAGAGAGAGAGAGAGAGAGAGAGAGAGAGAGAGAGAGAGAGAGAGAGAGAGAGAGAGAGAGAAGAAGAGAGAGAGAGAAGAAAGAGAGAGAGAGAGAGAGACAGAGAGAGAGACAGAGACAGACAGAGAGACAGAGAAAGACAGACAGACAGACAGACAGAACAGACAGACTACCAGCCAGCTAGAAACAGACAACCAGAGAAAAGAGAGATGGGATGATATGGGCAGACATGATCATAAGCACAGACACGCAGGGAAAATCCTGGGTGGAGAGACAACACACACACACATACACACACACACACACACACAACACACACACACATACACACACACACAACACACACACACACACACACACACACACACACACACACACACACCACACACACACACACACACACGGCCTAAGCCCACACAGCAATCCACCACACCCCTGAAGATTCTGCGTGATTGGCGGTAGTGAATCAGAGTTTGGCCTGACAGGGAGAGTGCCACCATAACGGATGATGGAGAAGCCCCCGGGGTTGACCCTTCATCCCTCATCTGACCACAAAGCACAGGCTTTAGGGACCCCAGCTATCAGGGGGAAGTGAGGGGGGGTTGCACGTGCTGGTATTATGTGTGTCTTATGTAGAGAAGTGATAATCCTTATACCCCTCGCCTCTATGTCTCTTATGGGAAGTAAAGAAACACTACTAAAGACGTCAGATGTTCACTTTGCGTGTGTGTGAAATGCAACCTGTGACAAATAGGAGACACACGCGCGCGTACGTAGGCACATTTACAAATAAGCGCGCGCGCGTGCTCACAAATACAGAGACAGACACACATTGCACCAACACATGCGTGCACGTGGGGGCGCGCACGCGCTCACACACACACACACACACACTACACTACACCACACCACACCACACCACACCACACCACACCACACTACACTACACTACACTACACTAAATAAAGCACACATAACAATAACACGCACAAACAACAGAACAGAAACAGCAATAACAGAAAGACAACAGCGCCAAAGACAAATAGTTCCGACGTAAGAAGTGGGAAGGAACAAAAGAGAACACAAAGAGAACCACACGCAGACAACGAGGCCTACTAAAAACCAGCAAGAAACTCACGGACGATGTAAAACCCCTATGGTCTGACCCTTTATGACTCCCGGACTGCACGGTAAAAGCCCTTGGAAATGGGGGATGTAAAAATGCGTCATTGTGCCGTGCTTCTCCATGTTAAAGAGAATGTCCGCAGCTTTATATAACATTACGCATGTTCTCTTAGCTTAGAACAGAGAGGGGGGGAGGGAGAGGGGGAAGAGGGGAGAGGAGAGGGAGAGAAGAGAGAGAGAGGAGAGGGAGGAGAGAGAGAGAGAGAGGAGATAGATAGACTAGAGAGAGAGATGAGAGAAGACAGACAGAGAGAGAGAGAAGAGACAATACAGAGACAGAGAGAGAGAGACGAGATGAGGCAAAGAGAGAGAAGAGAGAGAGAGAGAGAGAGAGGAGAGATGAGAGGAGAGAGAGAGAGAGAGAGAGAGAGAAGAGAGAGAGAGAGAGAGAGAGAGAGAGAGAGAGAGAGAGAGAGAGAGAGAGAGAGAGAGAGGAGAGAGAGAGAGAGAGAGAGAGAGAGAGAGAGAGAGAGAGAGGCGTGTGTGCGCGCATAGAGGCAGACAGATCGAAGCAGACACAGACACAACTGACAAAAGAATCAAGAATACAGAAAGACAGACACAGAAAGCCCTTCCCCATCCCACCCCACACTACCATGTCCCAACAAGGACAAAAAAAAAGTGGACAAATCTCAAACACAACGTTTGGAAGCCAACGGCCACAGAGGAAAAAAACAACAAACCAAACAAATCCAACACTGTCACACACAATACCTCAATAAGCAGGGCAGCTGTTGGGAATCCACGGAAGGACAGGAGGCAATTCCAGGACTCTGTGGGGCTGTCTTCACGGCTGACTTCAGCATCACTACTCGCATCTGCAGACACCAAAGTCCTTCCTTCATTAACACCTTGTTTTTTTTGTTGGGGGAGTTGGTTTGTTTCAGAATTTGAAGGATTATATACTGTTAATACCATACGTGCGCATCAGCGCGCACGTCTGATGGTATACATCTGTGTTTTTGAGTGAGCGCATTGGTTGGGTCACAAGATTTTTTTTTATTATCTTGCGAACAGATGCAAGATCAATGCATATTATAGACAAAACTGATTGTATACAAGTGCGCTACGACAGTTTGTGTGGGTGTGTGAACACGCACACACACAACACACACACACACACACAAACACACACACGAGTCTCTCTCTCTCTGACACACATACATGAAGAGAGAGAGAGAGAGAGAGAGAGAGAGAGAGAGAGAGAGGAGAGAGAGAGAGAGAGAGAGAGGAGAGAGAGAGAGAGAGAGAGAGAGAGAGAGAGACAGACAGACAGACAGACAGACAGACAGACAGACAGACAAACGACAGACAGACAGACTGATACAGACAGACCGATCGACACACGACAGACTGACAGACATAGAAACATCCGCCTCGTCCGTTTGTGTCCTGTTGACAAAATCGATGTGGGCTCCATCCTAATTTGCCAATCACGATGACGGAAAGGAGCCTGGCGCCAAGGCAAACAGGGGCTAAGACACAGACGTGAGGCTCTGAAAAGGGAGGAGGGAGACAGGAAATACACCCTCTATCCAAACAACAGACTATCAGGAGATGGGGGGGGGGGGGGGGGGGGAAGAGGAATGGCGAGCTGGTGGTGGTGTGTTCTGAAATCTGGCCGGCCACGCCAGGGCAGAGAGCAGTACAGAGGCGGCAACACGGGAGCCTGATTCAGGATTAGCTAGCTAGCCTCTGGCAGCCTGTTGCACCACACACACGTGCAAACATCATCAAGCAGGACAAACAGGCAGATACATATCTGTACATAGACTAGATCTACTTGCTGTTGAGGCAGACTCACATGCATGAACAGCTAGAAGTATTCTTTCTCTTTTATTTCATTTATCTCTTTTATTTTATTATTATTTTTTTTTTACAGCCAGTTGCCGTGTGTATTTTGTATTTTGTACCACTTTAAGTCACAGCAGATTTCTCTGCGTGAAATTCGGGCTGCTCTCCCGTGGAGAGCGCGTCGCCACAAGTATGTGTATGCAGTTTTGTAAATTTTGTCATCTGTTCCCACCAGCACACGATGGCCTACTCTTTCGAAAAGCGGAACGGGCTTTAACGTGTGCGCAAGATGTTCTGTATGTATGCGTTCGTGTGCGTGCTCGCACACATATGCGTGCTTGCACTTACTTTTGATTCGATTCTATTTGAGTGCCAACGGAGCCAGCCATCCCACTTAGGGACTGTACCGTCAACAAGCCACCACCTTATCTCGTACATACTTGTGAGCATATACGTGTAGAAACGTGCGCATACGTGAACGCATGTGCATGAACGCACACACACATGCATCCATGCCATTCACACACACACACACACACACACACACACACACACACACACACACACACACACACACACACACACACACACGCACGCACGCACGCACGCACGCACCAATCTGTATCTAGGTCTCTTTCTCATGGAATAACATGATTTGCATTGTTAATGAGTGGCACCACAAGATTATTTCCTACACAAGATATTATCCGCACAGCATGTCGACTGTAAAGCACCACCAACTCCTCCCTAATTCCCCCCTCCCCCCCCACACAATACATATTAAGAAATGAGTATCATTTCAACATAACAACACAACCCCTTGTCTCCAATGGCCTATTCCACAGACCACCACCCGCTGGCCAATGGCCCGATCCCTACACAGCGTGGTGACAAGAGAGAGAGGACGTCACTGACACAGTCATCACAATAAGGAGTCATGTCATTCAGTCCTGTGGCGCTGTTTCATTACTGTCAGTGGGTCCACTCCACAGTCACTGCTTAGTTTTTGTGGCAAGGTATCATGAAATATTCAGCTGGTATATGATCATGGGGACGGGATAACTCAGTGGTCTTGCTCTCCCGAGCTAAGGTTTAAGCAGCGTTGAGCGTGGTCCCTTAATGGATGGGTGATCGTTCCTGCACTTTCGCTTTAGTACAGTACCCTAGTTCATCCAGCTGTAAAATGGGTAGACTACCTACCTTCTTTAGACTTCCCGACTTCTTTGGGGACAGGGAAGGTAAAGCAGCGCAGAAGAGGAAATGGGCGCTGCCCTCAAGATGCTGGCCCCTAGAGAAGTCGAGGTCTCGGATACCTTGCTCCGCAATGACTATAATGGTTATGGAAACACTTTACTTTTTTCCTTTCTTATAGTCATGCAGGGGAAATGAAAGTCACACGACAGCTATGTTGGAAAAGTCAGATACAGTGGAAAAATTCTTAGAGGCTTGGCTGTCCAATATAGTAATTAGTGGACTGTATCATTTATCCACGGGAGATGATACAACTTTCAGTGCCTGAGCTAGGGGAGGACGTAGTTGATGTTATTATGCATTGATGATTCAGTTTGTGGTGGATCTTTGTAATATCAACGTCTGTTAGTATCAAATGAACGATACAAGGATGTAATAGAACTGCTGAGGGAGATAGGAGGGAAAGGAGACTTTAAAAAGAAATTGCACATTATAGTTAGGACAACTGGCATCGAGAAATACACGCTAACTAAATAATAAAAAAGGGGGGGGGGGGAATGAACGGATTTTTTTTAAGTGACCGATGATCAGAACAAAACAAAAGCTGCAACAGGACGACTAGAAAATAAGGCACTGACAGAACACGCACATACATACACATAAACACACGCGTATGTAGACGTACACACACACGTACACACACACGTACACACACACACACACACGTACACACACACACACACACACACACACACACACACACACACACACACACACACACACACACACACACACTCACTGATCCTATTTCCCCCGTTTTAAAACAGTCACGTCGGCAGAATCGATTTGGTCTCCATCCTACTTTGTCAATCAAGATGCGGGGGGAAAACACCTCACGCCAAGTCAAACACCCGCTAAGACCTGAGCATGAGGCTCGGAAAATGGACAAAGACTGGAAAGACATTCCCTGTCCAAACACAGACCCCCAAAGAGCAACACAATAAATCACACGCTGGAGTGTGCTGATATCTGCCAGCGTATATCAGCTTTCACAATTATTAGACAACAATTAGTCAATCAGCTGTTATAATATTAAATCATAATCAGTCATCATCAAGAACACAACCATGTACAACAGTCGTGCCCGTGTGTGCATGTGCAAACACACACACAGTCGGGAAAATATAGACCTGTAATGGTCATACATCTGCACACACGTGCACGTGAGCGCTTTGATACATAAGCGCACACGCGCTTGCATGCTCTCTCTCTCTCTCTCTCTCTCTCTCTCTCTCTCTCTCTCACACACACACACACACAAAACACACACACACACACACACACACACATCAGGCACATGCCACCCCCAAGAAACCATAATACAGCAAACACAATAACTGCAAATCTAATTATGTAGTGTGCACACCCACTGGCTTGTTTTCACATCAAAACCCACCCACCCAGCAGGACACATGTAAAAGCACCACTGAACTATGATACATCATTCCCCTTCCACACTCTCATCCACTGAAACACCCCCGCGCGCGCGCGCACGCACGCACGCACGCACACACCACTAGTACTCTCTCTCCCTCGCTCCCTCCCGCTCTCTGTCTCTCTGACTCTCTGTCTGTCTGTCTCTCTTTCACACACACACACACACACACACAGACACACACACACACACACACACACACACACACACACACACACACACACACACACACACACACACACAGAAACACAGTCCACTCGTCTGTTTAGTCACGTTGTCAGAAGTGCTGAAGTCTCCATCCTATTTGTCAACCAGGAAGCAGGAAAAAGACCTTACGCCAAGCCAAATACCCCTGGGACATGGACATCAAGCTCTGAAAACGGACTGAGGTAGGACACACAGTTCATAGTAAAAAAAAAAAAAAAAAATCCCACTTGTGGATGTCAGGGACCTGACAGTATAAAATTAGCATCCTCACATTCTGCTATGAATCCCCTCTTTTCTATCCCTCTCTTTGTTTTTGCCTTGTTCCTTTTCTTCCTGTCACATTCTTCCTTTTTTTCTTTCCTTCTTTGTCCATTCTCATGCTAACCCCCCCCCACTCCCCTCTCCACCGAAAGATTTAAAAGATAACAAATATCTCCCACACCCAAGTCGGATGTGCAGGGCCTAACGGAAGTGCAAGGCGTTTCCTCTCTTATGACTAACAACAATACATGCTGTCTGAGCAATCGATGATGATGATGATGATGATGATGATGATGATGATGATGATGATGATGATGATAATGACCATCATCATCATCATGAAGAAGAAGAAGAAGAAGAAGAAGAAGAAAGAAGAAGAAGAAGAAGAAGAAGAAGAGAGGAGGAGGAGAGGAGGAGGAGGAGGAGGAGGAGGAGGAGGAGGAGGAGGAGGAAGAGAAGGCGGAAAAGAAGAAGCTATCCGAAGAAGGACCCCAAGAAGAGAGGCCCAATGAAATATGAATTTGTGTGTTCTGATCAGTGGTCAAGGCAGAACTGCAATGGCAGCAACAGACCCTCTGGCACTGTCGCACCAAGTTCTCATGTAAATACAAGGATGTAGACAGAGACATGGGTATATCGTGCACAGGCGTGCAATAAAATAAATTCGAAGCCACAAACGACTTTGTCCGCAAGCGCACGTTCGTGCACACACACACACACACACACACACACACACACACACACACACACACACACACACACACACACACTCACACGTGCATCATAAACACACACGCGTGCGCATGCGCACATACATACACACACGCCCTTAGGCACA
>CM060320.1:45164277-45174277 GCA_030674155.1 Stramonita haemastoma | reverse complement strand
CACCCTCAACAGTTCCCAAAGTGAAAGAAATAGAAGAAAAAAGAATGAAGGAAAGAGCGTAAAAATAGGAAACTTGGAGAGGTAGGAGGAATGTCTCAGTGAGAAAGAAACAAGACGACATGCATCTCTAATGCCAACATGCTCAACTCAAACCATACCATTCAAAAATCGCATCATATCATGCTACCCCGTCACCCCCATGAGAAAATACAAAGATATTAGAATAAAAGAAGAGTTTGGGTTTTTTTAAAAAGGGACCCCCCAAAACAACAACAAACAAACAAATCTGGTTTAAAGAACGCATACAAAGCTAAATCACCGCATCAGACCACAACTGCAAACAAAAATCAAACGAGAAATGAGGAATATCCCCAAAATTGAAGATAATGTGAAACATGTTCGACATCTTCGATGTTAAAATTTTTTTTTAAAGAAAATGTATTGTTTTAGCACGAGATTCAAGGAATGTAAGAGATTGTCAGAAAAGGAGAAAAGGAAGGAAACATATAAACAACAGCAAAAAAAAAAAATATAAAAAAGAAAAGAAGTGTAAAGCATGACGCGAATTTTCAACATTATCCCCCCTCCCCCCCCCTCTGTGTGTGTGTGTGTGTGTGTGTGTGTGTGTGTGTGTGTGTGTGTGTGTGTGTGTGTGTGTGTGTGTGTGTGTGTGTGTGTGTGTGTGTGTGTGTGTGTGTGTGTGTGTCTGTCTGTCTGTCTGTCTGTCTGTCTGTGTCTGTCTGTGTGTCTGTTCGCGCTCGCGCGTGTATGTGTGTGTTGTGTGTGTTTTTGTGTGTGTGTGCGTTTGTGTGTGTGTTGTTTGTGTGTATGCGCGCGTGTTTCTGTCTGTATGTCTCTCTCTGTCTCTCCCTCTCTCCTAAAAAATATATGTAATCCGATTAGAAATAATGGATGTTCCAAACAAAAGAGCCAAATTCAAAGCAACTCAGCTTGGCTGTTTTGAGAAAAGTAACAGCATGTAGAGGACAGCTTTAGAAACACAGAATTATACATATGCGTGCGTGCTCGAGTGAAAGTGTGTGCGTGCGTGCGTGCGTGTGTGTGCATGCATGTGTGTTTATGTGAGTGTGCAGGGGGTGTGGGGGTGGAGAAGCGAGGTAGAAACAGAGAAAGAGCAGGGGGAGGGGGGAAGAAGAGAGGTAGAGACAGAGGAAGAGGGGGGGGGGGGGGGAGGGGGCAGAAGAGAGGTTGACAGAGATAGACAGAAACAGAGAGAGTCATGGTAAGTCAGATATGCTTCAATCAACCCACGGAAGGCAGTAAAACAAAGAGAGACACAGACCGAAGAGAGAGAGAGAGAGAGAGAGAGAGAGAGAGAGAGAGAGAGAGAGAGAGAGAGAGAGAGAGAGAGAGAGAGAGAGAGAGAGAGAGAGAGACAAGGCAAGGCAAGGCAAGGCAAAAAAATTCTTTTATTCGAGGATAATAGATAAGCACTCATGTGCTTTTTTACATCCAGTCCCCGCCCCTTTCAGGGATAACATCAAGATAAAAAGACAGCCTCAACTAAAACAAGAACAATTATAATGATCCAATTACCAAGAGCAAACCACACCAAGTATCAAACAACAGGTAAGAAATAAAACAGAGATACAATATTAAGGTAATTTTATAAAATAAAAAAAAAGGCACTCATTCAGAAACGAAAATAAGAAGTAAGAATCAATGATGATTTTGAATAATAAACAAGCAAACAAACAAACAAAGAAACAAAAAAACAACAACAAAAAAACAAAAACAAAACAAAAAACAACAACAACAACAAAACAAAACAAAACAAAAACAAACAAAAAACAAAACCAAAAAAAAGGCGCAATGATTATAGATCAACCATGAGAACATGATGAGGTTAGATGACTGAAAACATCAATCCACCACCATCTATCATCAAAATATGTCCCATAAAACACAAGATTTTGATAAAGGGTGAGAAAGAGCAACAACAACAGGTAAGAAATAAGACAGAGATACAATATTAAGGTAATGTTATAAAAAGGCACTCATTCAGAAACCTAAATTTGAAGTAAAAATCAATGAAAAATTTGATTTGAGTACAAAAAACCAAACTAAAACCAATCAAAGCAAAAGAAAAATAATTAAAGAGCAAGCATGAGAATATAATGAGGTTAAATGACTGAAAACCTCAATCCCGCCATCTATTATCAAAATAAGTCCCATAAAGCACAGTTTTTGAACAAAAAAAACCCCCCTAACTCACACTCACACACACACACACACACTCAAACACACACACACAAACACACACACACACATACACACACATACACATACACATACACACACACACACACACACACACACACACACACACACACACCTCACTTAGTCTTATGATTATAGTCATAAGATCATCATAATCTGAGAGAAGTGAGGAGGGAGAGGGCAGATAGTTGGAGAGGGGAGAAGTGTGGTTTGTTATTTTTGATTCATTAAGTAGATTAGAAGGTGAGTTTTTAATGTTGTTAATGATTGATGCTGTTTAATTGAGTCAGGGAGGGAGTTCCATAGCGTAGGGCCTGAGTATAGTAAGCTAGTTTTGAACAAGTCTATTCTTGGGATTGGGACACTTGGCTTTACCGTATTTCTGGAATGGTTCAGTGGAAATTTGTCTTTTAAGGATGTGGGGACATTTCCTGTCAGTATCTTAAACATCATGATGCCTTTGTTATATTTTAGTCTTTGGTGTAGGGGAAGGATATTTAACTGAGTATAATCCCCTTCTAGCAAGGTTGTTTTCTTCAGAAGGACCAGTTTGAGACCACGTTTATACAGACTTAGTAATGGTTTCATGATATTTGCACTGGCAGAGTCCCACAGGGTTGCAGCATAGTCTATTGAGGATTGTATATAAGCTTGAAAAAACAGTTTCCTTGAATGAAAATCGAGAAAGTGTTTAGTTTTAATCAACTGGTAGACTTTTTTGGACAAGTATTTGCATAGGTGAGATATGTGGTAGAACCAGCTGAGATTTTCATCAATTGTCACTCCTAGAACTTTGTGGTGAGAGGTCTGTTCGATTGCTTCCTTTTTTATGTGAATTGGAAATAGTTTATGTGGTAAATTTTGTCGCTTTTGTCTGGTAGTGATAAGCATGCATTTTGTTTTTTGGGGATGGATAGTCATGTGGTTCAGTTCAGTCCATTTGACAAGGTCGTCAGTGCTTTTTTGTAATAAAGTTGTGAGATAGTCAATGTCATTATGGCTCGTATGTATGGTTGTGTCATCTGCAAATAGTTCACATTTGGAATTGATATGTAGAGGAAGGTCATTTATGTATAATGAAAAGAGAATAGGGCCCAATATGGATCCCTGTGGTACTCCATAATGAATGGGCTTTAGTTTGGATGTTGATGTAGCTATTGAGACACATTGGTGCCTATTTGTAAGATATGAATCGAGTAGTCCTAGGGTTTTTGTAGAAATGTTATACAGGTTTAGCTTTTTAAGGAGAAGTTTGTGGTCAATTGTATCAAATGCTTTTTTGAAATCAACAAATAATACTCCACAAAATTTATTGTCATTGATGTTTGATAGCCAATTATCTACAAGACTGGTTAGTGCTGTATGACACGAGTGCTTTATTCTAAATCCAGACTGATTAGGATGAAGTAAGTTGTTGATTTCTGCATGACGGACTAAGTGTTTATTCATATGTTTTTCCAGTGGTTTTGAAAGGATCGGTATAATGGAGATGGGCCTATAGTTTGAAGGATCAGAAGTATCGCCAGACTTGTAGATGGGGATTACTTTAGAACATTTGAAGGCATTGGGGAAATAGTTCTTATCAAGGCAGAGGTTATATATATATGTTAGGGTGTCTGTGATAACTGGAGCTGATAATTTTAATATACTGCTGTCTATTCCATCTAGACCACGCGTTCTTGATTGTTTGAGGTGAGTCAGATAGTTGTAGACCTCTGAGACAGACATGAAAGGTATGTGAAGTTTTGAAGGAATATGCTTTTCTTGGCAGTATTGTTTTAATTCATTAAGATCATTGGACTCTGAGTTATCATTGCTAATTAGGTTGGGAGAAACATTGATGAAGTGGTCGTTAAGCTTTTCAGCGGAGATGTCTTTGATTACATTTGATTTAGGAGTTGATTGATTGTTTGTTATTTGATTTATTGCTCGCCATACAGTCTTTGAATTTTGTTTGGAAGATAGTAGGTCTTGAAAATATTTCTTTTTTTCACGCCGTTTTTGTGAGATTATGGCGTTTCTTAATTTTTTTGACTCATCATAATATTTGTGTTCTTTTAGAAGGTCTCTAAGATAACATGCTTCCTCTAGTTCCTTTGTGAGCCAAGGCGGTTTGGGGTTGTGTTTGATCCTAATGGTTTTAAATGGAGAATGTTTGTTATAGATTTCAGTGAACGTTTTTATCCAAAACTCAATGGCTAAGTCTGGATCAGTAATATTGAAGGTTTCTGAGAGTGTGGAGTTGCATAAGTCTATGAGAAAAAGCTGTTCATTAAACTTTGCAAAGGAACGATAGGTTATAGTTTTATGGCCAGGTTTGGGAATTTTAGTTCCTTTTTTTGACCATGTGGCACAGACTGGGTAGTGATCGCTGCAGTTGTAGACAGGGACACAAGTTTCTATGATGTTTTCTGGGTTTGATGCATAGATGTGGTCAATTAATGTGTTTGAATTTGATGTGACTCTTGTGGGAGATTTAACTAATTGGTGAAGATTGAGTGAATTCATAACTTGGGTCCATTGATTATGTACTTTTGTTAGGTCTATATTGAAATCGCCCAGTAAGATTATTTCCCGAGATTCAAGTAGGACTTCGTTTATCATGGAGTCAAATTTGTCTATCCAATTTATTCTTTCACTTGGATTCCTGTAACAGAACCCCAACATAACAGGCCGTGTACCTTTCATGGAAACTTCGATCCAGATAGATTCTATTTCATGACGTTCTAGAACGGGCAAACGTTTGAACGTTACAGAATCGCTAATATAGATTAAGATACCTGTTTCTTTTGGCTTTTGTGGATCTTTCCGCAGGATTTTATAACCTGGAATGTGTATGTCAGCATCGGTTATATGTTCGTGAGTCTTGACTCAGAAAGCCCTAGTATGTGGAATGGTTTGCCTTGATTTGTGATGAGTGTTGATATATCTTCCATTTTGTTAATTGCATGGTTTATGTTTAGGTGGCAAATTCGTAAGCCATTCTTGGAGGGCCAGGTATTGTGTCTTGGATGCATCTATTACAGGTAGTTTGGTAAGCAGTTATTAATGAGTGCAAAGATTGGTGAAGAGAGATTATTAATATGGGAGGAATGTTAGCACTTGATTGGGGATGGAATGAATTAAGAAGGAATAAAATCAAAATCAAAATCACTCTACATATGACACACAATGGTATAATCAAGATCAAATCAAATCACACTACATATAACACACAGTGGTATAAAAACTCGATCAAATTAAGTGTAGGCCTACTTCAGAAAAAGAGTCAAGTAGACCTAAAACAGCAACCTGGTGTTCAGGTGGTGTGGTTCAGATAATTATAGAAAAGGGACAGGTTTTGAAAAAACAAAATGAAAAACAATTAAAAAAAACACATAAAATAAGATAAGGCAGAACAACACAATTAACTCTGGACAATCAAGGCAATACTATGCCAATCAACGTTTATAAGCAATATCAATACAACAAGAGTGAAAATAATATGGAATAATCCTTATGCACAATCAGCACAGTTCCTGAGAAACAAAATGTTGATGCACAATCCAGAGGATTCAGTCACAGTCTTGTCAGTATAGAAGTCTGGTCTGGGAAGGACCAGTCACAGTTTGTTACACAATACTATGCCATTCAACATCTATAGGTGATAACAACACAGCAAAGTGAAAATAATAAGAAGCATATCATGATGCATAATCAGCACTGTTTCTGAGTAAATAATATGTTGATGCACAATCAGCAGTCCAGAAGATTCAGTCACTGTCTTGTCACAACACAACAGTGAAGTAATAAAAAGCATATGATGATATGATGATGCACAATCAGCACAGTTTCTGAGAAACAAAATGTTGTTGCACAATCAGCAAGATCCAGAATTCAGTCACAGTCTTTTGGTATAGAATTCTGATCTGGAAATGATCAGTCACAGTTTGCTGCACAATAGGAGCACTGGTTGGGTGGACGAACCTTGAGCTAAAAAACAAACTAGCTGGTATATATAAGTTTCAGTCTGTGGCGAGTTGATAGTTCAAGACCATGGGTTGCAGAGCACAAGTGTCAGTCTTCATAATCTTGTCTCATTACACACACACTTATATATACTTGTACACATCAACATATGCATATCTATGCACACACACACACACACACAACTCATGCACTAACTCACATGCCTATACACATATTTTGGAGGAGCATGACTTATCACACCAGAGTTTCTATGGTGTACACTGTGTTGTACTGGCGATAAGGTTCTCTTGTCTTGAGAGCTGGAGCTGGGTAAGGTCTGGTGGTGAGCATTGCTGGGTAGGGTGGGGACAGGAGGTGGGGTGAACGCTGGGTCGACACTGATTGTAGTTGTTGGAGGGTCAGTCTGTTGGCCCAGACATTGTCGTTCTGGGGTTGGGGTTGGGGGGTGGGACGGTGTCCAGTCATCTGTGGTAAATAAGGGTATCTGGGGACACTGGAATGTCGTTGGTACTCTTTATGTAGTAGTGCTGAGGGTTGGGTCTTCTGTTCGTCAGTAGGTCGTGTAGTGGGTGTTGTCAGGAGTGGCTGTCGTTTATGTCTGGGGTCAGCATATTTGAGGCTGTATGCTAACCTGTCTGAACCTTTGGAGCTGGGATGAAATGTGTCAGAATAAAGATCTTTGCGTGGGGCCCCACTGGAGGTTGTAAATATATTAGTGTGGTCTGCAAATGAGATGTTTTCTGCAGCACACACTTTAGCTAATGAGATATTGGAAATATTGACGGTTTTCTTTAGGGGGTGCTGTCCCATTGGGGGGATAATGGATGATGCCAGCAGCCTGGCTCGGGGGAATACATGTTTGATGTTTCTGATGAGCTGAGTCCATTTACTTTCAGTGATGGCTGTATATTTGCATGTATTTATTCCTGTGTGAAAGATGATGTGCTGTATTTCTTTGTTGTTGGGAATGTGATGGAGCCAATGAATAAGGTCATCGACAGTGATACCTGAGATACTGAGGTTTTGATTTTTACCTTTGTAGAAAGAATATCGGATTTGATATGTCGTGTTACTGAGTCTCCTAGGATGAGGTTAGTTGTGCTGGAGTGTACTCTTTGTTCTGCTAGTTGTTGGCGTGGTGTGAGAGTGTTGTCGGTGGTAGTATGTTGTGCTTCAGAAGTGTGGGTTTGGGTTTTTGTGTCTTTTCTTCTTTTTTTTGGAGAGACTTTTGTCCATACTTTGGGTTTGGTTCATTGCCCTCAGGGATGTTGGATGTTTGATTGTCAGAGTCTGTTTGGTTGTTGTTTTTGATGGTGATGACAGTGTTGACTGTTGCTTGGTTGTTGATTTCTTTAGTGGTGTTGGAAGTTTGTTTGTCAGGGTCTGTTTGGTCGTTGATTTTGGCAGTGTTGACTGTGTCTTGTGGTAAAGGTGGGGTTGGATCAGCTGGGGCTGGCTTCTGATCAGGGTTGTTATGAATACATTGTTTTTGTTTTCGTGGTCGAGGGACAGAAGAGAGAATCTGTTGGTGGTAGGGAAGGATGATAGGAGGGTGTCTTGTTCTTCATCTGACTGTCTCAGCTAAGTGCGTTTGTGTGTGTTCTTTTGATACTGTGTGTTTCAGCTGGTTCAGTTCCGACTTTAAGTCATGGTTTTCTTTTTTCAGTTGGAGAACAATCTTGGTGAGAAAACCTAAGTCTTTTGTGTTTTTTTTGATTGAAGTGGATAGTGAGTGTATTTTTTGTTTCAGTTGTTGTGATGTTTGGGTAGGTGGGTATTTGCAGAGGAATCGAGGAAGGTGACGTGGTTTTTTGTGGGGATGAGTGACTGGTGAGGCAATATGTCGCACAGTATGAACCAGTGTACTTTGTGTGTTGTTTTTTGGCTGATTGTTGGATTGACAGCATGTTTTGTTCTCTTTCCTGTTTTCAGTTGTGTGAGGGAGACCATGCATCAGCTCAGGGTGTGGGTGTGGTGTTTGTGCTGTGTTTTGTGGAGTGGTTTGTTTTGTGTTCCCCACAGCTGAGTTTACTTTGCCTGGCTGCTGGACTGGTGGGGATGACGGTGGTGATAGATCAGGTAATTGATCATCGGGATTGGGTGGTGGGCTGGTGGGATTGATCAAAGATGGCAATTTGGTGAGACAGGGACTCCTGGACGGGGATGGGATATCCTGGGGAATTATTTTACCAGAGGGGGAAGGTTTGAGTTGGGGTAGGGGTAGTTCCGACAGGTCATGCACAGCCTCGTCCAGGTTTGGTTGGGTCTCTTTGCTTCTTGTCAGACTGAAGATGGCTCGAATCACCTGAATGAGTGATTGGAACTCGTTTCTGAGCCATCTTCTGCACAAGTTCCCTTGTACAAGCACAGTTCCTGTTGTGTAAAAAGTGGTGATGGTGATCAGTTTTTTGTCAGCACAATTCACTTGTATTTTAGTCTTGAATAGTTCGTCACTGGGTAGGGTGGTGGGGATGCTAGAGAGGTCACCATTGTCACTGAGGGAAATTGGCTTATTTGGCTTTGTAAAATCCTTCCAGTATGCATTAAAGCCTGGTTGATTATTTACACTGCACATGTAACGTTTATGAAAGACTGATCTTGCTATCGGAAGCAGTGGAAATGGGACTTGAAAAGTTAATTGTTTTGTGTCTATCTTTATATCTATTTGGGGGACCCAGGTACATTGGGTGTCATTGGTGACAGCAGACATAATGAGGGAGGGGGGGGGGGGGGGTGACAAGGGGATTGGAGATGTGGGATGGGGTGGGGTGAATATGGGGGAGATTAGTGATTCTTGTGTTTTTAACCCATGGTCCTTAGTCCTACTGTTCACATTTTTAAGCACATGGCATTCTTCACTGTATACAGTACCATGGCAGCAGTTTCAAACACCCCAGACTAACAACAATATGGGGGGGGGGGGGGGGGGGGAAAAAAGAAAAAAAGAGGAGGGGTGGAGGGAAGGGAGGGGGTAAGAACAAGGCTATCAATAGCTCAGCACAGAGTTGTGACCACACTAAGAGGAGATGTTACCAAGGTAGGGAGTCACAGTACAGGGCATGAACATGAGGCTATAAGAACACACACACACACACACACACTCACACACACCACGTTACTTCATTCACATCAGATAGACCTACACAGGGAGCATGGCAAAAGTTTGAAATCCTTACACATAGGATGAAAATCTGCTGGATTCGAATCTAATTATTGTCAGAAATAACACATCCAAAGTTGTCCAAAATTGTCCCGTGGCTAAGTGCACTAAAATTAACTAGAAGAAAAATAATATCACGATGATATGAATTTTAGCGCAGTCCAATCACCATAGAAGCGCAGAGTTCAGTAATAACCACAATTGTAAATAGTAATTGCAGAGTTGAATGAAACATCCTGTTGAGGAGTAAACCTCACAGGGCCTCAGAGAGGTCAAAGTGCAGTGTTGATGAAAGTGTTGAAGTGTCAGCTAGCCTACAGACATTTAGATTGAAAGCAGTTGCACTTGAGTGATACAGCACAAAACCACTTGAGGTTGGGGAGGAAGGGGGGACATACACCTGGTGGCGATACTATGACGATCGTCTCCATGGTGAGGAGTCACAGTGCTAGGCACGAAGACTAGACTAGGGCTAAATAGGCCTACACACATACGTGTGTATATATATATACACACAAACACTTGATTTCATGAATGAGAGGACAGCGAGCCCTCCATGGATGGATAGGGAACTTGGCGTCGCGGGCTGGTCTCGAGTGGTACTCCATACCTTCGGAAACAATCAGCTGG
>CM060320.1:45144277-45156777 GCA_030674155.1 Stramonita haemastoma | reverse complement strand
ACTTAGCACAGGTGAAAGATTCCCATGACACTTGTCTTTCTTTAAAAAAAAATATGTAGATAAAAAGCCACCTTCGAGGGAAAGAAAATTTGCATAGAGACAACACTTTCTATAATGGTTTTGAGTGTTTTCTTGCAGAAGACACCTGGGGGTTACCCAGAAGATGCACTATCTCACTCATCACACCTGAGAATCACTGTCAGGCCATGAGTAAACACTGGATGAGAAATTTCACGTGTAGGCTTGTGACCGTTTCGTAATACACGACGTTAGGCAGCCATATTTCATCTTCATTGGACTTTTATCTCTCTTTTCAATGAGGACGTACGCAGATTGCTTTGTTAAAAGCTCGTTTTCGTTGAAGACGATAACCACATAATATTTTTATAACATAACAACATCTTAATGTAGGCCTGAGCACGTTGATTACATCGTCTTAAAAAACTGCATGGCACTGCACTATGCGGAACTGTCGCCGGTGAGCTAAACCATGCAGAAAACAGATAAAAATCCGGTTACAAAATGCCATACACTACATTCCTCTTTGCGAACACAGCCTACACAACAGACAGATAGTAATTAAATATAATTGTGGTGTTGACTTATATAATGAGCGGCTATTCCGCGTCTTCCAGGCGGCAAAAGACGATAACTCGATATTCAAAGAGTCCTTAAAGTAATTCCAATTGCACAACAGGTTTGTTCAATCGCGCATTATTTGGAAGCTATTCTTTGGAAAAACCAAGCGGAAAAACTCCTGGCAGAAGAACAAGCGGGCTTTAGACCAAAACGCAGCACAATGGAACAAATTTTCAATCTGAGAATTCTGATAGAGAAGCATCTCCAACACCAAAAAGACTTGTACCACAATTTCATAGACTTTAAAAAGGCCTTTGACAGGGTATGGTATGACGGCCTCTGGCAAGTACTCAGGCACTTCAACATTGACAGCTGCCTAATTGAAGTCATCAAGGCTCTGTACGAGAACGCAAAAAGTGCAGTTTTCATGAAGAATCACGTGGGCGAGTTCTTCAAGACCACGGTTGGGGTTCGCCAGGGCTGCCTTCTCTCACCTGTACTCTTCAACCTCTTCCTCGAAAACATCATGACAGAGACACTGCAAAACCACCACACTTCCATCTCCATTGGTGGAAGACTCCTTTGCAACCTCAGATTTGCAGATGACATTGACCTCATGGGCAGCAGCAAACAAGAACTGCAAATCCTCACAGACAATTTAACAGATCGAGCGAGCGCATACGGCATGGAGGTCAGTACAGAGAAATAAAAAATCATGGTCAACAGCGCGAGTAATGACATCACGGAAATAAAGATGAATGGAGAAACACTAGAAGAGGTGAGCCAATTCAAATACTTAGGCTCCATCCTAACAAAAGATGGCACATCAAACAATGAAGTGAAAGCTCGAATTGCAACAGCAACATCTGCTCTAGTCAGACTCGAGAAGATCATCAGAAGCAACAACATCAGCTTCTGCACCAAATACCACCTTTACAAATCCCTCGTGATATCTATCCTCCTATATGGCTGTGAATCATGGACTCTGACAGCAGAGTTAGAGAGGAGAATCCAAGCATTCGAGAACAAGTGCCACAGAAGACTCCTCAAAATATCATACAAAGAACACAAGACCAATAACTATGTGAAAGAAGAAATCAAAAAGGTGTGGGCCCCCAAGAGCCTTTGCTCTCCACCATAAAAAGGAGAAAGCTGATGTGGTTTGGTCACACCACAAGACACAACACCCTAGCAAAAACCATCCTGCAAGGAACAGTCGAGGGCAAGAGAAGAAGAGGCCGCCAAAAGAAATCATGGGTTGACAACATCAAAGACTGGACCGCCCAACCCCTACAACACCTCCTACTAGCCACACAGGATCGTGAAGCATGGAAAAAGATCTCTGTTGCGTCTTCTCTCATGTCCCCCCTACGTCCTTTGGGACATGGGACTGAGTGAGTGAGTGAGAGTGATTCTTGGGAAGTTTTCAGTTAAAATGGCTTCGGGACACGGTTGGACGACACTTGACTAGTTGGATAAAGAGTTGAGGAGAAAATTGATGTCCATGTTTCAGGACAAAAAGCTTATTTGGTGCAACGGTAAGTACAGGCTGGAGCTAAAGCTGTTTGAGTTACACTTTTATTCTTTTCATCTGTCCTCGGCAAGAGCTCTCTTAAGTTTACCCATGGTCAGATTTTGTGTACGCGACCGTTTTAACCCACCAATAATGTAGCCGCACTCCCACTTCGGGGATGATATCTAAGCACAACACCAGTGCGTATGCTGGTTTTTTTTAATTTGTTTTTGGTCTTCTATTCGTAGGCACACATTGGCCTATTCTTCCAAAAGACTGAACTAGTTTTACGTGTGCGCAAGTTGTTCTGCCTGCCTTCACACACAAGACCTCGGTTTATACTCTCTGTCTGTCTGTCTGTCTCTGTCTGTCTTTCTGTCAGACTCTCTCTCTCTCTCTCTCTCTCTCTCTCTCTCCTCTCTCTCTCTCTCTCTCTCTCTCTCTCTCTCTCTCTCTCTCTCTCTACTTCCCGTTCTTTCAACTCTCTTCAAAGGATAAAAGCAGCAAATGATCAGGGGACAAAAGGTGCGCTACTTGGGCGATGCTGCTTTTTATGTGCAATTCAGGGAACGGGAACAGCGGGCAAGTATTAGTGCAGTATGACATTAGGAAAACAACTAAAAGGGGATGGGAGTGAAATCGCGCTAACACAAACACAGGTATCAACAAACCAGAGAGAGAGAGAGAGGAGAAGAGAGAGAGAGATAGGAGAAGAGAAAAAGGGAGAGAGTGATGCGAGACGAAAGAGGAGAGAGAAGAGAGAGAGAGAGAGAGAGAGAGAGGACAGAGACAGACAGACAGACGACAGAGAGAGAGAGAGAGAGAGAGAGAGAGAGAGAGAGAGAGAGAGAGAGAGAGAGAGAGAGAGAGAGAGAATCAAATCAAATCAAATCAAATTCTTTTATTTTGAGGACAATGAATAAGCACCCATGTGCTTTTTTACATCCAGTTCCCGCCCTTAGGAGTACATCATGATATTATAATAAAATAAACCAATACAGACACATCATGATAATAAAATGGCCCATTACCCACGTATTCGCACAGAAAAAACGAATATAAAGAGCGACACTTCAAAGTAAAAAGAAAACAACAAACCAAAAACAACAACAGAACAAAAAACACCCCAGCAACAAAAGAAACCACAACCAAAAACAAACAAAAATAAAACAAAACTAAAATAAAACATCCTGCAATAAGAAAAAATGCCTCTGACTCAGTGGCCCATAATGCTCTGGTCTCATAATAACCTCAGATTCGGTTTCCCCAAACACTTCAATGCCTGTGGTGAGTTTGTGTCAGGTTCTTCGGGGTTGGAGGTTCGCGGGGAGACGGTCGTTGGAGAGACGTTATGATGGTCACCACCTCAGTTGGGTAACTCACTCAGCCTAACTCCGCGACTGAGCTGTCGTTAGTAGGGGGGCTTAGTAGTGGAGTTCTGCGTATGTTAGCTCAGAATAGGCACCACTGAACACCACCAAAGTGACCCAGCAGCAGTGCAGGCCCCTATGGCTGGTGGCCCCACAGCGGCCTGATGTTGATGGGCTCTCTTTGGTCCTCTGACCCTGAGAGTTCGACATGACAAATATGGGTATGGCTGTGGCAGGAAGATGAGATGAGTGGCGTGGGAACAAGGGGACTAGAACACGAACGCCACAGAATATGCGGCAGCAAAAGAAAGTACCCACAAAATATGGCGCGAACACCAAGTTCAAGCGAGGTGAAAACGGTATGAACACACGACAATGCGCGTGTCATTTCCTTTTATCTGTCAGTATCTACGTTCTGGATGATGGCCATATTGAACGCGTTGGCTGACTACACCCAACTGAGCAATCAATATCACTGTTCCACATACATGGAAACATCCAGCTGTATCAATGAAAAAAGGAAGAGAAATGGGAAAAAAGAGTTTCCTTTCAATATTCCCCAAAATACCCCACTGAGAACTGTCATCTTTTGTGCACTGTGACAAATTTAGGATATATCTCTTATCTGTTATTTGATCGAAAACCTTTCAAAATATGATCGTGTTTCTGACACATAAGAAAGAAAGAGAGGGGGAGGGAGGGAGGGAGAGGAGGGAGGGGGGAGGAGGAGGAGGGAGGGAGGGAGGAGGGGAGGAGGAAGGAGAGGGAGAGAGAGAGAGAGAGAGAGGAGAGGAGAGAGAGAGAAGAAGAGAGAGGAGAGAGAGAGAGAGAGAGAGAGAGAGAGAGAAAACGAGACGAGGTAGAGAGATAAAAACAGGAAGCAAATAGTACTCGAGCAATTGATATTCAATCGGTATATATAAAAACAGAACTCTAAATAAAACCAATTTCAATTCTTATTTCATATTATATTTATTCATTTTTATAGGATAACAAACAAGTTCAACAGGAGAAAAGAAACTTACAGCAATACATCCAAAAGTATTATCAATATCAACAGGAACTGAAAAGCAAGAATTCATCACAAAATAATAAGCAAACAATATTAAAGACTCATGACATTTTTTTTTATACACAGACACAGACAGACACAGACAGACACAACACACAGACACAGACACACACACACACATGTGAATATATATATATATATATATATATATATATATATATATATATATATATATATATATATATATATATCAGAACAACAGTAATTTCACCTCCCCATCTTTTCCCCCCGCAGCATACATACACTCATCTATCTCGGCAACAGGCCTCTACCCCCACCCCCACCCCTTTACTCTCCAACTGTGGAGCGAACTATACATGGCCCTCTGTCCTTATACACCTCATTATTTTTTTCATACAGTGGATAGTGACATACCGTTATTAGCGAGCTATACTGACAGCATTTAACAATAAAGGAGAAGACATTATCGTCTGCTGTGTTGCTTGGCAATACTACCTACCCATAAGGTCAAATACTCCTCGTTCTATCAAAATGCAGCAGCAAGTCGCGTCCCACCCAACTGACCTGTGTGAAAATCGTGTCTGAGATTCACCTTTCTCTCCTCTTCACACAAAAATCATGTACGAGCCAGCATGCTAGAAAGGTACGAACATACATGCACGCGTGTACACACAAACACATATCATCTTGCGCACACGTTAAATCTGTTCCGCTTTTCGTAAGAGTAGGCCATCGCGAACCGGTGGGAACAGAAGACAAGATTTACAAAACTGCATACACACGGGGACTGGATGCAAAAAAGCACACGGGTGCTTATTTCATTATCCTCGATATAAAAGAATAAATAAAACACAACACACACACACACACACACACACACACACACACACACACACACACACACACACACCTACGCGCGCATACAATCAATCAATCAATCAATCATGAGGCTATTATCCCGGCTGATCACAGCGGCCATATTAGGGCTGTTACCTAGTTGAGACTGAAACCTCTGGTCAAAACACTTTGGGACATCTTTTAAATTAAAGTAATGTATCATATTTTTTAAAATAAAAAATAAACAGCATTATGTTTTTTTTTGTCTTACATTCAGAGAGAAGAGAAGAGGAGAGAGAGAGAGAAGAGAGATGAGAGAGAGTAGAGAGAGAGAGAGAGAGAGAGAGAGAGAGAGAGAGAGGAGAGAGAGAGAGAGAGAGAGAGAGAGAGAGAGAGAGAGAGAGAAGAGAGAGAGAGAGAGAGAGAGAGAGAGAGAGAGGGTGTGCGGAAGTGTGTGCTCAAGGAAATAAAGAGATACCCTTAAAATTCCTTTCACACGTAAAAATCAAACAAAAAGCAGACTTTTCAGAATGTTCTTTCATTCCCTCTGTAACGGTGGGAGAAAGCTATCTATCTATCTATCTATCTATCTATCTATCTATCTATCTATCTATCTCTATCTATCTATCTATATCTATCCTCTGTCTATCTATTTTGTCTATCTATTTGTCTATCTATTTGTCTATCTATTTGTCTGTTTATCTATCTATCTATCTATCTATCTATCTATCTATCTATCTATCTATCTATCTATCTATCTATCTATCTATCTGTCTGTCTGTCTGTCTGTCTGTCTGTCTATATTGTCTATCTATCCATCCATCCATCCATCCATCCATCCATCCATCCATCCCTTAGTCTGGCGACCGTGGGGGCACCCCTGAAGACTGGACAACCATTTCCCTCCATTCCTCTCTCTTTTCTGCCTTTCTCAAAATTTCTATTGAGTTCTAGGCCTGTCCATTCGCTGATGTCGTCTTCCCATCTCTTCCTTGGTCTGCCTCTTTTTCTTCCTCCTTGGATAGTGCCGTGCAGTATTGTTTTTTGCAAGTCCTTTTGATCTTGTGACATGCCCGTACCATTTAAGTTTACGCTTCTTTACGATTGATCGAAGATTTTCGTAGGGACCAATGGTTTGCTGGTGACTTGGAGACAGCGGACGATTTAAAACATACATTCTTTCGCATTAGATTACAAACACGTCAGTTTTGTGGCAAGACAGAATGGAAACAGGAAAGCTTTCACACAACTTTTTCTTACCTCCCTCTCTCCCTCCCTCTCTCTTTCCCTTTCTCCTTGTCTCCCCCCTCCCCCTGCCCAACATCGTTTCTTCAGTGACCTTTTGTACTGTTTGTACCTTGACCTGGCAGACTGTGGTTTCCTAATGGAGACGTCTGTTGCAATGGGTTTCACGTGCCGCTGTTTTCCTTCCTTGAAACTTTGGCTAATGGACAAGAAGTACAGGGCTGTCTCGTTGTTGCATTACGTGGATTAGTGCCCAGACCACTATCCGAGGTGAGATTTGCTTTTGTGGCTAATGTTACTTACGAGATGCGGTCGTGTGGTTCGTGGTGTGCGTGGTGGTGCGTGGTTGTGGGTGTTGTTGTGTGTGTGTGTGCACGGGGGGCTGCGTGCGTGCTGCGTGGTTGGGGTGTGGTGGTGTTGGTGGTGTGTGTGTGTTTTGATGACCACCATTGCCAAATCCTCATCTCCCCTAGTGGTCCTTAATGAGCAGAGACAGGGGTGAGGAGGAGGGCCCCTTCAGTATATTACAGACTATGTCTATACATTTTAATCATGTTTAATCCCCGAGGTCGGAAAGTGGCTAACTTAAGGTGGGTTTAAAAAAAAAAGTCGCATACGCAAAATCTCACCATTGGTAACACTTGGAGTCTAGCCGAGAAGCGAAAAAGAAAAATTCCAACAAACCAACAACAAAAAACAATGTTTAGTTCAAAAAAGCATCATAATAAAATCATACAGATACATCATCAGAAGCAACAGGAAGCTTATTCGTTATCAGTCTGATAGAAACATCTTTAACAGACGAATGCAATAATAGAAGTTTATGAAAACCGTGACATCTTACGAAGAACAAATCCGAAAATGGATATTTGTCTATCACCAGTATTTTCAGTTTTCCAAAGTCTCAAAGAGAGACGAAATATGTAAAGGATGTAGAAAACAGGGGTGAGGAAGGGAGAGGAAAGAGATAGATGTGAGGGATGACTGGAAAAAGAGAAAAAAGGAAAGATGTGGAATGAAAAAAAATTGTGTCATGAGCCCTTTTACCACCGGCTCCTCTCACCCACCCTACCCCTGGTTGCTGACTTTTATTTTAACTTTGTCTCTCTATTTTTTTACTTTAAAGGAGACATTGTTTAAAAATATGTTATCTTGCAACAACACACAACAACACACCACACACACACACACACACACACACACACAACACACACACACACACACACACACAACACACACACACACACACACACACACACACACACTTGGCAGCAAATTCCATTTCTAATGATTCGCTCTAGAGATACACTCACACAATTATCACTTCAGACTGCACTAAAAAAAACAACCCACACAACTCCCTTGGCTTTCAAAATGTCATTCTATATTAACAGATAAAATAGAACTGCGCAACATCAGCTGACAGACACAATCACACATCGTAAAAAGATTGACACAAACATTCAGTGTTGGCTCTATTCTTAACATTGCCATTAATCTTTCACGTGAACGGATAAAAAAACAAAAAAAAACCCCCCCACACACACAATACTGTACAGATCTGTGTGGTCATAACAAACAGATACGATCACACCTCGTAAAAAGATTCATACATACAAACGGTTCTTTGTCTGCCTGGTTCGTTACGCTCTTCATGCAAACGTTCACTGTTTGCCCAGTTTGCTGTACTGCCAACATAAATGGGCGTTATTTGCCCTGTTTCATGACACTAGTTTATATAGCTCGGTTAAAATAGAATTGGATCTGAAATGAACTTTTAAAAAAAAATGACTGGAAAGGCTGTTATTTCATAGAGGAGACTGACACCATCACTGGGAACCGTGCAGCAGAAAAAATACTGTACGGTACTAAAGAGTCACCATATGCTGTCCTATGTACTGTGTGAAAACTATGGCACTATGACGGATGTTAGATGTATTCTTCTTCTCTGTCTGTCTGTCTGTCTGTCTGTCTGTCTTCCTCCCTCATCTCTCTCTCTCTCTTCCCCTCTCCCCCTCCAGCTGTGTGAATCCTCAATTTGCTCAGAAAAGCAGAGTGACATTAACAGAGGGGGATGGAGTGTGAAAAAAGGGAGTATGTGAGAAAATGCACGCGCCGCGCGCACAACACACACGCGCAAGCGCATACACATACACGCTCGCACGCGCACGCCACCACAACACATCACACGCTCGCCCCCTCTTTCTCCTCAATCTTTCCTCTCCCCTCTCTCTCTTCTCTCTCTCTCACACACACACACACACACACACACACACAAACACACACACACACCACACACACACACACACACACGCACCACACGCACCACGCACGCACGCACGCACCACACACGCACCACACACACACACACACAGAGCCTATCCCCCAAGCTAATCTCATTTCAAAGCAGAGAGCGGTTTAGACACTAACACCACACTAACACCACACTAAACACTAACAACACAACACTAATAATGTAACATAGCGAGAAACGTGTCCTTTGTCCATTAACCAAATTTTCCAGGGATGGGACATCTGGCACCTGAAGCCCACACCAAAAGACATGATCTTCGTTTGGAAAAACCCGTTTTCTGTCACATATCGACGCAAAAGGGGTTTAGAAATAGCGAGGAGAAGGGTGGGAAGGAGAGGAAGGGTTTAACGGGGAAGAGGGGGGGGGGGGGAGGGAGACAGACGGGAGGACGCTTTCTCATCCCGTCCTCTCCTCCTTTGCATTCCCTGCTGTGGGTGTGTAGTGTCTGGTCTGAAATGAAATCAAATTCTTTTATTTCGACGATAATACATAAGCACTCGTGATCTTTTTTTCTTTTTTCTTTAACTTTATTTAAATTTTATTTTATACCACTTTCTGTCACAACATATTTCTCTACGTGAATTTCGGGCTGCTTCTCCGCGGGGAGAGCGCGTCGCCACAAGTGCAGCGCCTACCCATTACTTTTTTTTTCCTGTCTGCAACAGCATTTGTTTCCCTATCAGAGTGGCTTTTTTCAACAGAACTTTGCCAGGGACAACCCCCTTGTTACCGTGGGTTCTTTTACGTGCGCTAAAAAATGACTGTGTAACACACGGGACGTCGGTTTATCGTCTCATCCAAAAGACGAGCACCCAGACCACCCCTCATGGTCTAATGGATGGGGGAAAAAGTTGGGGCTCAAACGGGATTCGAACCACGCACACTCCGACCCGGACTTTTCGCTCTCTAGGGAAGGCGCGTTACCTCTAGACATCTTACAACATCCAGTCCCCGCTTTATCAGGGATAACATATTAAAAAACACCAACCTGTAACTAAAAAAAAAAAAATAAACCAAATAGCAAAATTAAGATAACATCAACGGTAACAAACAAAAGACAAGAAATAAGGACATGAAGACAATAATAAAACAGCAAAAAAGCACGCACATACACAGTACTGAAATAAGAAATAAATAATGATTATATTTAAAAAATGCTAATAAGTAATAGATTAAAAAACAGAACAAAGCGAGTTACGCAAGTGAAAAAAAAACATCAGGTCTGTCTTCTGTCTGTACTGTCTGAAAATTCTTCCTGTCTGTCTGCTGTCTGTCTGTCTGTCTGTCTGCTTGTCTGTCTGTCTGTCTGTCTGTCTGTCTGTCTCTCTCCTCTCTCTCTCTCTCGATCTATCTAGCTAGAGCTCCGAAGTTCACCGATGGTGAGATTTTGCAGGAGTTACTGGTGGACAGGCATTAGTTACAAGAACTAACGAATGAAAACATATTTTTGTTTCCGTTTTCCCTAACCGATGGCGACAATTATTTCGTTTCTAGGGAAGGAAAAAAATAGTTTTTAAAAATAAAAACGAGGACACACACACACACAATACTCACGCGCGTGCGCGCGACCCACACACACCCCACCACACCACACACACCAAACAACACACACACACACACACACACACACACACACACACACACACTTCACAACACAGAAAAGGGACGGGCACAGACTGATCGATGGCAGGATAGACATAAAGGGCCTCCGTATATTGTATACACCACACACTGAAGGGACAGTGTGGTGACATGTGGCGGTGGTAAATGAACACAACATAATAACCAACCCCCAAACGGGTCTCTCTGCCTGCCTCCCTGTCTGCCCCCCCCCCCCCTCTCTCTCCTCTTCCTTCCCCTTCCACCTCTCTCTCTCTTGTCTATCCATTTGATTGTCTGTCTGCCTGCCTGCCCCCCTCCCCGCCTGCTCAGTCAATGTATGAATGTATTGTTGTTGTTGTTGTGCGTTCCCCGGCTTAACACTCTGAGGGTTACCCAGAATGGCACTCTGACTAACTCATCCCACCTGGGAATCACTGTGAGATTGAAATTGCACACTGAATGAGAAGATTGCGTGTATGACTGTTTTCAAGTACCTCGCTATACAGGAGCCATACTCCGACTTCAGAAGAATAAAATGCATTATATATTACATGTTCAAATCCGACTAACCAGTAAGTTTTACGTAAAATCTAATCGACAGCTGGTGACCCTTTCGCTTCATTTTTGGCAAGACTATTAACTTTTCGATAATCAAAAACGACCCCCCCTCCCCCCAACTACACACCATGATCTAAGAGCAGTACCAGAACACACCTACAGTAGGACAGCTGCTACTGACCATCTAAAGGAATTGACAACTTACAGCTGTATAGTTTGTGGTATCAGCGCTCACGATTAGAGACACCCCCACACCCAGAAAAAAAAAAGTATTGATGCAGATGTCAGAAAAGATCTAGAATACACAGAAAATTTCTATTGTGACAATAATCTACATTCTACAAATAGGATATGGAAAAAGTAAACCAATAGCACAATGTATATGCTGTTTGTTAGACACTAGAAATGTAATTAAACATGAACACGTTGATAAGACATTAGCGGTTACAGAGGCACTTACTGTTTATGACAGAGGCGTTTCAAAATTAAAGAATTAAACAACACAAAACTATGTTTTGGCAGAGGCATTTGAAAATTAATCAATTTTAAACAAATTAACAAAAAGTACTGTTATGACAGAGGCATAAGAAAACCAATTAATCAATTATTGTTCACTGCAATCCAAAATCTACATAGCACAAATGATTTCATATTGAGAAAAGTATGATAATACGTACTGGCATAACACGTTCTACCATCTGTTACCGCTACTGACAATGTGTAAATTTTAGGTCGGCGTCCATATAACCGCTTAAATGATCCACTACATGATAATCGCATTGAATTATTAAACGCTAAGAGAGCCTCATCTAAGAGCATCACAGGTGGGTTTATTTATTGTCCACGTGACTCATAAAAGTCGGTTGGTACAATGTTTCTGCCCAGGGAGGTCTTGTGACAACGAACACCAACATTTGAATTGACTCATTCCCCCTTCTAACTTCTTCCCTCTAAAGGGGTCTGTCCTATCTGACACACCCACAATTTTTTTTTTTTTTTTCCTCGGTTAGAGCTCCGATTTTCACGATCGTGAGATTTTGGCAAGCAACCGTTTTTTGTCCACCCTGAAGGTGGCCGCATGCCGACTTGGAGAAATTTGAATATAAAGTTGCACCGTGGAAATGGTTCTTCATTTCGACACGCACGATCTATTTGTTGTTGAAAATTGATGTTGCTGTTATTGCTGCTGTAGTTTTGAGCAGACTACACATTTCATTTACATTTTTTACATTTCACACCACTTTAAGTCACGGCATATTTATCTGCGTGAAATTCGGGCTGCTCTCCTCCAGGGTGAGCGCGTTGCCACAAGAGCAGCGCCACCCATTATTATTATTTTTTTCCTGTCTGCAACTGTATTTGTTTTCCTATCAGTGGCTTTTATCTACAAAATTGTGCCAAGGGCAACTTTCTTATTACCGTGGGTTCTTTTACGTATGCTAAATAATT
>CM060320.1:45134277-45139277 GCA_030674155.1 Stramonita haemastoma | reverse complement strand
ATAAACGAATGAATACATGAAGGAAACTGATTTAAAATGATGATCAAGGTATAAATTGTGTACAGCGTAGCATTAGGCACTAAAACAACTGGATTAGTACGTCAATTATTTTGATACAGCGATCATTGCAAAGCAGAACGACGTTTGTTGGACTGATATATAAATCATCCAAAATCATGAAGACTTTTGTCATCTTGCATCATGTTTCAACGTTATTTCTGAAAGGTGTTGCATATAACGAGATGGAGTGTATTTTTGGTTGCAAATCAGTCAGGGATTTACAGTAAAATAAAGTGTATACTTCGTCTTCCAGGCAAGAATTACAGAGTAGACACTTGAGGTCATTGGGATTGAAAGTAGCATACATATCGCATTTTGTGTGTGCGAAAATCAGATGCACCGATTCTAAATCAGATGAGAACATATGTGATGTGTTTATCAGTGGTAACAGAGAAGTACGATTCCAGTAATACAGCAGATTTGAGAGAGAGAGAGAGAGAGAGAGGAGAGAGAGAGAGAGAGAGAGGAGAGAGAGAGAGAGAGAGATCATTTGTGTTATCGTTAATTTGATTCCTTCTCGCTATTTGGATCATGACATTCAACTGCGCAAACCTGGTCCAAAAGTAACTTGAAATTATTTTAAAATTGCCAAGCATATCCTTTTCTTTCAACACAGGTGAAAGCATGACCCCAAAATAACGGCAATAAAAACTACATAAATGAAAACTCAGTCGAGCCTACCAATGTAAACAGGATACTTCTGATTAAAAAAAAAGTTTTTGCATTTTTATTTATGCATTCCACCGGACTGGGTTTCTTCTAGTACTGTTTTGCACTGTCGGCAAGAGAGCTGTTCTTGTGAATAATTTGTGTGAAAATGTTTCGATTTGTTATTCAGGAAACTTAGAGAAACAAGAAGTTATTCAAGTGAAATGAGGTTAATTTTTCTTCTTCTTCTTGTCTTTTTCTCTTCTTCTATTTCTTTTTCTTCTTGTTATTATTGTATAGTTGCCCCACGTATCGTATACATTTAGCAAACGTAACCACGAAGAAATCCACAGGGAAAAAAAAGCTTCTTATAAAGTTCAACACCCCCATCTCCCCCTTTTCCTGCATATCCTCTCTCTCACTCACTCACTCACTCACTCACTCACTCACTCACTCACTCACTCACTCTATTTCCCCTATCTCTCTTCCCTCCTCTCATTCACTTACTCACCCACTAACTCATTCACTCACTCTCACGCACGCACGCACGCACGCACGCACACACACACACACGCACGCACGCACGCACGCACGCACGCACGCACACACACACACACACACACACACACACACACTACAGGAGAAAAAAAAAGAATTGTGCCATTCGCGGGCAGGGAGGTCTATAAAGAGAGCGTAGTAACCTGATGTTCCGTAAATAAATCTGCTATGATGCTATTTCTGAATTCAAGCCAAGAGTGGAACGATCTATCTCTGGTCGTTAGCTAAGTAATACATCGTTGATATCTATACGATTGACATTCTTTGACATTTTCAGGCGACAAAAGCCAAGGCACATAAAAAAAAGAAAAGAATAAAAACAAAAGTAGATCAGACGCCACGACCGGCCGCACGTCTTGTAAAAAGTATCGATGAAATGAGAGTATTACGAAAGTTATTCTCGCGAGAGGCCGTACACGCGCATTTACATTCATATATACCTGCATCACTCCATCCATCCATCCATCCATCCATCCATTCATCCATCTATACATACACATACGTAAACGAAGGCACTCTTTACATCATAATTACTACCACCACCACCACCACCACCACTACTACTACTACTACTACTACTACTACTACTACTACTACTACTACTACTACTACTACTACTACTACTACTACTACTACTACTACTACTACTTACTACCACTACTACTACTACTGCTGTTGCTGCTACTGCTGCTGTTGCTAATACTACTGCTACATTACTACTACTACTGCTACTAGTGCTGCTGCTGCGTCTTCTGGTTATTGCTGCTGTACTGTTTATGTTCTTGCTGTGTTCTTGACGGTAGATGTAAGAAGAGAGTGGAGTAAGATTGTGGTAAAATAAGTATGTGGTTTATATATATATATATATATATATATATATATATATATATATATATATATATATATATATACATATATGTGTTGTGTGTGTGTGCGCGCGCGCGCGCGCGCGCGTGCGTGCGTGCGTGCGTGCGTGTGTGTGTTGAGGGGAAGAAGGGGGCAGGAGGACCGAGGCTGACTAACAATAGAATCAGATCTGCATCTCATGTTCCCGCCATTTTGTTTTTCTTGCCGACCTTGACAACGGAGTGGTCGGTCCTATGCCGGATTACCTTACTCATGATTGGCAGCTCACCCTCACGTGACCAGCACCCGCACCCGCCAATGCTAGGAGGAGAGGGGTCCATTTAGCAAGGGACAGCAGACATTAAAGGTGCACCTACACACAAGGGGTGTTCTTTTGTCTGTCAGCTGTAATGACCGGCCCTGTGTCACTGTCTGACATGCCGCAGACAGTGATGGCATACAGACAATGCGCCCTGGCAGGCTGTCCTCTTCCCTTCGGGTAGTAGTAGTAGTAGTCTGGGAATTTTTCGGCAACACACGAAATGTCATTGGCTGACTGGCAGGAATACAGTTTAGTTTCTATGCCTAATCTTGCAGTTGCAAACGTTTAAAGGGTCTATACCAAGAGGTTGTTTGGGAATTTATGAAGGAGGAAACTCGCATGATTGTTTTCTTCTTCTTTGTTGTTGTTGTTGAACACTCGGACAGAAACTAGTGTTGTCTGTCATAGGAGCAAAAATGCGTTGCGCTGCATACAGTTAAGCGCCTACGTCAGTCAGACCCAGCCAATCCGACTCTGGCGTGGGAAAGAACAGATTTCTTTTAAAGTCTTTCCAGGAAAGAGGCAGGAGAATGGACCAAGAAGGCAGAAAACAGACAAGAAGGAACTGACAGGAAGAATAAGATTAAGGGGACGTACAGAATTTCCAGTTATCTATGGCTTAACATCCTCCCGGGTCACCCCATCTGGGACATTAATTTTGCTGTTTATACTCTTATAAAGAATTTCCAGAAGATGGCGATACTATCTATACTGACAGATCCCCGCATCCTCCCAGGGGAAACCAACATAAAAAAAGGAAAATCTAGTAGGTACATAAGCGATAATCAAAACGTTCAACGTCAAATGTTACAGCTTTCTTTTTTCAATATGTTCAACGTCAAATGTTTTTGTAACAGCTTTCTTTTTCTTTCATCAACAATTAAAGGTATTGGTGAAAGGAAACACACCCCCTTCCCCAAAAGAAACGCTATTGCTGCATGTGAAACAGACATCACGACAATCCTTCGCGTTTTTTTTACCCTTGACGTTAATCACATCATTAAGCTTTTTTATGTCAACAACAACTGCTCAGCCATCTGAAGAACAGAATCCCAGAGATCACGGCCCATGCCCAGGCCTTTAAAAAGCTTTGTCAGTGACTGATGTGAGTAGAGTGCCAAGGGCTTCATTAAACTGTAGCTATGCTTTGTTATGTAATGATGAAAATGTCTTCATCCGTGGCAAGCTGTATCGCAATCTCTTCTCTCCAATAACTATAAGACACAAAAAAAACTTATGAAGTAGTAGTATGGCTGCATAAATTGGGAGGTAAAGAATTGACGTTCTAGATAAACCTTAGGATGTAAAGCTGGGGAACACCCAACAACAACGTCAACAACCCAACACTACCGACACGGGGATCAATAATTTTCATTTCACCCACAGAGCCGTGTACCACTGATTTACGGGTTTTCCCAGCGCTGCCCCACACATACACATGTACACAACCCACACTAAGCAGTATGTGACCACTGTCATGAATACCAACATCCTGTCCGCAGCTTTAACATCAAAGGAATAATCAACTACATCATTCATTACCAGCCTACACCACACCAGCGCTGTGCCTACTCAGAATAGGAGATGGTATGACATAATGTTTACTCTGGTTGATTACCTCGATATTCTAGTGCTTTACCACCTAAAGAGCGGATGTAATGATTTTTCAATACAGGGCTAAGAGACTGAGAAAATGGGTCACAGTGTTAAATCTGTGTGGTGTGTGTGTGTGTGTGTGTGTGTGTGTGTGTGTGTGTGTGTGTGTGTGTGTGTGTGTGTGTGTGTGTGTGTGTGTGTGTCTGTGTGTGTCTGTGTGTGTCTGTGTGTGTCTGTGTGCTGCCTCTGTGTGTGTGTGTGTGTGTGTGTGTGTGTGTGTGTGTGTGTGTGTGTGTGTGTGTGTGTGTGTGTGTGTGTGTGTGGATGCTCAAAAGCGCTTATGCGTGCATGTGTGTTTGGATGTGCGAGTACATGCGTGTGCATGCCCGCGTGCGTGGCTGAGTGTATGCACGGATTGTGTACCTGTGTATGCTTACATATCATGCGTCTACACTGGTAGTCGCACGCACGTGCACGTATATGTATAAGAAAGAAAGAAAGAAAGAGACAAAGAGAGACAGAGAGAGAGATAGAGAGAGAGAGATAGAGAGAGACATAGACAGACAGACAGACAGACAGAGGGGGGGGGAGAGAGAGAGAGAGAGAGAGGAGAGGAGAGAGAGAGAGAGAGAGAGAGAGAGAGAGAGAGGAGAGAGATGAGAGAGAGAGAGGAGAGAGAGAGAGAGAGAGAGATTGTTAGTGTGCATATATATGTGTGAGTGCACACATACGAGGTGCGCTCGCGTGTTCAACACACACACACACACACACACATACACACACACACACACACACACACACACACACACACACACACACACACACACACACGCAGAGATGTGTGTGCTACTAGTCTCTGTATCCAAAGATGCGACCACAGAATCAGTGCCTATATCTCGGTATAGTGCCTCTCCCGGTACCATACCCTTCCTTTTCTGATCCTCATACATGGACCAACATCAAATCAACC
>CM060320.1:45119277-45129277 GCA_030674155.1 Stramonita haemastoma | reverse complement strand
TTCTGAAAGAATGTTTAGCCTTCATTGCACAAATCTCTCTCTCTCTCTCTCTCTCTCTCTCTCTCTCTCTCTCTCTCTCTCTCTCTCTCTCTCTCTCTCTCTCTGTGTGTCTCTCTCTCTCTTCCACAGTCACACACAGATACAGAGGCACAGACACAGACAGATACGCGCACGCACACACACACACACATGCGCGCGCGCACGCGCGCGCACGTGCGCGCACAGCCGACCCTGTGAACAGTTTCCATACTAAACTAGTTAAGCAAATGTAGTTTTCAAAGCAGCTTTCGTCTCCCGAGAGCTATGCATTCGTGTTGATATTTTTTCACACCGATTATGACCAATGCAAATGTAAATTTCACCCAAATAGCACACATTCAGTCCCTTCAGAAAATGGGGAAAAGTGGGAAGTATCAATCGATATTACTGCATTATTTAAGATATGTCCAAGAAATATGTGAATGTCACTGTCACTCTATGTTATAACAACCATCATGAAATTAGTTTTGGTTGCTTTGAATTCATGAAAAGAAGAAATAAAATGATGCACATAAGCGATATCTTATTGATTATGTCCTCTTCTGTGTGATGGCATTCTAGAAAAGTACACATTCTGAAAGCTTTCTATTAAAAAAAAAAGTCGTTGAGGCTTTGCACACAAACCCCCCAACAAATAAAACAAAAACGAAAAAAATACATTCCAAAAACAAACATTAAGAAAATCTGTCTTGAAGAAGCTAAAATTAGTGGAGCTCATTCCTCCCAGGTCCCAAACTGCATGCTTGGTAAGTTAATGTCATCCACTACCCTTTTCATGAGCTGACATAGCCTTTTATGAAAGATGGACAAGTTTGTTTATTTTTCTTTTTTTCCTTATTTTTTGCTGTCTCATCTTCTGTGACGTCCCCGTCCTGCTGTTCCCACGCCACTCATTTCAATCTCCCCACCATAGTCATATCCAGATTCGTTATATCTCATCCTCAGGGTCGGAAGTACACAGGAAGCTCATCAATATCAGGCCTCCGTGAAGCCACCAGCCAGAAGGGTGGACGAGCTTTTTGAAATTATTATTATATTTTTTTTTTACATGTACACAAATTGTTCCGTGTGCGTTTACAAACGGGACTCCCAAGTTTCTAGTCTCATCTGAGATACACGCATGAGAATGTATTCGGAACTAAGGTAGTTATTGGTACTGGGAATTTCCCAGTTCAACACCCTGAGGTCTCTGCACAGAATATATGCATGCACTCTGTCTCACTCATCCCGCTTGGGAATCACTATCAGACCGACCATAAGTACACATGGTGGGAAACAGGTTTAGGAACCAAGGCTGATTCTATAGGGAAAATCCTTTCCAGTGAGCAGCTCAGCTCACACTGGCGCTGTCTTGTTAGTTATCGGCAAATCTCGAGTCCAACGCTCCGAGCATCACACTATCTCTGCTGCCCTGGAGTAAATGTATAATCAGTTTTAAAGGAACATTGCAGATCTCATGGAGGACACTTGTGGAGAACGCATTTTCTTCACCAGACTGTGGAATAATATCGTGGGCTGGCCTACAGTGAGCTATGCTTGGTCGGGGAAGCGGTTTCACGTTCGTCTCTGTGTTACTATGAGATGGGATCAAGAGTGACTTTCAGTGCTTTTATTACTGCGACCTGACGGTAACTCTAGTCATGTATGATGGATGGAGGATATCATTCAGTCAGTACTTTATGGATTAAAAATGTTGTAGTAGTTCTGTTCTGTTTTCCTACCTCGTCTATTTTCCGACAGTCCTCTTGTTCAATCTACTTACTGGCTTTCTGTGATATTAGACTGAAATTGGCACAGCACATGCTTTTATCATAAACTTGGAGAAAGAGAATAAAGATCGATATAAAAGGACGAACAGACTTATCTAAACTTTTCCGAACCTCAAAACCATCATCATCTCTTTCTCTGTATCTCTCACCCCCCCTATTTCTGTCATATTGTCATAAACTGAAAATCTACATATCAGGTTTTACAATGCTATGATAGCAATCCCCCAAAAAGCCCAGAGACAGAATATAAATCAAGCACGTCAGTGCTGAATATGCAATATTCTCTCTCTCTCTCTAAAAAAAAAAAAAAAAGCCTTCCCATGCCTTCCTCACTCCCCGATCTTGTCTTTCTCTCTGTGTGTTATTACAATCACTGCCTCAAAAGGTGTATATCTTTTTTCTATCATTCACTTCATTCTCTTTTGTGTCAGTCGCTCATACCAAATTTCACCATTGGTAAACCCTTGTAGCTCTAAAAGGAACAAAAAAAACCCCACACAACCCAAAACCAGCCTCTGTTCTGTGCGAAAGAACCCAGTGTTTTCTTTTTGTTGTTTTAAGGGGGGGGGGGGGGGGGTCTGCTTGTTTGTTTTTGTTCTGTGTAATCCAAACAAAGAAGAAAGGGTGAAGGCAGCACAGGCTGTGGGGTCTGTGGTCCCCTTTGACGTGATCCGTGGCATTAGCTGCAAACATGTGACGTGATGAGCAACGTCAGCATGACGTGCCCTACAACACTGATCCTCTTGCGGGCGTACTGATGATCATCATGATGACGATGTTATTCTTTTTCTTATTCTTTTTTCTGTGTATCCTCTTTGGCAAATGCTGAGAGAGAGAGAGAGACAAGAGACAGGCAGACAGAGACAGACACAGAGAGACACACACAGAGAGACACACACACAGAGAGGCAGACAGACAGACAGAGAGAGAGACAGACAGAAAGACAGACAGAGACAGAGAGGCAGGCAGACAGGCAAACGACGGACGGGCGGACATAGACAAAGATACAGGGAGGAGGGTGGATTTGTGTGTGTGTGTGTGTGTGAGAGAGAGAGAGAGAGAGAGAAGAGAGAGAGAGAGAGAGAGAGAGAGGAGGAGAGAGAGAGAGAGAGAGAGAGAGAGAGAGAGAGAGAGAGAGAGAGAGAAACAGACAGACAGACAGACAGAGAAACAGACAGACACACAGAGACACAGAGAGAGAGGTGCGTGCGTGTCTAAAACTCTGTAACACGTGCGTCAGATCAGTGCGTGCTTGTATTTGTATGAGCATACTTAACACAAAAGAGGTACTAAAGAGAGAAGGGATAAAAGGTCATTGATCTCTTATATTTGGAACTCCCCAAACCGAATTACGAAGCTGCAGTCTGGTTCAGAAGCTATTCCTACACACACTCGCACGTACATGGAAGCACACCCACAGACATTCTAAGGATGCTTGTAATACGCTGTTCCGAGTTCAAGAGAATATTTTCTTTGAAGTTAACGTCACTGCCGACTCCACTCCCCCCAAAAGTCCTTCGGATGAGACTATAAACCGAGGTCCCGTGTGCGAACGGACGCAGAACATCCTGCGCACACGTTAAAACCTGTTTCGCTTTTCGGAAGAGTAGGCCTTTGTGTGCCGGTGGGAACAGATGACAAGATTTACAAAACTGCATACACACGGTAAAAAAAGCCCACGAGTGCTTAACCCATTATCCTCAAAATAAAAGAGTACGTAAATCTAACAAAATAAATAATCAAACCACGGAGAGATACAGATCTACTTTGGGATTCAGTCTATCATATTCACTTAGTTCTTGCCAACCTTGACAGCCGGAATAGCCCCTAAGGAGGAACTACGTCGCGTTTGATTGGCGGCTTATCCTCACGTGACCAGCATGGCGCCCTGTCGAGCAAGAGGGGAAAACCGCTTTTACTAAATGACAGCTATTATTAATCTTTAGGTTTAGCCCGCACAGTGAATGGGTCACTCAGAGCCCTGTCAACGCTAATAACATTTCTAAAGCAAAGTGCATTCATATCCTGCCATCATTACCATTCCTACACACACACACACACACACACACACACACACACACACACACACACACACACACACACACACACAAAACTTACACACACACATACGCACACACACATACACATACACACACACACGCACACACACACACAACTTACACACACACACACATACGCACACACACATTCACATACACACACGCACGCACACGCACACAAAACCACATCACACAAAGCCACATCAAAACCACCCCCCCCCCCCCCCCACACACACACACACACACAAAACATAACAGGTTGAGATAAGAGACATGGAAACCAAGGAAACTTTAAACGACGCATATTTGAAATTGTTAAATCAAATCATATGAAATCAAGTAAACATGGCACATATCACTTGGTGGAGCAATAATGATAAACAGAAAGTATTAAGAAAATGAATTCATGCAGTAATTCGGGTTTTCAAAACAAAAATCACGACAGCAATAAAATCGACTGAATGGATGGACTATTGAAATGAAATGAATAAGCCCGGTGTGGGATTACTGATATAATTATGATCTCTTACCGAGAGTAAATATAAAGTCACGAATACATTAAAAATCATGCACAACGCTCAACCTAGAACGCAGAAAGGAATACGACACTGTGCTGCAAAATACCAAATTTCTGCTCGTGGACAATTTACATTAACTCAGTGCAATAAACAAACGAGAGAGAGACAGAGAGAGAGAGGAGAGAGAGAGAGAGAGAGGAGAGAGAGAGAGAGAGAGAGAGAGAGAGAGAGACAGAGAGAGAGAGAGAGAAGGAGAGACAGAGACAGAGACAGAGAACAAATTTTTTTTTTTTTTTTTTTGAACAAATTTTATTTTTCAGAGGGTAATAGATTAAGCACTACATGCTTTTTTAACATCCAGCCCTCGGGAAAAAAAAAACAACAAAAAACAAACGAATAAGAAATAGAAATAGAAAAACGAGCATAAAAAAAAAAAAAAAAAAAAAAAGCTTAATAACAAGAGGGAAAAAAATCATGGGAAAAACATGCATAGTCACAAAAATCCAAAGAAAGTAGTACTCATTCTCTCTCCCGATCCCCCCTACCACACACACACACACACACACACACACACACACACACACACACACACACACACACATACACACACACACACACACACACACACACACACACACACCGAAAGGCAAGCAAGAAATAAAAAAACATTACAGAGACAGACAGACAGACAGACAGACAGAGACATAGAGACAGAGACAGATTAAATGTATATATGAACAATGAAAAACACACCAAAAAAACCCAAACAAACAAAAAATAAATAATAATAATAATAATAATAATAATAATAATAATAATAATAAAATAACAGAAATGCATAACAACAGAAACTAACTGTACTATCCGAGGAAAAAATTCATGTAATTGAGATTTCTAGTGGTATCAAAACATTTGTGGTGAAAGCAGAGTGACATTTTCATGAGTCATCAGAAAATCATACAACAAAAACTTAAATCTTGAAAACTTTGATTCATATTTTAGAAAGGTTGGGAGTCTATTCCAAAACCAGCTCCCAGAATATATTAGACTTGATTTAAAAGAGTAATGGTTGGTAAAGGGAGGTTGATTTTATGTGAATGTCGAGAGTCGTTTATACTGAACATGCTGCTTAAGGAAGATGGGGCATTACCATGAAGGATTTTATGCATTAGTACACCTTTATTTAACAACAATCTTGTTTTGAGAGGCAGAATATTTACATTTTTGTAATCTGAAAATGTCAGTGAAGATGACTTATCTATTACTATTTTGACAGCTCGTTTATGAATACTGATTAATGGTTTGAATAGGTTATTACTGGCTAGGTCCCATAGTGTAGATGCATAATCCACACTAGACTGAATAAATGAATGAAAAAATATTTTTCTTGCATTCAGATTAAGACAGTGTTTAATCTTATTTAACTGATATGTTTTGGAGGCAATTTTCTTTGTTAAGTTACGTATATGTACAGACCAAGACAAATTATTATCAATCGTTACTCCCAAAATTTTGTGATTAGAAACTTCTTCAATTCTGACATTGTTGATATAAATAGGAGGTAGGTTTATGTTAAGATTTTGACGTTTTTGTCTTGTTGATAAGAGCATGAATTTCGTTTTACCTGGATGAAGGGCCAAATGGTTAATTTGTGTCCATTCGACAATAATATTTATGTTCTCTTGTAAACTTTGGCATACTTGGAGAGGGTTTTTGTGGCTAGTATAAAGAGTTGTATCATCTGCAAATAGTTCATTTTGTACTTTAATAGTTAATGGCAGGTCATTTATATATAAAAGAAACAACAAGGGACCAAGCACTGATCCTTGCGGTACACCAAAGTTATTTAGAAGAAAACTTGAAGAAGTGTTGTTTAGATATACTTTTTGCTGTCTCTCAGATAGGAAAGATGAAATCAGTTCGAGGATACTAGGAGATAGTTTGTAGACTGCAAGCTTCCGTAGTAGTAGCTTGTGGTCAATAACATCGAAAGCCTTTGCAAAATCAATAAAGAGTATACCTGTGAATTCTTTTTTATTCATATTAAGCAGCAATTTATCTGTCAGTTTAACAAGAGTGGTGTGGCATGAATGGTTTGCTCTGAAACCAGATTGATTTGGGTGTAATAGATTATGTTTGTTTAAGTGGGCAAGTAAACATTTGTAAATGTGCTGTTCTAATGGTTTTGAAAGAGTGGATAATATTGCTATTGGTCTGTAGTTTGATGGTTCTGAGGTATTGCCAGATTTGTGTAAAGGAATAATTTTTGCCTGTTTTAAGAGTTTAGGGAAGGTGTTTTTGCTTATGCTTATGTTCAATGCTTATGGCATAGAGAGACAGAGTAAGACAGAGAGACAGAGAGAGAGACAGACAGGCGGACGGACAGACAGACAGAGCAACAGAGAGAGGCAGAGAGAGAGAGAGACAGAGACAGAGAGACAGACAGACAGAGACAGACAATGAGAAATTAAGTGACAAACAAAGCTAGAGAGAGAGAGAGAGAGAGAGAGAGAGAGAGAGAGAGAGAGAGACAGACAGACAGACAGACAGACAGACAGACAGACAGACACAGACAGACAGACAGACAGACTAAGAGGGGAGGGGCAGATACAGAGACAGAGAGACAGGCAACCAAACAGACAAACACATAGACAAACACACAGATGGAGAAATACATGAATAAAAGATCTGAACACAATAGATCCACACACTTTATGTCGTCCAATAGTTTGTGAAAAATATGTGGGTTCATCAATTTGTTGATCGTTCATTTCCAAATATTCAAGATTTTTCAAATTGATTAAAAAAAAAAAATCACGCATCCCAAACTTCAGAACTAAAGAAAGCTTTTACGCAAGAAACATGTGACAGGAATCAACAAGGCAGAAAATAAGAAATGACAGGGAGGGGAAGCACTCCAGCAAGACAGGTAAAATAAAAATGAGGACCCCTTTTATCAGCCACATAAGTTTCAATTAGAAAAATACCCTTTTTACCTCACAAATTACTGTGTCTCTCTAAGGAAGATGGCTTCATCATTCACCCCAGGTTTTTAACTCATACCTTATCCTATCCCTTTTTCAACATCTATGATCACTTAATTACATCAAGCTATTTTCTCATTCATTTTTTAATCTTCAACATGTCATTCTTTGTCAAATTTTGTTCTTTCTATGGTTGAAATCACAGCCATGTTTCAGGGAATTCTCTTGTATCATGTCTTGCAGGTGCTGGCATAGTGACTGAATCAGCGCTGGTCTAAACATGCGTGGGGGGCACTTGGCATTTTTGGAACAGAGTCTGCCAAGAGGGACGGAAGAGCCAAGAGAGCCAAGAGCCAAAGAAGACGGAACAGCCAAGAGAGCCAAGAGCCAAAGAAAACGGAACAGCCAAGAGAGCCAATAAAGACGGAAGAGTAAGAGAGACAATAAAGACGGAACAGCCAGGAAAGACAATAAAGACGGAACAGCCAGGAAAGACAATAAAGACGGAACAGCCAGGAAAGACAATAAAGACGGAACAGCCAGGAAAGACAATAAAGACGGAACAGTCAGGAAAGACAATAAAGACGGAACAGTAAGAGAGACAATAAAGACGGAACAGTAAGGGAGACAATAAAGACGGAACAGCCAGGAAAGACAATAAAGACGGAACAGTAAGAGAGACAATAAAGACGGAACAGTAAGAGAGACAATAAAGACGGAACAGTAAGAGAGACAATAAAGACGGAACAGTAAGAGAGACAATAAAGACGGAACAGTAAGAAAGACAATAAAGACGGAACAGCCAGGAAAGACAATAAAGACGGAACAGTAAGAGAGACAATAAAGACGGAACAGCCAGGACGCAATGAAGACGGAAAAGCCAGGAAAGCCCGCAGCACAGACAGAAATCTGCACTCAGCCTCACCCTGCACCCCCCACCCCCTCTCCTTGCCGACCTTGACAAGAGGATGCCCTGAGGCCAGATTACCTCGCCTTTGATTGACAGCTCCCCCCCCACACGTGACTAGAATAATGCCAGGCTGACCAGAGGAGAAGGCCAGAGTTTAGCCAGCCACAGCTGAGCGTTAAGAGGGCCTGACCACGAGGGTCATCCTTTGTCCATCAATCAGATGACCACCCACCCACCAATACACCTGTTACACACACTGGCTGTAGCTGCAGCCTGTTACTCTCTGACTGAAACGGGTTTCACATTTTTTTGTTTCCCATTATTTTTATAACAGTAGTCTGATCTTTTTTTTTTTTTTTTAAAAAGACAAAACGTTAAATGACACACCCACACTCACGTTCTGGAGACAAGTGACAGATATTGTGTTATCTTTGTAACCTGGCCTAGCATAGTGCTGCATAAAAAGCCTGTGATCTGCCATTAACACTTGCAACTTCTCCTACAGCCTTTTTTCTTTCTTTTTTTCAGCTGCCATGACTACAAATCTAACTCCAGAAGCAACCAATTTCAACTAATATATAAAAAAAAACCCAGGCCTAACAAGAAATGTATACATTCTCATTTACATGGACTCTTCTCCTAACAGTGAAATGAATTCTCACACTTTCACAATAACGTCCTCTTCCGTTGCAGAATGCTTGATGATCTGATAAACTCACTCTTAACACTACAAGTTCAGGACCAGTGATTAAATCAGCTGTGGGTGTATACAAGAGTGGAGACGCTGAGCATGTTTAGCACAAATCTGCTGAGAGATAACAGAGGATAGGAACAGCCAGGAGAGCCCACAGCACAGACAGAAATCTGCACTCAGCCTCCCCCTGCACCCCCCCCTCCCCTCACCGACCTTGACAAGAGGATGCCCTGAGGCCAGATTACCTCGCCTTTGATTGACAGCTCGCCCCCACGTGACCAGAATAATGCCAGGCTGACCACAGGAGAAGGCCAGAATTTAGCCAGCCACAGCTGAGCGTTAAGAGGGCCTGACCACGAGGGTCATCCTTTGTCCATCAATCAGATGACCACCTCCTGACACTGGCCACACATACTGACTGTAGCTGCAGCCTGTTGCTCTCTGACTGAGACACCATTCAGCATTTTTTTGTGTGAGGAGTAACGCTAACTTCACTGGCACATTTGTGCATATAGACATACACACATTTTCATCCGCCCCCCTCATTCACACACACACACACACACACACACACACACACACACACACACACACACACACACACACACACACATACACATGCAAGTGCACATGTACACACGCATGCACACGCACACACACACACACACATGCAGGTGCACATGTACACACGCATGCATGTGTACACACACTCACGCATGCGTACACATATATACATATGGGCAAAGCCTAAACCATTCCCACCACAGGTCTTTTATTTTTCTTTGCATTTCACACGTTTTAAGGTTGGCTGGTACATCCAAAAGTGAAATAATATTCAATCTAATAGCAGAAATAACCTATGTCTGTCTGTCTGTCTCTCTGTCTGTTTGTCTTTCACACACACACACACACACACACACACACACACACACACACACACACACACACACACACACACACACACACACACACACACAGAGAAAAACCTTCCTAATCCCGTCTTCTCAAGCACAGGCACACCCAATA
>CM060320.1:45096777-45101777 GCA_030674155.1 Stramonita haemastoma | reverse complement strand
GAGCCATTCGTTGGCAATGCAGAAACGCTAATATCATGATGCCGGCATTTCACAGTAACAACTTAATTAATGGTCCAAGGCACTTAATTTCAAGATGATAATGATAATCATACCATAGCCTGCTGTATTCATACCATAGTTTACTCAAACATGGTATGGGATGTTGTTCATTTTTAGGTTTTGGCCTTTTCTTTCAGAGGTAAATTCGAAAGAAAAAAAGTAGAGCATGGTAAAACTAAAAGAATCGATCTGTCACATATAGCATGGAGCCTAACTTTGAAAGCCATGATAAAGGACAATTAGATTAATTTTGAAACAAGGTGAGGGAAACCGTTTATGTGCTTAAACCATTTGCGTCTTCATATAAAATTTGTTGATTAAACAATTGTTTGTAAATATGCATAGTTGGTTTTGACACAAAATAAACAAGTCCTGTTTGTAAGAACGGAGTATCCCACAACTTTTCACGTGATAAAAGATCTCTTTGTAAACTTTGTAACTGAATACAGTTTCATCTACTGAAAGAAATAAACAAAATTCAAGTAGTAATTTACTTCCAAATTTATCCTCATTCATTACATGACTTCTGTAAAATCGAGGAAAAAAATCGAGAAAAAAACTGCATCTCATAATTTACATTATTGGTCATTTTACCATCGATTTGAAAGGGTTTTAACTGCATTAAAGAAATATAATCTAATAAACAAGTGCTATCAAACACCTGAAATATAATTTGTCAGGAGCATTTCTAGTAATGGACGGAAGCTTTGAGAGAGGGAGGGAGGGAGAGAGAGAGAGAGAGAGAGAGAGAGAGAGAGAGAGAGAGAGAGAGAGAGAGGGGAGCATATCAAGAAAAGATAGAAATAATAGACAAATAACACATTTTATGAGAAACCATGAATTTCATATTGTTGGCGCCTTGTCGATCGCAAAGAAACTCTGAATAGAAGGCACGTACAAACAGCAGGGACAACAACAGCAACAAAAATGATCAATATCAACTAGATTCTACTCACACACACACACACACACACACACACACACACACACACACACACAACACACACACACACAACTCATAATACACACACTTGAAAGCACGCCTACACATTATCTCTCCCCCATCCCCCAACAGAGAGAGAGAGAGAGAGGAGAGAGAGAGAGAGAGAGAGGAGAGAGAGAGAGGAGAGAGAGAGAGAGAGAGAGAGAGGAGAGAGAGAGAGAGAGAGAGAGAGAGAGAGAACAAAACCCCAACCAAAACCACACACAAATACAAAACACAGTACCCCCCTCCCCCCCCCCCCCCCCCCCCCCCCTCCACTCTCTAATTATCATTGTGACATATTGTTCACATAACCCCCTTATTTTTCAAAGCCTGTGTAATCAGAAGCATGAATGCACAAAATTAATACTAACGACTGATGTATTTATTTCTCACATCTTGAACAGGGACAAAACTACCGATCAAGGTCAATGGCACGAGATTTTACATCGGGAACGAGCGTTTTTTTCCTTTCGGGCGCCAACACTGCCTGGGTGCACTACGGGGCTGATTTTGGGAACAATCATTTAAGCGCTCCCGTCAGGGTTTCTTGGATCTACTTTCCAACGTCAGCGATGCTGGAGGCAATTCCATGAGTATGTTTTATTTTTTCGAACGTTAGGAGAAATTCAATTTATGTGGCAAAGATAGATTTAAAAAAGTTGAACTGAACTGATATCCAGCCGTCAGTGAACTGATTAAGAGTACCTGGCATCTCTCTCTCTCTCTCCTCTCTCTCTCTTCTCTCCTCTCTCTCTCTCTCTCTCTCTCTCCTCTCTCCTCTCCGCATTGCATATATTTTATGCTCAGGTTGTTAACTAAATGTTTTTCGAAGAAAATTTGATCATTTATACACATCGCATGTTCATTTTTTCTGTTTAACTCAAAAGAAAAAAAAATCTATACATAGCAAATTTGGTCAGTTTTTCTTTTAAAAACTAGAATAAAAAGATAAGTTAAGAAATATATCATTAATGGCTCTCCTGCACAACACAGTGTTCCCTCAGGGTTTTTTTTTATATCATTAGTTGGCTGAAGACTTGGTTTAATAGCTTGTTATAATCTGTAGCCTGTATATTTTGTACAGTTTTTAACGATGTGACAGCCCTGGTGTAGCCTCTGTAGTCGATGGGGTTATAAACATTGTGATTGGACTGCGTTCGAATTAAAGAAATAAATAAGGCTGTAGATCTAGACTTGGGCTTGTTACAATTGTTCCCGTTCATTTCCTTTTTGGGTCATTCACTCTTTCAAGAAATACTCCTCACAATCCATTTAACCCCCTCGAGTTTTGCAAAACTTTTGACTTTATGACAGATGCACAGCATATGGCATAAGTCCGAGAATACGGACGCGCGCGACGCGCGCGCGCACGCGCGCGCGCGTGCGCGCGCGCGCGCCACACACACACACACACACACACACACACACACACACACACACACACACACCCTTCTAAGATACAGACGATGAAGTCTTTCATTGCCCAATCCATCTGTTATGAAAGCACACACACACACACACAACACCACACACACACACACACACAACACACACACACACACACACACACACTTCCAAGACAGACACGATCAAGTTTGTCATCAACCAATCCATCTGTTACAAAAGTTGCAGTCAAACGAAAAGAATTACGTTGCAATGGATTACTATCAGTATCAGTAAGTTAATGCTCTAGCTACCAACAAGTGTCTATCGGTATCATTACTCCTGTTTTGCATTGTAATTAGGAAATAAAGATCTGGAAACTACAGCTTCACTAACTTTCAGGCACGTTGATGTCTGGGCTTGAAGAATCGCATTCAAGCTTACGGTCTGGCTAGGCTACTGACTTGCATCTGCAGGATACAACAGCTAAAGAGAGATAACTCCAAATAAAATTATAAAAAAAGTTCCTTGAGAAGTGACGTTCAGCAGATTTAACTAGATCATGATTTTAAGCACACATACCAAATCTACCCAAATCTGTTTTGTACGATCCTTCTGCTAAGAATTCTCATGAGAATGACACCTCGACAATCAGTGTGCATAGAAAAATTTGTTACCCACCTGAGCTTATGTTGAACGTGTTTCTTATTCTGATAAATATATTAACAATGATGATGATAGTAGTAATGAAGGACAACAAATACTATGGAATAAAAAAAAAACAACAACAACACGACAAGACAACAAGGAGAAATATAGTTAATCAAAACATGTTTTCAGCTATTCCTTTAATATTTAACTTTGTCCGACAAAGGTGTCATACCTACGATGTAACGTTATGTAGAACACTATATCATTTTATTAATTTTTTTTATATTCTTTTATATCGGGTTAATGGGATAAGCACTCATGTGCTTTCTTCATCCATCCCCGTGTGTATGCAGTTTTCTAAATATTGTCATCCGTTCCCACCGGCACACAGTGGCCTACTCTTACGAAAACCGGAACAAAGATTTTAACGTGTGCGCAAGATGTTCTGCGTGCGTTCGCACACGGGTCCTCGGTTTAGTCTCATCCGAAAAAATCTTTGGGGAGAGTGGAGTCAGCACTGATTTTTAACTCCAGGGGAAAAATCCCCTCCAACGGGAATTGAACTCATCAACAGTTAAACGGCCAATATGTCAACCATTCAATCAATGAACCAATTTAACTGAGAAATCTGTTCTAGAATTTGAATCTACATAAATTGGAGACAATTGGCACATTTTGCAATCAGTCTGTCAGAGAATGAATCAATCCTTCAACCTGTCAATCTGTTTAGGAACTTGGATTTCACGTGGATGGAAGCACATCACCACAGTTTGTCACGCGGTTACGTCACGGTTTAGACAAAGAGGCACCTTTCTAGTGATTTCAGACGTTACCTCGACGACGCACGCCCCAGAAACATATGATTTTCCCAACTCTGGGGAAATGGAGTTTTTAGCTACAGAAAAAAAGGGTTTTTTCGGATTACTGAAAATCCGTCTTTTTTTTGTTTTTTTTATATCTCTGTTTTTTACGTGATTCGTCTTTTCATATAAAGATTTTTTGTTTTTTTCAAAATCTCCTGATGAAATTCAATGACACAAATAGAATTATAGTTTTGGAAAAGAATTATTTAAAAGAAAGGAAATAAATTAAACACTGTGTATTTAAAAAGAAAAAAAAAGGGAAAGGATGTGATTTGGGTTCGTAATGACCGAAGTAAACTTTTAAATTTCACATTGCCTCATTTAAAGGAAAATCAATCAGCCTTTAAGGTATACTGGTGGTGTAAAATTGGGTTTAGCCTAACCAGCTTCCCCATGATATTTTTTTTTCGGCCAAAAAAATACCCGATTGAGGGAAAAATAGGGGGTTGGATCCCCGGGCGGCTCGGGATATTTTAATTATATATATATATAAAATTATTATAATAAAAAATTTTTTTTATAATAAAATATAAATTTTTGGGGAGGGGGGGACTTGTGGCGACGCGCTCTCCCCCGGGGGGGGGCATCCGAATTTCACGCGGAAATTGTGTGACAAAAAGTGGGTATAAAAAAATTAAAAAAAAGAAAAATATTTAGCGTTTATATGCATGCAAAAAATTATGCTGTTTGAGCCAGAATTTGATAGTATCGAAAAGAGATGAAAGGTTTCTTTCCTCCTCTTACTCTTGTCCTACAGTGTCCTTTTTCAATTTGATCAAATATTTCAGCAATAAATCTTTTTCGCGTTGGATATGAATAAATTACTATAAAGAAAATCATTCGCCCAAAATTTTTGTTGTGCTTACTTTGTTATAATGTGTAAAAAAAAACAATTTAAAGGTTTCTTTTGCATCCGATATCTGAATGCCCATGTCAGCAGTAAAGTTTTTTTACCCAAACGAAGTTAAATCAACACACAACCCACACACCACACACACACACACACACACACACACACACACACACACACAACACAAAAAAAATGCGCCGGGGCTTAC
>CM060320.1:45082448-45092448 GCA_030674155.1 Stramonita haemastoma | reverse complement strand
GTGTAAGTGTGTGTAAGTGTGTGTGTGTGTGTGTAAGTGTGTGTGTGTGTGTGTGTGTGTGTGTGTGTGTGTGTGTGTGTGTGTGTGTGTGTGTGTGTGTGATTACCTGACATGATATTCTGTATAGTTTGGATTACTCTCTCTCTCAGATTAACCGATTTGATGTATATATTTTAGATTACTCGGTCTTTCTCTCTCTCTCTTTCTCTCTGTCAGATTGCCTGATATAATTGTCTGCCTGTCTGTTTGCCTGCCTGCCTGCCTGCCTGCCTGCCTGCCTCTCTCTCTCTCTCCTCTCTCTCTCTCTCTCTCTCTCTCTCTCTCTCTCTCCTCTCTCTCTCTCTCTCTCTCTCTCTCTCTCTCTCTCTCTCTCTGTGATATAACTATTCGTTGTACCATATCCGAGAGAAGAACACTTAGTAAATACTGCATTAGCTACACTGTAACGTAATCCAACGTGCGTACTTAAGCTGTTGCATATGTAGTTATACAAGTGTTCAAGATAACAAGACGATGTACGAATATCTTTTGATAACCATCGTAATTTGTTCAGTAAATAATGATACTGCTACTACTACTTTACCATACCACCACCACCACCACCACCACCCACCACCACTACTACTACTACTACTACTACTACTACTACTACTACTACTACTATACTACTACTACCACTACTGCTGCTGCTGCTGCTGCTGCTGCTGTTATTGCTGCTGCTGCTACTACTACTACTGCAATATTAATTTTACCCCTATTACTAAAAATAAAGATGATGATGATGATGATGATGATGATGATGATGATGATGATGATGATGATATTACAAGAGAAGAAGAACAAGAAGAAGAAGAATTCATACGGCCTATATTTTAAAATAATAAACTAAACCCCTCGCACTCAAATCGTTAAAACCTATGCAGATGTCTGGGAGCAGCCCAATGTTTTTGATCGGAGAAAAGGGCTTAAATACCAATGCAGGGATGAAGATGGAAGGGGGAGGAGACACAGACGCTAGGCAGAGGGGTAAAGCTCTCTCTCGAAAACTGTCTTGGAAACAGCTGCGGCTTCAAGGCGGATTAATTATTTTCAGAGTGTTAGGTTCAGAATTCTGGGGGGAGAGAGAGAGAGAGAAAGAAAGAAGAAGAGAGAGAGAGAGAGAGAGAGAGAGAGAGAGAGAGAGAGAGAGAGAGAGAGAGGGAGAGAGAGAGGGAGAGAGAGAGAGAGAGAGGAGAGAGAGAGGGTGGGAGAGAGAGAGGAGAGAGAGAGAGAGAGGGAGAGAGGGAGATAGAGAGAGAGGAGAGAGAGAGAGGGAGGGAGAGAGAGAGGGAGAGAACACTGAACACTGAAATGATTTAATGTACATTGGCCATGGACCACAATACATTTCATGGGCTTGGGATGTAATAAAGTGTTCATTCATATAACTGGCAAAGCAAAATGCACAAAAGGTTTGATTTATAACTGATCAAAGAAGCAAAACACACGTTATTCTAAATCATGATTATGACATCAAGCATAACTAAATCACAAAAATATAATGTTTCGGGAAAATTGTGGAAATCATGCACATCAATTACGTATCGAATCATAACATTTTTTTTAATGTACATCTTGAATTAGCATTGTCTTCCTTTTATTAATAGAGTGAAAAATATATCTTGACAAACTGTGCCTGTACTCATCATTTGTTGCTTTGAACAGATCGGGCAATGGTACGTTGATACACTCACTTAAGAACTTTTCTCTTAAGCCAGTGTATATGCAATATTCCCAAAGAAAGTGGGCTTCATTTTCAACTTTCGTTTTACAAAAAGGACACATTTTTTCTCGATCATTCTCACTATATCTATATACATTATTATTAAGAGAGAGAGGGAGAGAGAAAGAAACACACAGACAATAATGACAATAATAAGAGAGACAGAGACAGAGACAGACAGACAGAGAACTCTGAACAATTTTATTGTAGGCCATCGTACCTATTACAATTTTACACACTCCCCCCCCCCCTCCCCCCTCAACCTCGCTCTCATTCCTTCCCAAGAATGCACTCAAAAACATTACAACATCGCCGGTTATATCTATCACTCATAGAATGAGCACACATATGCTTGGACTGTTTAAACCCGTTTGGAACATCTTATACAAAAATAAAATAAAATAAACGAATGAATACATGAAGGAAACTGATTTAAAATGATGATCAAGGTATAAATTGTGTACAGCGTAGCATTAGGCACTAAAACAACTGGATTAGTACGTCAATTATTTTGATACAGCGATCATTGCAAAGCAGAACGACGTTTGTTGGACTGATATATAAATCATCCTAAATCATGAAGACTTTTGTCATCTTGCATCATGAGTTTCAACGTTATTTCTGAAAGGTATTGCATATAACGAGAAGGGATGTATTTTTGTCGCAAATTAGTCAGAGATTTACAGTAAAATAAAGTGTGTACTTCGTCTTCCAGACAAGAATTACAGAGTGGACACTTGAGGTCATTGGGATTGAAAGTAGCATATCGATTTTTGTGTATGCGAAAATCAGATGCACCGATTCTAAATCGGATGAGAACATCTCTGATGTGTTTATTAGTGATAACAAAGAAGTACGATTCCAGTGATGCAGAAGATTTGAGAGAGAGAGAGAGAGAGAGAGAGGAGAGAGAGAGAGAGAGAGAGAGAGAGAGAGAGAGAGAGAGAGAGAGAGAGAGAGAGAGAGAGAGAGAGATCATTTGTGTTATCGTTAATTTGATTCCTTCTCGCTATTTGGATCATGACATTCAACTGCGCAAACCTGGTCCAAAAGTAACTTGAAATCATTTTAAAATTGCTAAGTACATCCTTTTCTTTCAACACAAGTGAAAGCATGACCCCAAAATAAAGGCAATAAAAACTACATAAATGAAAACTCAGTCGAGCCTACCAATGTAAACAGGATACTTCTTAATTTTTTTTAATGTTTCTGCATTTTTATTTATGCATTTCACTGGACTGGGTGTCTCCTAGTACTGTTTTGCACTGTCGGCAAGGGAGCTGTTCTTGTGAATAATTTGTGTGAGAATGTTTCGATTTGTTATTCAGGAAACTCGGAGAAACAAGAAGTTATTCAAGTGAAATGAGGTTAATTTTTCTTCTTCTTCTTTCTTCTTTTTCTCTTCTTCTAGTTCTTTTTCTTCTTGTTATTATTGTATGGTTGCCCCACGTATCGTACGCATTTAGCAAACGTAACCACAAAGAAATCCACAGGAAAAAAAAAGTTTCTTATAAAGTTCAACACCCCCCACCTCTCCCTTTTCCTGCATATCCTCTCTCTCTCTCTCTCTCTCTCTCTCTCTCTCTCTCTCTCTCTCTCTCTCTCTCTCTCTCTCTCACTCACTCACTCACTCACTCACTCAGTCCTTCGGATGAGACTTTAAACCGAGGCCCCGTGTCCGAACGCACGCAGAAATATCTTGCGCACACGTTAAATCCTGTTCCGCTTTTCGTAAGAGTAGGCCATCGTGTGCCGGTGGGAACAGATGACATGATTTACAAAACTGCATACACACGGGGACCGGATGAAAAAAAGCATATGATTGCTTATTCTGTTATCCTCGATATAAAAGAATAAATAAACAAAAATGAATAAATAAAAAAAACTCACTCACTCCCTCACTCTCTCACTCTCTCACTCTATCTATCTATCTATCTATCTATCTATCTATCTATCTATCTATCTATCTATCTATCTATCTATCTATTTCCCCTATCTCTCTTCCCTCCTCTCTCTCTCATTCACTCACTCACCCACTAACTCATTCACTCACTCACTCACGCACGCACGCACGCACGCACGCACGCACGCACGCACGCACACACACACACACACACATACACACACACACACACTACAGGAGAAAAAAAAGAATTGTGCCATTCGCGGGCAGGGAGGTCTATAAAGAGAGCAAGGCAACCTGATGTTCCGTAAATAAATCTGCTACGATGCTATTTCTGAATTCAAGCCAAGAGTGGAACGATCTATCTCTGGTCGTTAGCTAAGTAATACATCGTCGATATCTATACGATTGACATTCTTTGACATTTTTAGGCGACAAAAGCCAAGGCCCATAAACAAGAAAAGAATAAAAACAAAAGTAGATCAGACGCCACAACCGGCCGCACGTCTTGTAAAAAGTATCGATGAAATGAGAGTATTACGAAAGTTATTCTCGCGAGAGGCCGTACACGCGCATTTACATTCATATATACCTGCATCACTCCATCCATCCATCCATCCATCCATCCATCCATCCATCCATCTATACATACACATACGTAAACGAAGGCACTCTTTACATCATAATTACTACCACCACCACCACTAGTACTGCTGCTGCTGCTGCTGCTGCTGCTGCTGCTGCTGCTGCTGCTGCTGCTGCTGCTGCTGCTGCTGCTACTACTACTACTACTACTACTACTACTAATGCTGTTGCTGCTACTGCTGCTGTTACTGCTGCTGTTGCTACTACTACTGCTACTACTACTGCTGTTGCTGCTGCTGTTGCTACTACTACTGCTACATTACTACTACTACTGCTGCTGGTGCGTCTTCTGGTTATTGCTGCTGTACTGTTTATGTTCTTGCTGTGTTCTTGACGGTAGATGTAAGAAGAGAGTGGAGTAAGATTGTGGTAAAATAAGTATGTGGTTTATATATATATATATATATATATATATATATATATATATATATATATATATATATATATATATATACCGTAAAATCCCTAGCATACGCCCCCCCCCCCCCCCTGTGCACTGATTGAGGGCAAAATTGGGGGGTGGGCGTTTGCTAGGGATAGAAACCCTTTGCACAAAGTAATTTTTGTGCTCAACCGTGTAATTGAGTGATCTAACTACTGGTCCTTTTGACAGTTTCCGTTTTTTCTTTTTCTTTTCCGTCCTGCTGTTAAAGTCTATCTCTGTTTTCACTCCATTCCCTGATCCTCTTCCTATCTACAGAAAATTCACGGGCACACTCCGAAACATTCCCACTTGCTTCGTCATCGAGATACTGGAGGGCTTCCAATTTGAAAGATACAGTGTAAGACTGTCGCTTGGCATTTTGCAAAAATGGCACAGAGAGATTCAAGAACCAACTTCCGGCCATCAGGAAGCGTGGTCAAAGTACCGGTACGTCAGTGACAGACAAAAGACGTCAGTGTAAAAAGCATGACGTAATTTTAATTCTGGGGATGGGTGGGAGTGAGGAGAGGGGACAAAGAATAAGAAAAAAGGAAAGAAACACGAAAAGGTAAAGAAGGGGAAAAAGATGACTTTTAGAACAGTCTGCACAAATCCTAGTGAAAGTGAGCATAGTCTCTTTGAAAAAAGCAGGGTGGGCGTTTGCTAGGTAGTTACCCCTGTGCACAACTTTTGGCCCAAAGTGGGGGGTGGGCGTTTGCTAGATGGTGGGCTTATGCTAGGGATTTTACGGTGTGTATATATATATATATATATATATATATATATATATATATATATATATATATATATATAATACATATATATATGTGTGTATGCGCGTGCGCGCGCGCGCGCGTGCGCGTGCGTGCGTGCGTGCGTGCGTGTGTGTGTGTGTTGAGGGGAAGAAGGGGCAGGAGGACCGGGGCTGACTAACAATAGAATCAGATCTGCATCTCATGTTCCCGCCATTTTGTTTTTCTTGCCGACCTTGACAACGGAGTGGTCGGTCCTATGCCGGATTACCTTACTCATGATTGGCAGCTCACCCTCACGTGACCAGCACCCCGCACCCGCCAATGCTAGGAGGAGAGGGGTCCATTTACCAAGGGACAGCAGACATTAAAGGTGCACCTACACACAAGGGGTGTTCTTTTGTCTGTCAGTTGTAATGACCGGCCCTGTGTCACTGTCTGACATGCCGCAGACAGTGATGGCATACAGACAATGCGCCCTGGCAGGCTCTCCTCTTCCCTTCGGGTAGTAGTAGTAGTCTGGGAATTTTTCGGCAACACACGAAATGTCATTGGCTGACTGGCAGGAATACTGTTTAGTTTATATGCCTAATCTTGCAGTTGCAAACTTTTAAAAGATCTATACCAAGAGGTTGTTTGGGAATTTATGAAGGAGAAAACCCACATGACTGTTTTCTTCCTCTTCTGTGTTGTTGTTGAACACTCGGACAGCAATTAGTGTTGCTGTCATATGAGCAAAACTGCGTTGCGCTGCATACAGTTAAGCGCCTACGTCAGTCAGACCCAGCCAATCCGACTCTGGCGTGGGAAAGAACAGATTTCTTTTAAAGTCTTTCTAGAAAAAGGCAGGAGAGTGGACCAAGAAGGCAGAAAATAAGACAAGAAGGAACTGACAGGAAGAAAAAGATTAAGGGACGGACAGAATTTCCAGTTATCTATGGCTTAACATCCTTCTGGGTCACCCCATCTGGGACATTAATTTTGCTGTTTTATACTCCCATAAAGAATTTCCAGAAGATGGCGAAACTATTTATACTGACAGATCCCCGCATCCTCCCAGGGAAACCAACATAAAAAAAAGGAAAATCTAGTAGGTACATAAGCGATAATCAAAACGTTCAACGTCAAATGTTACAGCTTTCTTTTTTCAATATGTTCAACGTCAAATGTCTTTGTAACAGCTTTCTTTTTCTTTCATCAACAATTAAAGGTATTGGTGAAAGGAAACACACCCCCTTCCCCAAAAGAAACGCTATTGCTGCATGTGAAACAGACATCACGACAATCCTTCGCGTTTTTTTACCCTTGACGTTAATCACATCATTAAGCTTTTTTTATGTCAACAACAACTGCTCAGCCATCTGAAGAACAGAATCCCAGAGATCACGGCCCATGCCCAGGCCTTTAAAAAGCTTTGTCAGTGACTGATGTGAGTAGAGTGCCAAGGGCTTCATTAAACTGTAGCTATGCTTTGTTATGTAATGATGAAAATGTCTTCATCCGTGGCAAGCTGTATCACAATCTCTTCTCTCCAATAACTATAAGACAAAAAAACACCTTATGAAGTAGTAGTATGGCTGCATAAATTGGGAGGTAAAAAATGGACGTTCTAGATAAACCTCAGGATGTAAAGCTGGGGAACACCCAACAACAACGTCAACAACCCAACACTACCGACACGGGGATCAATAATTTTCATTTCACCCACAGAGCCGTGTACCACTAATTTACGGGTTTTCCCAGCCCCGCCCACACATGCACTTGTACACAACCCACATTAAGCAGTATGTGACCACTGTCATGAATACCAACATCCTGTCCGCAGCTTTAACATCATCAAAGGAATAATTAAATACATCATTCATTACCAGCCTACACCACACCAGTGCTGTGCCTACTCAGAATAGGAGATGGTATGACACAATGTTTACTCTGGTTGATTACCTCGATATTCTAGTGCTTTACCACCTAAAGAGCGGATGTAATGATTTTTCAATACAGGGCTAAGAGACTGAGAAAATGGGTCACAGTGTTAACGTGTGTGTGTGTGTGTGTGTGTGTGTGTGTGTGTGTGTGTGTGTGTGTGTGTGTGTGTGTGTGTGTGTGTGTCTGTGTGTGTCTGTGTGTGTCTGCCTGTGTGTGTGTGTCTGTGTGTGCGTGTGTGCATGCTCAAAAGCGCTTATGTGTGCATGTGTGTTTGGATGTGCGAGTACATGCGTGTGCATGCCCGCGTGCGTGGCTGAGTGTATGCACGGATTGTGTACCTGTGTATGCTTACATATCATGCGTCTACACTGGTAGTCGCACGCACGTGCACGTATATGTATAAGAAAGAAAGAAAGAAAGAGACAAAGAGAGACAGAGACAGAGAGAGAGATAGAGAGACATAGACAGACAGACAGACAGACAGACAGACAGACAGACAGACAGACAGACAGACAGACAGACAGACAGACAGAGGGGGGGAGAGAGAGAGAGAGAGAGAGAGAGAGAGAGAGAGAGAGAGAGAGAGAGAGAGAGAGAGAGAGAGAATTGTTAGTGTGCATATATATGTGTGAGTGCACACGTACGAGGTGCGCTCGCGTGTTCACACACACACACACACACACACACACACACACACACACACACACACACACACACACACACACACACACACACACACACACACACACACACACACACACGCAGAGATGTGTGTGCTACTAGTCTCTGTATCCAAAGATGCGACCACAGAATCAGTGCCTATATCTCGGTATAGTGCCTCTCCCGGTACCATACCCTTCCTTTTCTGATCCTCATACATGGACCAACATCAAATCAACCTTTCTTCCTTTTTCTTTCTTTTTTTTTTTGGCCAAATAGTTCCATGACGACAGTCATCATAAACTCCGACATCTAACTTTGGTGGTTTTGTCATACATCTACTTTAAAAAAATCCTCGGCGAAACCTGTGCAGTTCACTAATACTGAGATTTTGCGTATACGACCGTTTTTGTCCACCATTAATGATACCGCATTCTGTCTTTGGAGAAGATGTCTAAACACGACACCTGTGTGCATGTGGTTAAGTTCCTTTTTTGTCGTCTGTTCCTACCGGCACAAAAAAAGCGCTTTCTCTTCCGAAAGGCGGAACGGATTTTAACGTGTGAGCAACATGTTCTGCAGGCGTTCGTACACGGTACTTCAGCTTGTAGTCTCATCTGTACTTTTTTGGGGGGGGAAGGGGGGGGGGATGAAGTCGGTACTGATGTTACTCCAGGGGAAAATCCCCTTGAACAGATGCCGCGGTTAATGGCTCGAACATGGACCTCAGATCACGAGCACAAACGCTCTAACCACAAGGCTATCGTCCCCCACCCCGCCCCTATCTGCTCCCTGACTGCAGATATGTATTTATTTATTATCTATTTATTCTTTTATATCGATAACAGAATAAGCAATCATGTGCTTTTTTTCATCCGGTCCCCGTGTGTATGCAGTTTTGTAAATATTGTCATCTGTTCCCACCGGCACACGATGGCCTACTCTTACGAAAAGCGAAACAGAATTTAACGTGTGCGCAAGATGTTCTGCGTGCGTTCGCACACGGGGCCTCGGTTTAAAGTCTCATCCGGAAGACTTTTGGGGAGAGTGGAGTCAGCACTGATGTTAACTCCAGGAGAAAAATCTCCTCGACCGGACTCGAACCCGGGTCGTCAAATTGCCAGCGCAATGTTCTGACCACTAGGCTATCCGTCCCCCCTAGAATGTAGAACGAGGGTGACACACATAACTTATGATCAGCAGCTTGGTCGTAATATGTTCGTTTCCGATATACCATTATTCTTCTGACATTTAAGATAACGCATCTTCCTGGTTTCTCACATTAATTTCTATTTCTGAAAGTGCCATCTGCTGTTTCCATTATTTCAAAATTATATTACAATCGAAAAATAGCAATAACAAAAAATCGTATAACCGAAGAATGCTGGAGATTTGATATGCGTCAAGCGAATGCCGAGATATTAGATAACACAGTTCCTATCGTCAAAATAAATCCTTGCCAGCCCTGATGTGGCTTTTGCCCTCGTCTTTATTTCGTGAATATATACATATTATGTATTTTCTTTTTTTATTTTATTGATGTTTTCCTTTTATTTCGAGTATAACGGGATAAGCACTGTTTTTTTTACATCCAGTCTTCGCCAGCATGCAGTTTTGTAAGTATCACATGATTAGCCAGTTTTAACATTCCCAAGAACATGCACACAGACGTAGGATTATCTTTTATATATTACACTACCTCACACTGGGCAAAAAATACACATAATATTATATATTATGTGTAATATTATTATATATATATAATATATATCATATAATAGTATTTGCTTCTTCGACTGCACAGGCCGCATTTTCTACTGGAATTGCTCAGGGAAACATTGACACGGTTTCAAAGGGGCAGTTTGGCTGCTTGAGCTGGCTGACCAGACTGAAATAAAGTTAACCGGTGAGAATATCCATAGTAAAGT
>CM060320.1:45064948-45077448 GCA_030674155.1 Stramonita haemastoma | reverse complement strand
GACGCACACACACACACACGTGCACGCGCGCGCGCGCGCGCGCGCTCACGTGCGCGCACAGCCGACCCTGTGAACAGTCTCCATACTAAACTAGTTAAGCAAATGTAGTTTTCAAAGCAGCTTTCGTCTCCCGAGAGCTATGCATTCGTGTTGATATTTTTTCACACCGATTATGACATATGCAAATGTAAATTTCACCCAAATAGCACACATTTAGTCCCTTCAGAAAATGGGGAAAAGTGGGAAGTATCAATCGATATTACTGCATTATTTAAGACATGTCCAAGAAATCTGTGATTGTCACTGTCACACTATGTTATTATGACCATCATGAAATTAGTTTTGGTTGCTTTGAATTCATGAAAAGAAGAAATAAAATGATGCACATAAGCGATATCTTATTGATTATGTCCTCTTCTGTGTGATGGCATTCTAGAAAAGTACACATTCTGAAAGCTTTCTATTAAAAAAAAAGTCGTTGAGGCTTTGCACACAAACCCCCCAACAAATAAAACAAAAACGAAAAAAATACATTCTAAAAACAAACATTAAGAAAATCTGTCTTGAAGAAGCTAAAATTAGTGGAGCTCATTCCTCCCAGGTCCCAAACTGCATGCTTGGTATGTTAATGTCATCCACTACCCTTTTCATGAGCTGACATAGCCTTTTATGAAAGATGGACACGTTTGTTTATTTTTCTTTTTTTCCTTATTTTTTGCTGTCTCATCTTCTGTGACGTCCCCGTCCTGCTGTTCCCACGACACTCATTTCAATCTCCCCACCATAGCCATATCCAGATTCATTATATCTCATCCTCAGGGTCGGAAGTACACAGGAAGCTCATCAATATCAGGCCTCCGTGAAGCCACCAGCCAGAAGGGTGGACGAGTTTTTTTTAATTATTATTATTATTTTTTTTTTTTACATGTACACAAATTGTTCCGTGTGCGTTTACAAACGGGACTCCCAAGTTTCTAGTCTCATCTGAGATACATGCATGAGAATGTATTCGGAACTAAGGTAGTTATTGATACTGGGAATTTCCCAGTTCAACACCCTGAGGTCTCTGCACAGGATATATGCATGCACTCTGTCTCACTCATCCCGCTTGGGAATCACTATCAGACCGACCACAAGTACACATGGTGGGAAACAGGTTTAGGAACCAAGGCTGATTCTATAGGGAAAATCCTTTCCAGTGAGCAGCTCAGCTCACACTGGCGCTGTCTTGTTAGTTATCGGCAAATCTCGAGTCCAACGCTCCGAGCATCACACTATCTCTGCTGCCCTGGAGTAAATGTATAATCAGTTTTAAAGGAACATTGCAGATCTCATGGAGGACACTTGTGGAGAACGCATTTTCTTCACCAGACTGTGGAATAATATCGTGGGCTGGCCTACAGTGAGCTATGCTTGGTCGGGGAAGCGGTTTCACGTTCGTCTCTGTGTTACTATGAGATGGGATCAAGAGTGACTTTCAGTGCTTTTATTACTGCGACCTGACGGTAACTCTAGTCATGTATGATGGATGGAGGATATCATTCAGTCAGTACTTTATGGATTAAAAATGTTGTAGTAGTTCTGTTCTGTTTTCCTACCTCGTCTATTTTCCGACAGTCCTCTTGTTCAATCTACTTACTGGCTTTCTGTGATATTAGACTGAAATTGGCACAGCACATGCTTTTATCACAAACTTGGAGAAAGAGAATAAAGATCGATATAAAAGGACGAACAGACTTATCTAAACTTTTCCGAACCTCAAAACCATCATCATCTCTTTCTCTGTATCTCTCACCCCCCCCCCCCCCCCTATTTCTGTCATAAACTGAAAATCTACATATCAGGTTTTACAATGCTATGATAGCAATCCCCAAAAAAGGCCAGAGACAGAAAATAAATCAAGCACGTCAGCGCTGAATATGCAATATTCTCTCTCTCTCTCTCTCTCAAAAAAAAAGCCTTCCCATGCCTTCCTCACTCCCCGATCTTCTCTTTCTCTCTGTGTGTTATTACAATCACTGCCTCAAAAGGTGTATATCTTTTTTCTATCATTCATTTCATTCTCTTTTGTGTCAGTCGCTCATACAAAATTTCACCATTGGTAAACCCTTGTAGCTCTAAAAGGAACAAAAAAAACCCCACACAACCCAAAACCAGCCTCTGTTCTGTGCGAAAGAACCCAGTGTTTTCTTTTTGTTGTTTTAAAGGGGGGGGGGGTCTGCTTGTTTGTTTTTGTTCTGTGTAATCCAAACAAAGAAGAAAGGGTGAAGGCAGCACAGGCTGTGGGGTCTGTGGTCCCCTTTGACGTGATCCGTGGCATTAGCTGCAAACATGTGACGTGATGAGCAACGTCAGCATGACGTGCCCTACAACACTGATCCTCTTCGGGCGTACTGATGATCATCATGATGACGATGTTGTTCTTTTTCTTATTCTTTTTTCTGTGTATCCTCTTTGGCAAATGCTGAGAGAGAGAGACAAGAGACAGGCAGACAGAGACAGACACAGAGAGACAGACACAGAGAGACAGACACAGAGAGAGGCAGACAGACAGACAGAGAGAGAGACAGACAGAAAGACAGACAGAGACAGAGAGGCAGGCAGACAGGCAAACGACGGACGGGCGGACATAGACAAAGATACAGGGAGGAGGGTGGATTTGTGTGTGTGTGTGTGTGTGTGTGTGTGTGTGTGTGAGAGAGAGAGAGAGAGAGAGAGAGAGAGAGAGAGAGAGAGAGAGAGAGAGAGAGAGAGAGAGAGAGAGAGAGAGAGAGAGAGAGAGAGAGTGAGAGAGAGAGAGACAGACAGACAGACAGACAGACAGACAGACAGAGACAGAGAGAGACAGAGACACAGACAGAGACACAGAGACACAGAGAGAGAGGTGCGTGCGTGTCTAAAACTCTGTAACACGTGCGTCAGATCAGTGCGTGCTTGTATTTGTATGAGCATACTTAACACAAAAGAGGTACTAAAGAGAGAAGGGATAAAAGGTCATTGATCTCTTATATTTGGAACTCCCCAAACCGAATTACGAAGCTGCAGTCTGGTTCAGAAGCTATTCCTACACACACTCGCACGTACATGGAAGCACACCCACAGACATTCTAAGGATGCTTGTAATACGCTGTTCCGAGTTCAAGAGAATATTTTCTTTGAAGTTAACATCACTGCCGACTCCACTCCCCCCAAAAGTCCTTCGGATGAGACTATAAACCGAGGTCCCGTGTGCGAACGGACGCAGAACATCCTGCGCACACGTTAAAACCTGTTTCGCTTTTCGGAAGAGTAGGCCTTTGTGTGCCGGTGGGAACAGATGACAAGATTTACAAAACTGCATACACACGGTAAAAAAGCCCACGAGTGCTTAACCCATTATCCTCAAAATAAAAGAGTACGTAAATCTAACAAAATAAATAATCAAACCACGGAGAGATACAGATCTACTTTGGGATTCAGTCTATCATATTCACTTAGTTCTTGCCAACCTTGACAGCCGGAATAGCCCCTAAGGAGGAACTACGTCGCGTTTGATTGGCGGCTTATCCTCACGTGACCAGCATGGTGCCCTGTCGAGCAAGAGGGGAAAACCGCTTTTACTAAATGACAGCTATTATTAATCTTTAGGTTTAGCCCGCACAGTGAATGGGTCACTCAGAGCCCTGTCAACGCTAATAACATTTCTAAAGCAAAGTGCATTCATATCCTGCCATCATTACCATTCCTACACACACACACACACACACACACACACACACACACACACACACACACACACACAACTTACACACACACATATGCACACACACATACACATACACACACACACGCACACACACACAACTTACACACACACACACATACGCACACACACATTCACATACACACACGCACGCACACGCACACAAAACCACATCACACAAAGCCACATCAAACATCCCCCCCCCACACACACACACACAAAACATAACAGGTTGAGATAAGAGACATGGAAACCAAGGAAACTTTAAACGACGCATATTTGAAATAGCTAAACCCAAATCATTTGAAATCAAGTAAACATGGCACGTATCACTTGGTGGAGCTATAATGATAAACAGAAAGTATAAAGAAAATGAATTCATGCAGTAATTCCGGTTTTTAAAACAAAAATCATGACAGCAATAAAATCGACTGAATGGATGGACTATTGAAATGAAATGAATAAGCCCGGTGTGGGATTACTGATATAATTGTGATCTCTTACCGAGAGTAAACATAAAGTCACGAACACATTAAAAATCATGCACAACGCTCAACCTAGAACGCAGAAAGGAATACGACACTGTGCTGCAAAATACCAAATTTCTGCTCGTGGACAATTTACATTAACTCAGTGCAATAAACAAACGAGAGAGAGAGAGAGAAAGAGAGAGGAGAGAGAGAGAGAGAGAGAGAGAGAGAGAGAGAGAGAGAGAGAGAGAGAAGGAGAGACAGAGACAGAGAGACAGAGTGAAACAGAGAGACAGAGAGAGAGACAGACAGGCGGACGGACAGACAGACAGACAGAGCAACAGAGAGAGGCAGAGAGAGAGAGAGAGACAGAGACAGAGTGACAGACAGACAGAGACAGACAATGAGAAATTAAGTGACAAACAAAGCTAGAGAGAGAGAGACAGACAGAGACAGACAGAGAGAGAAAGAGAGAGAAAGAGAGATAAAGAGAGAATCTTGCTATAAAGGAAAAAGAATAAGCATGCAATGCAGCTAAACTTCAGTTAAAGATGAAAGGAATCCAGCAAGAAACGATTACCCAATTTCCTCAAACAACTAAGCACCTAAAAACGTCAATGACATGAACAATGAAGAAAATGTCGTTCGGTCATTCCACGTGAAACGTTAAGCTGGTTAATCAGTTATGACACACAAAAAGCTAATGAACAGATTGAAAACATTTTATTCTCAATCCTGCAATATTCTGAAGCATACTAAGGAAGGGAGTTGATAGAAAAATCAGATGTAATAAAGGGAAGAGGGGAGCATAGGCTACAGGGGAGAGAGAGGAGAGAGAGAGAGAGGAGAGAGAGAGAGAGAGAGAGAGAGGAGAGAGGAGAGAAGAGAGAGAGAGAGAGAGAGAGAGAGAGAGAGAAGAGAGAGAGACAGACAGACAGACAGACAGACAGACAGACACAGACAGACAGACAGACAGACAGACAGACTAAGAGGGGAGGGGCAGATACAGAGACAGAGACAGGCAACCAAACAGACAAACACATAGACAAACACACAGATGGAGAAATACATGAATAAAAGATCTGAACACAATAGATCCACACACTTTATGTCGTCCAATAGTTTGTGAAAAAATATGTGGGTTTATCAATTTGTTGATCGTTCATTTCCAAATATTCAAGATTTTTCAAATTGATTTTTAAAAAAAAATCACGCATCCCAAACTTCAGAACTAAAGAAAGCTTTTACGCAAGAAACATGTGACAGGAATCAACAAGGCAGAAAATAAGAAATGACAGGGAGGGGAAGCACTCCAGCAAGACAGGTAAAATAAAAATGAGGACCTCTTTTATCAGCCACATAAGTTTCAATTAGAAATATACCCTTTTTACCTCACAAATTACTGTGTCTCTCTAAGGAAGATGGCTTCATCATTTACCCCAGGTTTTTAACTCATACCTTATCCTATCCCTTTTTCAACATCTATGATCACTTAATTACATCAAGCTATTTTCTCATTCATTTTTTAATCTTCAACATGTCATTCTTTGTCAAATTTTGTTCTTTCTATGGTTGAAATCACAGCCATGTTTCAGGGAATTATCTAGTATCATGTCTGCAGGAGCTGGCATAGTGACTGAATCAGCACTGGTCTAAACATGCGTGGGGGGCACTTGGCATTTCTGGAACAGAGTCTGCCAAGAGGGACGGAACAGCCAAGAGAGCCAAGAGCCAAAGAAGACAGAACAGCCAAGAGAGCCAAAGAAGACGGAACAGCCAAGAGAGCCAATGAAGATGGAACAGTAAGAGAGACAATAAAGACGGAACAGCCAGGAAAGACAATAAAGACGGAACAGTAAGAGAGACAATAAAAACGGAACAGCAAGAGAGACAATAAAGTCGGAACAGTAAGAGAGACAATAAAAACGGAACAGCAAGAGAGACAATAAAAACGGAACAGCAAGAGAGACAATAAAGTCGGAACAGTAAGAGAGACAATAAAGACGGAACAGCCAGGACAGACAATAAAGACGGAACAGTAAGAGAGCCAATAAAGTCGGAACAGTAAGGAAGACAATAAAGACGGAACAGCCAGGACGCAATGAAGACGGAAAAGCCAGGAAAGCCCGCAGCACAGACAGAAATCTGCACTCAGCGTCACCATGCACCCCCCTCTCCTTACCGACCTTGACCAGAGGATGCCCTGAGGCCAGATTACCTCGCCTTTGATTGACAGCTCCCCCCACACGTGACCAGAATAATGCCAGGCTGACCAGAGGAGAAGACCATAGTTTAGCCAGCCACAGCTGAGCGTTAAGAGGGCCTGACCACGAGGGTCATCTTTTGTCCATCAATCAGATGACCACCCACCCACCAATACACCTGTTATACACACTGACTGTAGCAGCAGCCTGTTACTCTGACTGAAACAGGATTCACAATTTGTTTTGTTTCCCCTTTTATACCATTTGTACATTTATTTTTTTTTTAAAAAGAAGAAAATGTTAAATGACACACCCACACTCACGTTCTGGAGACAAGTGACAGATATTGCATTATCTTTGTAACCTGGCCTGGCATAGTACTGCATAAAAAGCCTGTGATCTGCTGTTAACGCTTGCAACTTCTCCTACATCCTTTATGTTTACAGCTGATATGACTACAAATACAACTCCGCAAAGCAACCAATTTCAACTAATATAAAAACAGGCCTAACAAAAAATGTACACATCCTCATTAATATGGACTCTTCTTCCAAAGATGAAATAAATATTCTCATAGATTCACAATGTCTTCTTTTGTTGCAGAATGCTTGATGATCTGATAAACTCACTCTTAACACTACAAGTTCAGGACCAGTGATTAAATCAGCTGTGGGTGTATACAAGAGTGGAGACGCTGAGCATGTTTAGCACTAATCTGCTGAGAGATAACAGAGGATAGGAAAAGCCAGGAGAGCCCACAGCACAGACAGAAATCTGCACTCAGCCTCCCCCTGCACCCCCCCCCCTTCTCCTTGCCGACCTTGACAAGAGGATGCCCTGAGGCCAGATTACCTCGCCTTTGATTGACAGTTCGCCCCCACGTGACCAGAATAATGCCAGGCTGACCAGAGGAGAAGGCCAGAGTTTAGCCAGCCACAGCTGAGCGTTAAGAGGGCCTGACCACGAGGGTCATCCTTTGTCCATCAATCAGATGACCACCTCCTGACACTGGCCACACATATATGCCACAGCTGCAGCTTGTTGCTCTCTGAGACACCATTCAGCAATTTTTTGTGTGAAGTGCAAGGCTAACTTCACTGGCACATGTGCATATATAGATACACACATGTTCACCCTCTCTCTCTCCCTCTCTCTCTTTCACACACACACACACACACACACACACACACACACACACACACACACACACACACACACACACACACACACACACACACATACACACATGCAAGTGCATATGTACATACGCATGCACATGTACACACACACGCATGCGTACACATGTATACATATGGGCAAAGCTTAAACCATTCCCACCACAGGTCTTTTATTCTTCTTTGCATTTCACACGTTTTAAGGTTGGCTGGTACATCCAAAAGTGAAATGATATTCAATCTAAAAGCAGAAATAATCTATGTCTGTCTGTCTGTTTGTCTTTCACACACACACACACACACACACACACACACACACACACACACACACACACACACACACACACACAACACCCTTCCTAATCCCCTATTCTCAAGCAAAGGCACACCCAATACAAAAACCAACCTGTTCAAGCCGACTGTTAAAAGTATATAAGGCGTTATAATATTGATCAGAATTTCAAACATGTCTCTCACACTACTGGAACCTCATTTCAATATCCAGCCACCATTCATCTAAACAATCCACAGACTACCTAAGAAGTGGCAGGCCGAAAGTTTCCTGCTGATCTAAACAACACCTTTTCCGTGTCCATTGAAAAACATGGTCAATTATCAGCCCGTCGCGCCGTTTGCCGACAACAGACAGGTTGAGATGTCGGTCAGCCTATCAAACTGCAATAAAGTTATTCTTCTTCCTCTTCTTTGAACGCTCTGACAGCATCTAATGTTTTCTGTTTACCAGAGAAAATGCATTGCGTTGCGTTGCCTTGCCGGTAAGGCCCTGACAAGTCAGGCCCCGGAAAGCGAGACAAGAGAGATACAGTATTGAAATCGTTTAACTAAAAAAGTGTTTGTCTCAAAGAGTCTGCTATCGTCTTTCTTCAAGAATTGTGTCTAAGTTCTTGTTTGTTTTCTTTTCTTTTCTTTCTTTCTTTTTTCTTTTTAAACAATTGTACAAAATATACATACTCAGTCAAATTGCAGCTACTTTTATTGTGGGAAAAAACCAGATGCATACGTAAAATCTCACCACTGGTGAACCTTGGAGGTCTAGCCCAGGAACGGAGAAAAAACACTGGCATAAATATTCAAAGAAAATTATTTCACTCATTTTTGCACAGGATTACAGATTTAAGTCTTTATCTGGTAACAAATAGTCGATTGATTACACGCAAGCTCTCGCAAACGATGTATTTCGTTAAGCGCAGGACTGGGCTTCTGCTCTGTCGTGTGACGTCACTTTCGAATCAAAACCTGTCCAATAGCTAGGACTTTATAAGAATTATTGATCATATCTGATGTTGCATGAAAAGTAGTAAAAATGGACCCAAGAAAAAAAGTTCTTTTTTGTGCAAATATACGCTCACTATGGTCTTCCAATCGATAAAAGTATGTGTGCATATTTGTTTCACTGCACAGAAAAGCTAGAATTCTTTATTTTAACCCTGATGCACATTATATTTGTTTCTCGTTGATATTCTTTTTTGCTGCCTAATCTTCCGTGACATTCCTGTTCTACAGTTCCCATGCCCCACAACTCAAATCTCTCCGCCCAAGTCATACCCATATTCGGTTATGTCGCATCATAAAGATCAAAAGTCCACATGGAGCTTATCAAAATAAGGCATCTGAGGGGCCACCAGCCACAGGGGCCCTGTACTGCTGCTGGGTCACTTTGGCGGTGCTCGCAAGTGGCTGTTCTGAGCCAAAAAAACGCACGGTACCACCTACTAAGCCCACCAACGATAACTTAATTGCGTAGCGTAACATCAGCACTGACTCTTCTGCCTCGAAAGTCCCTCGGATAAGACTATAAATCGAGGCCCCGTGTGCGAACACATGCAGAACATCTTGCGCCCAAGGTGAAACCAATTCTACCTTTTGGAAGAGTAAGCCATTCGTGCCGATAAGAAAGGATGACCATTTATGATTATACAAAACTGTCTGCACCCTGTTGTCATGTTTACACAATCATTACCGCTGAAGTTGGAATGCCGTTGATTACCTTACTGTACGTGGGCAAGAAACGGTCGCATACTGGTGAACTTTGGAGCTACAGCTGAGGAACGAAAAACAAAAGCCCCAACAAAAAAACTTAGATCCCAAACAGAAAAAAAAACGAACCCCATTCCTCCACTAGACTGTACTACAATACCTCTTTACTCTGCTATACTTTATCTCCACCTTCGCCCCATTACATACAATCAACCCCATTAATCTACTGCTACCACTGTTTCATCATTCAGTTTTTCAATATCACTCTGACGTTGCAATCTAACCGACACACACCAACTCTGCAGGGCTATCCAATTAAACCAGTTTCAAACTGCAAGTCGTTATAGCACCCGGCAGTAAGCCATAACAAGTAATGAGGCAGATTGACCGAGGTGAGGTGAGGTGAGGTGAACGACAGGCAGGTCACTGACTTTGGCAGTTTACCACAGGGTCCTTGTTGGGTTTTGCCTCCACCTTGTTTAGTACGCTGTATACATGAGTTCTGCCACTGTTTTTGCAGTGGCATAGCATACAGTGTGGGCAATAAATCAAAACGCACGGATCTACCTACCTACCTACCTACCTACCTACCTACCTACCTACCTACCTACCTACCTACCTACCTACCTACCTACCTACCTACCTACCTACCTACCTACCTATCTATCTATCTATCTATCTATCTATCTATCTATCTATCTATCTATCTATCTATCTATCTATCTATCTATCTATCTATATGGCGCGGAATAGTTAAGTGGTCAGAGCACTCGCTTTCCCCAAGTCAAGTTAAGCAGCATCGAGCGTGGTTACCTGTTGGATGGGTGACCGTTTGTGCACCTTGGCTTCAGTACAGTCCCCCCAGTTCACCCAGCTGTAAGTGGGTACCTGCCCTCTTTAGGGTCAGGGAGGGTAAAGCAGCGAGGGAGAGGAGAGACACCTTTATCTTATACATACATACATACATATATATATATATATATATATATATATATATATATATATATATATATATATATATATATATATATATTGGGTTTCAAGATTTTTACGAGTTCTGGTCTAACGCAGTAGTATACGTATTTATTTTATACGCAGTGCTGTGTTATGATGTAGAGTTCTGATCTAATGACACAGCAGGAGACATATGCGGTGATATGTGTGTGATATGATGTAACTGAGTTATTGACGTGAATAAGTTACGATATAAACTTTGATATTTTAAGCATATTGTTATGCTGCTGTTTTTGTCCGTGTCGGTTTATCTTGTCTTATTGTTTTTGGTCTCTATGGGTCTTTGGTTTTTAGACAACTCTTTAAACAACTTAGCGTGTACGTGCGTGCAAGCACACACACACACACACACACACACACACACACACACACACACACCACACACACATACACACACACGTACACACACACGAACACACACACACACGTACACACACACGTACACACACACGTACACACACACACACACACACACACACACACACACACACACACACACACACACACACACACAGAGAAGCATACACACGACGGGATAGCCTGGTGGTTAGAGTGATGCACATTGCGCTCGTGATCTAGGATTTTTCCTCTAGATTTAACATCAGTGCCGACTCCATTCCCCCCAAAAGTCCCTCAGATGAGACTATAAACAGAGTTTCCGAGTGCAAACATCTTGCACAGAACATCTTGCGCAGAACATCTTGCGCACACATTAAAACCCGTTCTGTTTTTCGGAAAAGTAGGCCATTGTGTGCCAGTGGGAACGGATGACAACATTTGCAAAACTGCATACACACGGGGATTGGATATAAAAAGCACAAGAGCACTTATTCCATTATCCTCGAAATAAAAGAATTAATATATCCTCCATTATCCTCGAAAGAAAAGAATGAAACGAAAACACACACACACACACACACACACACACACACAACACACACACACACACACACACACACACACACACACAAGGCGCACAAATCAAGAGATTGTGGTAACTGAACACAGAACAGAAGCCAAGACAGGCATGTGAGTAAGCCGTGCCGCGCGCGTGCGCGCTTGTTTGTGTGTGTGTGTGTGTGTGTGTGTGTGTGTGTGTGTGTGTGTGTGTGTGTGTGTGTGTGTTTATTTTATTCTTTTATATCGAGGATAATGGAATAAGCACTCGTGTGCTCTTTTTCATCCAGTCCCCGTGTGAATGCAGTTTTGTAAATATTATCTGTTCCCACCGGTACACAATGGACTACTCTTACGAAAAGCCGAACAGGATTTAACGTGTGTGTGTGTATGCGTGCGTGCGTGTGTGTATGCGTGCGTGCGTGCAGGGGCGCGCGCTTTTGTGTGTGTGTATGTGTACACGCGCTCGCGCGCGAGCACGTTGGCAGGGTCTACGCGGTGCATTTGGATGTAGAAAAGTAATTTTATAAGTAGTGATCTTCCTAGGTGCAAAGGAAGATGCAACTTGCCCTCACTACCACCCCAAAATGCAGAGAGAGGAAAAAGAAAACAACTAAACAAAAAAAAAAAAGGCTGATCCATCTGTTTCCATGTGGCAGCTTGACGCTAACGACTTTTATGGTGAAGGAAACGGGAAGGTAGAGAGAGGGAGAAGGGGGAGGAGGGACTAAAAAAAATAGTGCGGCAGGGTAAAAGTGTGGGGCGGAAAAAATAAATACGGGGAGAAAAGAAGAAAACGAGAGTAGAGACACCAATTAAGAGATATAGAAACACACGCACGCACACATACACACACATACACGCACCCATACCCACGCACGCACCCCCCCCCCCCCCCCCCCCACACACACACACAGACACAACACACACGGCCGGATGAAAAAAAGTATGTTAATACATATGTAACGATTGGGATTAAAGGTTAATAATCAAGCAATCA
>CM060320.1:45027448-45047448 GCA_030674155.1 Stramonita haemastoma | reverse complement strand
CGAGGTTTGCTAATGGTGACATTTTTGCGTATGCGACCGTTGTGGGGGTAAACAAGTTTGGTTTTTTAATAACTAGACAGGGGAAAGAAAAAGTCACCCGCACCAGTAGTGACGTCCCACCCCCCAGCCCCTGTTTCCCATCCAACACACACAAACTCGGAAAAAACCATCCCAGCCTGCTGAAGTCCAAGGAACGGATGAGAGGGTGGATGGTGGCAGGATGGTTAAGATGTTCGCCTGCCAACAAGTAAACGGTGAGGTTCTGGGTTCGATTCCCAGCCTCGCCCTTTCTTCCCAGTTTGACGAGAAAAAAAAATCGAACTGAATGTCAAAGTCATTCGGATGAGACTATGAACAGAGGACCCGTGTGCGAACGCACGCTGAACATCTTGCGCACACGTTAAAACCCCGTTCCGCCTTTCGGAAGAGCAGGCCATTGTGTGCCGGTAGGAGAGGATGACAAAATCATAAAGACCAGCATGCACATAGGTGTTGTGTTTAGACACCATCCCTGAGGGAAAAAAAAAATGGGTAGGCGCTGCACTTGTGGCGACGCGCTCTACCTGGGGAGAACAGCCCGACTTTCACACAGAGAAATCTGCTGTGACATAAAGTGGTATAAAATAAAATAAAATAAAATAAAATAAAATAAAGAGTGGGGCGGGGATATGGTGCCAGGTCGGGGCAGTGCGACAGGGGGCTGCTGATATCATGAAAGCCAGTCATGCAGTGTTCCCAACAACCACAGTATGTGGATCGAGTATAACGCACTTAAGTTTTGCCATTTGATAGGCCGTTAGCATTCCTAGAATATGTTTCATATTAAACACTAGCTCCACAGTAAAAGAAAACAACAATAACAAAAACAACAGCAACGTACAAAACTAAACTACAGTGAAATCATACAAACAATTTTATGTCGTCTTTTATAGACACGCAAGTTTATGCTTTTTGTTGCTGCAATGCGGCTTTACAGAACTTTCTCAGCATTCCTCGTGTGTTGCAGCATATTGGTCACATTCACTGGATTTCTGCCAATAGCCCTCTCTCCACTCCCCTACAAAATAAAAGCGTCATTGCAACTCGCCCACAATACACTGTTTCACTGGTAATTAAGTTCTCTTCCAGCTTAGCGAAATGGTTTTCTTTTTGTACATAAACGTGTCATGTTTCCATTGATCGCCAATAAAAGAGCGCGTAGCTTTCGTGGGTAACAGGAGGTACGACATTAAAATGAAACTAATAACTGACAGAATCTTGATTTATGCACAAGCACACCCTTCGAACGCCGGAATTCTGTCTGCCTGTCTCTTGCTCTTTAAAATATGTTTGCTTATAGTCGTAAGTCGTGTGTGTGTGTGTGTGTGTGTGTGTGTGTGTGTGTGTGTGTGTGTGTGTGTGTGTGTGTGTGTGTGTAATGAATTATTCATGTAGTACATGATTTTGTAATTACCCCATTCCAATGCAGCTATGGCCTTATGGAACAAATTTTCGATATCGTTATTTTTCACACAGACACACACACAGAGACACACACAGAAACACACACAGACACACACACAGAGACACACACACACACACACACACACACACCCACACACACACACACACACACACACAGATATATTTATATATATATTATATATATATATATATATATATATATATATATATATATATATATATGCGCACACGCACGCACGAATGCATGCACGATCACACACACACACACACACACACACACACACACACACACACACACACACACACACACACACACACACACACACACACCGCAAACATTGCACACCCCACACATACATGTTCATGCGTGTGCTCCAGTGGACATGTTCTTGAAAAAGAATCGAAATACACCACAGCAAAAGACACGGGCCTACCCCGAATTGTAATATTAGTCTCCAAGCTTAATCTGATAACTAATAGACCCATTCATTAAAAAAGCGCTGTGAAATCAATAACAGATATAGCTAGTTTTTCTTGCAAACGTCGTGATATAAGAATTTAATACAGTTTACCCTTGGAGAAGACAGCCTAAACAAGCTACAATTCAAAGGTCTATTTTGGTGTATGTTTTTTTTTTTTTTTTGCCAAAATGTTTCAGCCAAAGCTAAGAGCCTCCAGCCATAGTAATAAGGCCACTTGTTTTGTGAAAAGAACCATTCGTTAGCGATGCAGAAAGGCTAATAATCACGATGCAGGCATTTCACACTAACAGCTTAATTTTTTACCCAAGGAGCATAATTTGCATAATTTCAATGGGGAAAATGATAGTCATGTCATAGCCTGCTGTGGTCATGGCACAGTTTGCTCAAACATCTTAAGAGATGTTGTTGATTTTTAATTCTTAGACCTCTTTCAGAAGTAAATTCGAAAGAAAAAAAGTGGAGCATGGTAAAACTAAAAGAATCGCCCTATCACATATAGCGCGGAGCCCAACTTTGAAAGCCGTGATAAATGACGATTAGATTAATTTTGAAACCAGGTGAGGGAAACCACCTATGTGTTTAAACCATTTACGTCTTCATATTAAGTTTGTTGATTAAACAATTGTTTGTAAATATGCATAGTTGGCTTTGACACAAAAAAGTTCTGTTTGTAAGAACGGAGTATCCCACAACTTTTCACGTGATAAAAGACCTCTTTGTAAACTTTGTAACTGAATACAATTTCATCTACTGGCAGAAATAAACAAATTCAAGTAGTAATTTACTTCCAAATTTATCCCCATCCATTACATGACTTCTGTAAAATCGAGGAAAAAAATCAAGAAAAAAATGGCATCTCCTAATTTACATTATTGGTCATTTTACCATCGATTTGAAAGGGTTTTCACTGCATTAAAGAAATATAATCTAATAAACAAGTGCTATCAAACACCTGAAATATGATTTGTCAGGAGCATTTCTAGTAATGGACGGAAGCTTAGAGAGAGAGAGAGAGAGGAGAGAGAGGAGAGAGAGAGAGAGAGAGAGAGAGAGAGAGCATATCAAGAAAAGATAGAAATAATAGACAAATAGCACATTTTATGAGAAACCATGAATTTCATATTGTTGGCGCCTTGTCGATCGCAAAGAAACTCTGGATAGAAAGCACGTACAAACAGCAGGGACAACAACAGCAACAAAAATAATCAATATCAACTAGATTCTACTCCACACACACACACACACACACACACACACACACACACACACACACACACACACACACACACACTCCTCATAATACACACACACATGAAAGCACGCCTACACATTATCTATCCCCCATCCCCCCAGAGAGAGAGAGAGAGAGAGAGAGAGAGAGAGAGGAGAGAGAGAGAGAGAGAGAGAGAGAGAGAGAGAGAGAGAGAGAGAGAGAGAAGAGAGAGAGAGAGAGCAAAACCCTAACCAAAACCACACACAAATACAACCCCCCCCCCCCCCCCCCCCCCTTCCACTCTCTAATTATCATTGTGACATATTGTTCACATAACCCCCCCTTATTTTTCAAAGCCTGTGTAATCAGAAGGATGAATGCACTTGTAATACTAATGACTGATATATTTGTACACATCTTGAACAGGAACAAAACTACCGATCAAGGTCAATGGCACGAGATTTTACATCGGGAACGAGCGGTTTTTCCTTTCGGGCGCCAATACTGCCTGGGTGCACTACGGGGCCGATTTTGGGAACAATCAGTTTAAGCGCTCCCGTCAGGGTTTCTTGGATCTACTTTCCAACGTCAGCGATGCTGGAGGCAATTCCATGAGTATGTTTTATTTTGTTCGAACGCTTAGGAGAAATTCAATTTATGTGGCAAAGATAGATTTAAAAAGTTGAACTGAACTGATATCCAGCCGTCAGTGAACTGATCAAGAGTACTGGCATCTCTCTCTCTCTCTCTCTCTCTCTCTCTCTCTCTCTCTCTCTCTCTCTCTCTCTCTCTCTCTCTCTCTCTCGCATTGCATATATTTTATGCTCAGGTTGTTAACTGAATGTTTTTCGAAGAAAATTTGATCATTTATTCACATCGCATGTTCATTTTTCTGTTTAACTCAAAAGAAAAAAATGATCTATACATGGCTAATTTGGTCAGTTCTTTCTTTTAAAAACTAGAATAAAAGAATAAGTTAAGAAATATATCATTTATATGGCTCTCCTGCACAACACAGTGATCCCTTAGGGTTTTTTTTATATCATTAGTTGGCTGAAGATTTGGTTTAATAGCTTGTTATAATCTGTAGCCTGTATAGTTGTACAGTTTTTAACGATGTGACAGCCCTGGTGTAGCCTCTGTAGTCGATGGGGTTATAAACATTGTGATTAGACTGCGTTCGAATTAAATAAATAAATAAGGCTGTAGATCTAGACTTGGAATTGTTACAATTGTTCCCGTTCATTTCCTTTTCGTCATTCACTCTTTCAAGAAATACTCCTCACAATCCATTTAACCCCTCGAGTTTTGCAAAACTTTTGACTTTATGACAGATGCACAGCATATGGCATAAGTCCGAGAATACGGACGCGCGCGCACGCGCGCGCGCGTGCGCACCGACACACACACACACACACACACACACACACACACACACACACACACACACACACACACACACACCCTTCTAAGATACAGACGATGAAGTCTTTCATTGCCCAATCCATCTGTTATGAAAGCACACACCACACACACACACACACACACACACACACACACACACACACACACACACACACACACACACACACACACTTGCAAGACAGACACGATCAAGTTTGTCATCAACCAATCCATCTGTTACAAAAGTTGCAGTCAAACGAAAAGAATTACGTTGCAATGGATTACTATCAGTATCAGTAAGTTAATGCTCTATGCTACCAACAAGTGTCTATCGGTATCATTACTCCTGTTTTGCATTGTAATTAGGAAATAAAGATCTGGAAACTACAGCTTCACTAACTTTCAGGCACGTCGATGTCTGGGCTTGAAGAATCGCATTCAAGCTTACAGGTCTGGCTAGGCTACTGACTTGCATCTGCAGGATACAACAGCTAAAGAGAGATAACTCCAAATATAAGAAAAAGTTCCTTGAGAGTGACGTTCAGCAGATTTAACTAGATCTATGATTTTAAGCACACATACCAAATCTACCCAAATCTGTTTTGTACGATCCTTCTGTTAAGAATTCTCATGAGAATGACACCTCGACAATCAGTGTGCATAGAAAAATTGTTACCACCTGAGCTTATGTTGAACGTGTTCTTATTCTGATAAATATATTAACAATGATGATGATAGTAGTAAGGAAGAACAACAAATACTATGGAATAAAAAAAATAAAAAAACACGACAAGACAAACAAGGAGAAATATAGTTAATCAAAACATGTTTTCAGCTATTCCTTTAATATTTAACTTTGTCCGACAAAGGTGTCATACCTACGATGTAACGTTATGTAGAACACTATATCATTTTATTATTTTTTTATATATTCTTTTATATCGAGGTTAATGGGATAAGCACTCATGTGCTTTCTTCATCCAGTCCCCGTGTGTATGCAGTTTTCTAAATATTGTCATTCGTTCCCACCGGCACACAGTGGCCTACTCTTACGAAAAGCGGAACAGGATTTAACGTGTGCGCAAGATGTTCTGCGTGCGTTCGCACACGGGTCCTCGGTTTAGTCTCATCCGAAAAACTTTTGGGGAGAGTGGAGTCAGCACTGATTTTAACTCCAGGGGAAAAATCCCCTCCAACGAGAATTGAACTCATCAACCAGTTAAACGGCCAATATGTCAACCATTCAATCAATGAACCAGTTAACTGAGAAATCTGTTCTAGAATTTGAATCTACATAAATTGGAGACAATTGGCACATTTTGCAATCAGTCTGTCAGAGAATGAATCAATCCTTTAACCTGTCAATCTGTTTAGGAACTTGGATTCACGTGGATGGAAGCACATCACCACAGTTTGACTCACGCGGTTACGTCACGGCTTTAGACAAAGATGGCACCTTTCTGAGCGATTTCAGACGTTACCTCGACGACGCACGCGCCAGAAACATACTGATTTTCCCAACTCTGTGGAATGGAGCTGTTGTTAGCTCACAGAACAAAAGGTTTTCGGATTACTGTCAATCTGTCTTTGTTTGTCTTTTTTATATCTCTGTTTTTACGTGATTCGTCTTTTCTATATAAATGATTTTTTTGTTTTACAATTATCTCCTAATGAAATTCAACTGACACAAATAGAATTATAGTTTTGGAACAGCAATTATCTTAACTGAAAGGAAATAAATTAACACAATGTGTACTTAAGAAAAAAAAAAGGAAGGCATGATGATTTGGATTCGTAATGACACGAAGTAAACTTTAAATACACATACCTGCCTCATTTAAAGGAAAATCAATCATGCCTTTAAGGGTATACTGGCTGGTGTAACTTGGTGTTTAGCCTATATCCCAGCTTCCTCATGACTATTTGTTTTCGGCAAAAAAATACCCAGCATTGAGGAAAAATCAGGGAGTTGGAGTCCCCAGGGCGGCTCGGGGATTATATATAATATATATATATATATAAAATATATATATATATATATATATATATATATATATATATATATATATATATAATGGGTAGGCGCTGCACTTGTGGCGACGCGCTCTCCCCGGGGAGAGCAGTCCGAATTTCACGCAGAGAAATCTGCTGTGACATAAAGTGGTATAAATAAAATTAAAATAAAGAAAAATATTTAGCTGTTCATATGCATGCAAAACTTATGACTGTTTCGAGCCAGAATTTGATAGTATCGAACGAGATGAAAGGTTGCTTTCCTCCTCTTACTCTTGTCAGCTACAAGTGTCCTTTTTCAATTTGATCAAATATTTCAGCACTAGTCTTGTTCGCGTTGGATATGAAATTAATTACTATAATGAAAACTCATTCGCCAAAGTTGGTTATGTTGTGTCTTACTTTGTTATAATGTGGAAAAAAAATCAATTTCTATGGTTTCTTTTGCCATCCGACGTGTCTGAATGCCCATGTCAGCAGTAAAGCTTTTTATACCAAGCGAAGTCAATCTCTCCTCTCTCTCTTCTCTTCCATCTCTTCTCCCTCTCTCACTCTACTCTCCTCTTCAACAACACACACACAACACACACACACACACACACACACACACACACACACACAACACACACACACACAACACACACAACACACACACACACACACACACACAACACACACACACTCACACAAAAAACTACGCGCGCGCGCTTACCTAAGTTGATCTTTTCCCTTTGTTCTATTCATATACATAATTCAGTGAGTTTTTTATGGTTATATCTGTTTTTTTCCTTGTAGGATTCATTCAACTTAACAAACACACTAAAATTCACTTCCATTCCTCATCTCTATGTCCTGTTTAAAACCACTTTTTAGTGGATAGACGTTAAATGAACACTTACACACACACACACACACACACACACACACACACACACACACACACACACACACACACACACATCATCATCATCACATCATCACTCTCATCATCAACAAGCACATCCATACAGAGAGACAGTGAGGGGAAGAGAGAGATATGGGAGAAAGCCCTAAGAGGCTGTAGAGCAAGCACCGCAAAACCGGGGTGGGATGGAGAGAAGGGTCTTAACAAATTATGAGGTTTAGCGTGTGGCACGGAAAAAAAATGTTTGCACCGTAAACTCGTAACTTTTTTCTATTGGTTTCATTATCATACTACACCATCAGAAGAAGCTAATCAATAAGCTCGTTGTATTTGTGGAAAAATCTGGAATTCCTTTTAATAGCTAAGCTAAATTAACCTGAATGAATAAAATCGGCGTTCATTCTCCCATCTGACCACAACTAGTTTTGAATGACTTGTGCCATTTAACAATGATATGCGACTACAGATACTTTTATGGTTTCGATAACATCACAGAAGTCAGTATCCAACTATCAATTTTGTTTTTGACCTAAAGAATTGATTCCAAATGATATGAAACAGAATTGATTCAGGCATACAATTTTTTCTAAAGGAGGGGCAAGGGAAGGAGAGGCTGCACCTCGAATCTTAAGTAGTGCTGGCAAAAGGTCATCGATTTCTTTTTTTTCTTTCTTTTTTTATTTTTTTATAAATATTCAAAATCTTGCACTCTGCTCGACATAATGGCAACTGAAAGCAAAATATGCCGGATAGAACGAAAAGCAAACAACACAAAACAAAAGAAAGAGAGCTTGTCAAACCATGATAAAAGTACTTGCAATGATGTAGCCTACAGGTGCCAAGTTACGAAATGGGGCTTACCTTATATAACATGTTATTCCACAAGCATGGTTCTTCACGAATCAGTTATTCATATTTTGAAGTTTGTACAAATTCGGTCCCTTTTTGATCAAACTCTCCTGCAGCCAACCCTCTTTTTTCCACAGATAACTTTCTTTCAATGGCACATAACATCCAGCAGAAATGCAAACAACAGACGGCACTGTACCTGTTGACACCGATTAAGCCTGTGTACGCGCTTGAAACAAGTGCCTGTAAATTATCACAACTCTTGTAATGTACGAGTCTAATTTACATTTCAAATTCAATGAATATTTCAGAACAGCAACGGAATTTGCTGAAGTACTTATTTTGAATCAAAATTTCAGATGATTTTCAACATTCTACTTTTAAAGACAAAGTCAAGGACTTCCAGTTGTGGCAGACAAAAAGACAACTCGCGCAAATTTTCAAGGATTGACCACATTGAGGTCAAGGTCAAGACACTACCACTATAACGTTGTATAGTCCTATGATGGATTCAAAACTTTTCAACTAAATGAGAAGACGGACACAATATTTCCGGCACTTCAGACATTGTTTTTGTTTACTAGTCTTTAATTCGATTTAGTCTAGATACTGACGAAGCCAAAGCCATTTAATTGTCGTGGGCGTCTTCAGTGTTTTTTGTGCATTGTCAGCTAGTACTTTCGTTCTCTGTATGTAGCAATGGGAAGCAGGCACTTGTACGCAATATGTTGGTAGCATCAAACATTGTGAACGATCAAACTTTGCTTTAGGCAAACAGAAAAAGGTGCCCACCCACCCCTCCCCCCAGCAGTGATAATGTGTACCAACACAAAGAAAAACTTTAATTAATTTTTTACATTGCGGTGTGCAGGTACTTTTCCCGTTACCTTCTGTTGCAAACTGTTTTTGTTTGTTTTTACTGTAGTAGTTGTTGCTGTTGTTGTTGTTTTTCGCTGCTGTAACTGTAACCATGATTTTTGCTATTATTTTCTTAATAATGTACAGCCTACCCTGTCTCCATAAGCGATGTCACAGCCGTCACTATATTTCTACGATTAACTGTTACAACCAGAAACTGATCCTGAACTTAAAAAATATTCCTTCTTTGTTGATTTACTCTTGCAGTCCATGAAAAGGGCTGATCACTAACCCATCCAAGCTGGACTCGTACATCGACCATGCTCTGATTCCCTGGGTGAGGGCTGTCAAGGACCACCCGGCCTGGGCGGGTGGGACATCATGAATGAGATGGAGGGTGTCATCATACCCGGGGAGAGCAGTGAGGAGCCTTGTTTGGACACTCGCTTTCTGGAATTTTCCACCGCCGGTTTCGCTGGAGGGTTGTATCGGGCTGAGGAGTTACTGAGGTATTTTGTTGTGTTTGTGGACCAGGAGTTTTGGGGTTTTGTGGGTGTGTTTTTTTTTCCTTGTAGTTCGTGGGCCCAGTTTTGTTGCTTTCTATACCCAAAAAATTCGGTGCCTCTATTATTTGGGTGAGTGTGTGGGGTGTGTGTGTGCTGTGCGTGCGTGCGTGCGTGCGTGCGTGCGTGCGTGCGTTGTGTGTGTGTGTGTGTGTGTGTGTGTGATGTGGGGTGTCTGTCGTCTTCTGTCTGTCTGTGTTTGTGTGTTCTTTGTCACAGTTATCGTGTGTGTACATTTCTTTTTTGTTTCTGTGGCCTCGGAAGCATGCATATATATATACAGAACGTTTTCTTCTCCCTTTAACTTTCTCGTCTTTTTCTTTGTCGTGTTTTGCTTGTGGTGGAGGGGTTGACTTTACACGGCTCTCTTCACTGGCCAAAAAAGAAAAAAAATCTTTATTTTAGCCTTTCTTTTTCATCTTTTTTTTTAAATATCAAGATTATGTAAAATCGTTTGTCACAATATTCTTTGTTTTCACTAAGTGTGTGCCGGTTTGTTTGTTTGTTGGTTTGTATATATATATATTATATATATATATATATATATATATATATATATATATATATATATATATATATATTATGTGGGGTGGTGTGGGTGTGGGTTTGATTATATGAATGCACGAGATCACATTTTGGCCAGTCTGTTATTCAGGAGGATCAAGTTGATTCTGTGTTGTGTTTTTTACCAATATTGCTTTGTAAGCCTGGTTCTGAGCTAGGCTATAAATATTGGGTGTTGTAATCCATGATGCCAGTGTACATGACGTGAGTGGTTTCTTGATGGCAATGGGGATTCTAAACATGGCCTTCTTCATCTTTCTTCGTACGGGTGAAGAGTGCAGTGTGTTTTATCACCCGATTTATTCGTACGCTTTTAGTTTACGCCTGAGATTTTGTTAGCGTTTTGCATGCATTTAGAATGCTTAATACAGGCTTTGTTGTGCACTTTATTTCACTTAACTTATTCATGTATTTTCAGTTACGTCTAAGATGTCGTAAACTTTTTGCATAATGTTGAAAACCTTCGTGATTGTTATCTTTACACATTTTGTTTTGTTTGGAGTTGCGCTTTTGGTCGATTTTGACGAAAATTCCACTTTAAAAACATTTTCATCCCCCCCCCACCCCCCTTTTCCACGCAATTTTCTGGCTAAAGCAGAGGGGTAGGGGTGGGGTGGGTGATAAAGTTTGTCGCGTTTATCCTCTAGAGCTAGAGGCTATTGTGTTAGAAAGACTTGAAGTTTGTTGTTGTCACATTTGCATACAAGTGTTATTGCTTTCTGTGATGCTGTTCTTTAGAAATTGTGTTCTCTTTCCATTTATCTTTTTCACATGTTTGTGACCCCCCCCCCTCCCCCCCCCTTTTTTTCTTGTTTATGCGTAAAAGAGAATTTGCATTTTGGAGTTCTTTCTCTCGCTCTTCCCCAGATTTCCATGTCGTGTGTGTGTGTGTGTGTGTGTGTGTGTGTGTGTGTGTGTGTGTGTGTGTGTGTGTGTGTGATGTGTGTGTGTGTGTGTGTGTGGGGGTGTATGTGTGTGATGTGTGTGTGTAGTGTGGTGCGTGCATATGTGCGTGCGTGCGTCGCAGGTGTGTGATATACACACACTAATGTATATATTTGAATGATAATATATATATATATGTATTTGTGATTTGTGTTTATGTTGGTAGTGATTGCATTTGTGTGCATGCGTGTGCGCACACACGCGCGCGTCTGCGTGTGTGTGTGTGAGCCAACTTCTCTTTGATGAAGGTATGTACCACCTCCCCCCCCCCCCCCTCCCCACAGGTTCCTCAACTGGCAGGCGGACGCTATCCGGCGAGTGGACCCGGCAGCCCTGGTGACGGCAGGCTCCTGGAGACAGTGGTCCCAGTCTGATGCTTTGGAGGCAGGAACCTCTACAGCGACCTGTCTCCTCACTGCAGGCAGGAGGCCTCAGGTCACTAGCGGAGCACTACTGCGCCTTTTACCTTTCTGTCAAAACACCACCACAAGTCTCATCCCTACGCCCTAGCCCCCTCCACGTACCCAGTCCCCCCTTCCCCCAAAAAAATCGAAACAACTCTTTTTTAATAAAAAAAAAAAAATGAATCAGTAGCTGCAGTTCGCGGTGGTGGTAATAGTAGTGGAGGCAGTGGTAGAAGAAGTAATAGGGGAGCAGCAACAGCAGAAGTAACAGTAGTAGTAGTAGTAGTAGTAGTAGTAGTAGTAGTAGTAGTAGTAGTAGTAGTAGTAGTAGTAGTAGTAGTAGTAGTAATAGTAGTAGTAATAGTAGTAGTAGTAGTAGTAGTAGTAGTAGTAGTAGTAGTAGTAGTAGTAGTAGTAGTAGTAGTACTGAGTGGTTATTCCAGTTGTAGTTGCGGTCATAGCAGCAGCAACAGTAGAAGCAGTAGTCGTAGTGGATAGTTATTATGGATAGTAACAGCTGCAGCAATAATGCCAGCAACAGTAGAAGTGATAAAATCAACCAAAGTAAAGGAGTAAAGTTATAGCAGCACTGGCAGTGGTAATAACAACATTAGTAACCAGTGAATTATAGGGAAAAGGTAACCGATATCATCTGTATTTAAAAAGAATAATTATGATTATCAACAGTGGCACTGCGAAATTTCTTTGGTTCCAACCTTTCGTTTTAATGAAATAGTCGACCTGTTTGGTTTTCTGCCGGTGGAATTCCGGACTTTCTTTGATATGACTGATCACTTTAATCTTTAAGTTGACCAAACTGGTTTTTAAGTATTGCAGTTTTGTTTTCTCAAAATAAATTTGAAAATGGGTGGGTTGAGAAATGAGTTTTGTCAGGGCTGCATAATTATTATCTGATTACTTTTTGTCCAGGGGACGCTGACATTCTATTCCACTCACGTGTACGCCATACTGGACATCGTGTTTTGGCCTGACGCTGCCTTCAAGGTCAGTTCCGATTGCCTCTTTTACATACACACACGCGCGCGCGCGAGTGCACGCACGCAGGCTAGCACACTCACATACACACAGCTCGCTGTATTAAAAAATTCTCTGGTGACTCAGCACTGTATGTGTTTCTGTGGTGACTCAGCCAGCACTGTATTTGTCTGGTGACTCAGCACTGCATGTTTCTGTGGTGACTCAGTACTGTATGTGTTTCTGTGGTGACTCAGCATTGTATGTGTTTCTGTGGTGACTCAGCACTGTATGTGTTTCTGTGGTGACTCAGCCAGCACTGTATGTATTTCTGTGGTGACTCAGCCAGCACTGTATGTGTTTCTGTGGTGACTCAGCACTGTATGTTTCTGTGGTGACTCAGCACTATGTATTTCTGTGGTGACTCAGCACTATGTATTTCTCTGGTGACTCAGCACTGTATGTGTTTCTCTAGTGACTCAGCACTGTATGCGTTTCTGTGGTGACTCAGCACTGTATGTGTTTCTGTGGTGACTCAGCACTGTATGTGTTTCTGTGGGGACTCAACACTGTGTGTATTTCTCTGGTGACTCAGCACTGTGTGTATTTCTGTGGTGACTCAGCACTATGTATTTCTCTGGTGACTCAGCACTGTATGTGTTTCTCTAGTGACTCAGCACTGTATGCGTTTCTGTGGTGACTCAGCACTGTATGTGTTTCTGTGGTGACTCAGCACTGTATGTGTTTCTGTGGTGACTCAGCACTGTGTTTCTGTGGGGACTCAGCACTGTATGTATTTTTCTGGTGACTCAGCACTGTGTGTATTTCTCTGGTGACTCAGCGCCGTGTGTGTTTCTCTGGTGACTCAGCACTGTATGTGTTTCTCTGGTGACTCAGCCAGCACTGAGTTTCTGTGGTGACTCAGCACTGTATGTATTTCTCTGGTAACTCAACACTGTATGTATTTCTCTGGTGACTCAGCACTGTATGTGTTTCTCTGGTGACTCAGCACTGTATGTGTTTCTGTGGTGACTCAGCACTATGTGTTTCTGTGGTAACTCAGCACTGTATGTGTTTCTGTGGTGACTCAGCACTGTATGTGTTTCTGTGGTGACTCAGCACTGTTTGTATTCTCTGGTGACTCAGCACTGTGTGTGTTTCTGTGGTGACAGCACTGTATGTGTTTGTGTGGTGACTGAGCACTGTATGTGTTTGTGAGGTGACTCAGCACTGTATGTGTTTCTGTGGTGACTCCACTGTTTGTATTCTCTGGTGACTCAGCACTATGTATTTCTGTGGTGACTCAGCACTATGTATTTCTGTGGTGACTCAACACTGTATGTGATTGTGTGGTGACTCAGTACTGTATGTGTTTGTGTGGTGACTCAGCCAGCATGGTATGTGTTTCTCTGGTGACTCTGCACTGTTTGTATTCTCTGGTGACTCAGCACTATGTATTTCTGTGGTGACTCAGCACTATGTATTTCTGTGGTGACTCAGCACTGTATGTGTTTTTCTGGTGACTCAGCACTGTATGTGTATCTCTGGTGACTCAGCCAGCAGTGTATGTACTTCTCTGGTGACTCAGCCAGCACTGTTTGTATTTCTCTGGTGACTCAGCACTGTATGTGTTTGTGTGGTGACTCAGCACTGTATGTGTTTCTGTGGTGACTCAGCACTGTATGTTTCTCTGGTGACTCAGCACTGTATGTATTTCTCTGATGACTCAGAACTGTATGTATATCTCTGGGGACTCAGCACTGTACGTATTTCTCTGGTGACTCAGCACTGTACGTGTTTCTGTGGTGACTCAGCACTGTATGTTTCTTTGGTGACTCAGCACTGTATGTATTTCTCTGGTGACTCAGCACTGTATGTATATCTCTGGGGACTCAGCACTGTACGTATTTCTGTGGTGACTCAGCACTGTATGTATATTTCTGGTGACTCAGCCAGCACTGTATGTGTTTCTGTGGTGACTCAGCACTGTATGTTTCTGTGGTGACTCAGCACTGTATGTGTTTCTGTGGTGACTCAGCACTGTATTTCTGTGGTGACTCAGCAAGCACTGCATTTCTCTGGTGACTCAGCACTGTGTGTATGTCTCTGGTGACTCAGCACTGTATGTTTCTGTGGTGACTCAGCACTGTATGTGTTTCTGTGGTGACTCAGCACTGTATTTCTGTAGTGACCCAGCAAGCACTGCATGTATTTCTGTGGTGACTCAGCACTGTGTGTGTTTCTGTGGTGACTCAGCACTGTATGTGTTTCTGTGGTGACTCAGCACTGTATGTATTTCTCTGGTGACTCAGCACTGTATGTGTTTCTGTGGTGACTCAGCTAGCACTGTATGTGTTTCTGTGGTGACTCAGCCAGCACTGTATGTGCTTCTGTGGTGACTCAGCACTGTATGTGTTTCTGTGGTGACTCAGCTAGCACTGTATGTGTTTCTGTGGTGACTCAGCTAGCACTGCATATATTTCTCTGGTGACTCAGCACTGTTTGTTTCTGTGGTGACTCAGCACTGTATGTTTCTGTGGTGACTCAGCACTGTATGTATTTCTCTGGTGACTCAGCACTGTATGTGTTTCTGTGGTGACTCAGCTAGCACTGTATGTGCTTCTGTGGTGACTCAGCACTGTATGTGTTTCTGTGGTGACTCAGCACTGTATGTGTTTCTGTGGTGACTCAAGCAGCACTGTGTGTGTTTCTGTGGTGACTCAAGCAGCACTGTATGTGTTTCTGTGGTAACTCAGCACTGTATGTGTTTCTGTGGTGACTCAGCACTGTGTGTAGTTCTTTGGTGACTCAGCACTGTATGTGTTTCTGTGGTGACTCAAGCAGCACTGTGTGTGTTTCTGTGGTGACTCAGCACCAGATGGAAGACTACAAGCTGGACAAACCGCTGGTGCTGGCGGAGTTCAGTCAGGTGGCTGGAGCAGGACGGAGCATCACCCAGCAGTTCCTTTGGGCCTACCGCCAGGGGTGTGTACAGCATTCTCCTCCTGCTCGTCGTCTTCATCATCATAGTGATGCTCATCGCCATCATGATCATCGTCATCATCATCATCACCATCGTCATCATCATCCTCTTCTTCATCATCATCATATTTTTCTTCTTGCTCTTTTTCTTCTTCATCGCCTTTTTTCTCTTTTCCTTTTTCTTCTTCTACTTCTTTTGAATTCAAGAGGCTTTAAAAAAAAAATTCTTTTACTAACAGGTCACTAGGTCAACGCCCTAATCAAGAAGCTACTGACCCCGCCTGCATACTAAGGGCAGGTATCAGAGTTGTCACTTGGTGTCCATTCAGGGAGGTGGTTCTGTTGGGGTGGGTCGGAAGGGTAGGAGAAGATAGTGTCCACAAAAATCTCACCATTGGTGAATTTCGGAGCTCTAGCTGAGGAAAGGGAAAAAAAATCCCTATCATTGTTATCCTTATCATTGCTCTTATTATTACTTTTTTTTTTCTTTTTCTTGTTCTTATTTTTAAAAAAATACCCCCCAAAAATATGAAAAAAAAATTTCTTATCTTCTTTTTCTTACAATAATTTTAGTATCAACAATTGAAATAACATCGTGCACTATGGCTTTGATGTTTCAGTTACTCAGGGTCGTGGAGCTGGCAAGCCATAGGCACCGGCAGTGGTTCCGATTCTCTGAAGACACAAGTGAAAGGCATCACTGCACTGAAGAATAGGAACAACCAGACAGAGGGAGGGCGTGTGCCTATTCACATTAGTGATTATAGCCAAAAAAACTATTGGTGGTTTTTCTCCTGGATTCTAGGGTGGTTTTACTGATGCTTGTCTGTACACACGCGCGTGTATGTTTTGTGTGTGTGTTTTTGTGTGTGCGTGTGCGTGTGCGTGTGTGTTGTGTGTGTGTGTGTGTGTGTGTGTGTAAGTAAGTAAGTAAGTAAGTAAGTAAGTAAGTGAACAAAAACACAGCCCATTATGTGTGCACGAGCACGGGTATGTACATACGTACTTACGTACGTACGTACGTATGTATGTATGCATGCATGCATGCATGCTGTATGTATGTATGTATGTATGAGTCCACGTGTACGGACTGTCGCAAGTAATAGCGTGACAACAAATACACACCATATTCAAATAATGTTACGAGCTTATTTTATTTAGTTTTCTGAGTCACGCTAAAAACCTGGTTGATCTATGTCTCTGTCTGTCTCCCTCTCTCTGTGTTACCTTACCGGGTGGGGTTATAACGGTAATGTCTGGTCTTCTGTAGCTGTGCTTGCGACTTTGGAGGTGTGACTGCTGGCTTCAGCAGACACATTCCAATGACTGCGCGTTTGTAAATACGGGGACGGGATAGCTCAGTGGTTAGAGCGCTCGCTTTCCCCCAGCCAAGGTTAAGTAGCGTCGAGCGTGGTTGCCAACTGGATGGGTGACCGTTTTCGCGCCTTGGCTTCAGTACAGTCCCCCCAGCTGTAAATGGGTACCTGCCCACTTTAGGGTCAGGGAAGGTAAAGCAGCGAGGGAGAGGAGATGGGCGCCGCCCTCAACATGCTGGCTCCTAGAGAAGCTGAGACATCTGATGCCTCGCTCCGCTACGACCGCCTAAGTAATGGGACACCTTTATCATTACCTTACCTTGGAAATATAACTACGTTGCCCTTATCAGAGTTAAGATTTTGATAAAAGTGTGGTATGGTTCTATGTCATTGTCTGTCAAAGGATCGCTATGTTTGCAAATGCTTTCAAGGTCTACACGTTCTTTGAATATTCATGAATATACAGAGTGGAAGAAATTGATGTTAGTTTTGTAGTTGTTTTTGTGAAAGCTATCAAATAAAGGGAAATGTGAGAAAAAGAAGATAATTTCTATTTACAACGAGGTAACGCAAGAAAGGATTTTGATTTTAATCACAGATAGTGGCATACAATATTTTTTCATTGATTCAGTACTCAATATTTTGCTCACTCTCTTTCCTGGACTTTTTTTTGTATGGTAACAACTTGGCCAACAGCCTTCCTGCAAAAAACCCAAACATCGATAACAAACAAACACAACAACAAACATTTACTCTGCTTCTGCCTGTAAGTCCACTTAAATATTTTTGGCTGACCTGACTGAGTGTACTTTCTAATTTTGTTTTGAATTTTCTCTCCACGTGCCTATGATGTAATCTTAAGCACTTTCTGCTGAGGAAGGCAAATAAATGCCCAAAATATCGGATATAAAAACCCAAGGCTTGTTGTTTTTGTTCTCTCTCTCTCTCTCTCTCTTCTCTCTCTCTCTCTCTCTCTCTCTCTCTCTCTCTCCCTCCTCTCTCTCTCTCTAACGTAGAATCACCTTTTGTTACATGACTGAATCGACACATCTAAACCTATCTTTTTTATCCTTAAACGCTCAGACAGCAATGATTGTTGTCTGTCATAGGAGATGAAAATGCGTTGAGCTGCCTTGATTAAACGCCAGTCAAGTCAGGCCTAGCGCATCCAGCTTCAGCGTGGGAGAGAATTGTTACGTTTAGATTATTTCTGAAGAAAGGGCACAACAAATGAACCAAAGAAGGCATAAAATAGAGAGGAAGGATGTGTCAGAAAAGATCACAACAAGGTAGAAACAAAGGGGTGAATGGAAAAGAGGGAATTCTTCTTCTTCTCTCGTTCGCTTTACACTGTCAGATGTGTCTGGGACAAATAATGGCATGTTCTTTCCAGCTCCTTTCGTGGGCCGTACAAGGGAATTCCTAGCCCAGAATTTCCGGACTGTGGGGATACTATTCATACTGACAGGTCCCTAGCATCCCCGCGGGGAAATCTTGGTTTATGAACAATTGAATCAACGCATCTTGGTTTATATTAACATTGATCGTTTCCTTGACTCTCCTGACAGTTTTATATGATAACAAAACTAGAATTATCAGCCTCTCTAGCATGCAACCGTTCATGCTTTCTCTCTACCAGTTCATCTCGCGGTCAGTAACACACACACACACCAAGCTTGCGGACTTTGGTGAATCATTTTTTAATTGCACAAGACGCGCCAAATGACTCATTTTGTTAGGAAAATGAAAAAGAAATGAAAAAAAAGGCTATTCTAGAAAATAAATAGTTTGAAAGTAATCATGATTGTCTTTTTGTTACTATGAAAAAATGAATAGCATTCAGAGCTGAAAATGTGCGCTTAGCAAAAAAAAAGAAGAAAAAAAAAGCTTTCTCTGTAAGATGTTTGAAATAAATACTCCAAAAATGCAACCAAAAAAAAGCCGACAAGGAATTGTTCCAAAATAAAAGTACAGAAAGTAAGGTGAGACGATAAGAACAAGAAAATATTTTTTCTCTTTTTTGTGTGTGTGTGTGTGTGTGCGTCTTACCTCTTTTTTTTCTGGACGATAGGTCATGTTTCCTGTTCACTTTCGTGCATTCTTTCACCCCTGTATCCCCCACCCCTACCCCCTCATCCACGCTTCCCTGAGGTGAGTTCAGTCCAGCTCGTCACTAGGCACGATGAAGGTATCAGAGCCCGTGGGGTATTCCTCTTCTTCCAGAGGCCTCGGTTGCCGCATGTCCCCGTCAGAAAAGCTCCGTCGCGAACCGTCTTCTTCCTCTTTGGCCTCCGGCAATCCCGGCATGTCCATGACGGTTCCGGAGGCCCTTTTGCTGTAAGGCATAGTTTGGAGTCAGGTTAGCTGCATAGGCTATTATCTCTAGCCGCTTTTAAACCCCTTTTAAACGGTACTAGGGTTTTAAGCATAGGTTAGATAACCTTGTACTACCAGTTCTTTTTCTTGACTAAAGTACAAAAAGTTAAGTTTTTAAAGAAAAGTTTAGTCTATGTCTCCATATGAATATATATATATATATATATATATATATATATATATATATATATATATATATATATATATATATATATATGTGTGTGTGTGTGTGTGTGTACATATTTATTACATATATATATATTTACACACACACACACACACACACACACACACACACACACACACACACACACACACACACACACACCTCTGTGGTCTAGGGTAGAATATCTGCCTAGAAAGTGCGATGTGCGGGTTCGAAGTCCGATTGTGCCCAAGCTGTTCCCCCTTTCACTAGACCTTGAGTGATGGTCTGGGTGCTAGTCTTTCGAAAAAGACAATAAATTGAGCTTCCTTGTGCAACATGCATACATAATGCACATAAAGAACTTACGGCAACAAAACAGTTGTCCCTGGTAAAATTCTGTAGAAAAAAGCCAGTGTCATTGGGAAACAATATTTATGCAGAGATGATGTACTTTTTCAAAAGATGGGTGAGTGGCATTAGTCTTGTGGCGATGTGCACTCCCCGGCAATAGCAGCGCGAATTTCACGCGGAGAAATCTGG
>CM060320.1:45022448-45024948 GCA_030674155.1 Stramonita haemastoma | reverse complement strand
TTCAAATGACAGCATCACAACTTGTAGTTTACAAACTGGTTGGTTTTTACTACTTAGAGTCCCAGCGGTGCAGAGCTGTACAATCAACCAACCAACATTTCTAATTTAGTTGCAGATATGAACAGTAATATCAGTAATGGTGGCAGTGATGGTGGCAGTAGTGGTGGGCAGTAGTAGTGGAAACGGTAGTTGTGGTTGTATACTAGTGACTGAACTGATCCTCGTGGTCATCAATGTTCGTTAGAAATCGATTGATGACTTGATTTTCGATAATGTTCTTGTTGTACCTGTGCAAGCTTGATGCGTTTTCTGTTCATGTCGGACAGAGCAAATCATCTCAACTAAAAGATAACCCGTTCAAACATTGAAAACAAGCTATCATGGAGCAGTGAGGAGGAGGTATGGCCATCAACATTCTGTGAAACTTGAACATTGCCCACAGTTTTAGATATGGAGAAACAGGGGGAGGGGCGGGCAGATAAGTGGTTAGAGCATCACGCCACTGAGCTGACGGCCCGACTTCACCCACCACCGAAATACCCGTTCAAGGAAATACCCCCCCCCCCCCCCCCCCCCCCCCCACTGCTGTTAACATCAGCGGCGACTCCACTCCCTTGAAAGAGACCACAAACCGAGGTCTCGTGTGCGAACGCACACAGAACATCTAGTGCACACGTTAAAACACATTCCGTCTTTCGGAACAGTAAGCCAATGCGTACCGATAGGAACGGAAGACAAAATTTAAAAAACCAAAAACCAAAACGCATGCACTTTGATGTCGTGTTCAGACTTCCTCCCCCGAGGTCGGATCGGGGCTACCTTAACGTGATGGACTAAACGGTCGCATAAGCAAAATCCACCATTGGTGAACCTCGGCCGAGAAAGAAAAAGAAAATAGAAAGATTGAGAAGTATGCATCAGTTTACACCTGAGACAGCTTCGTGGTCTTTATATCTACATAATGTATCAGGACATCAACGATGTAACTATCATTGCTTGAATTTCCTCGAGAAGGCCAATGCTATAGTATATTATTAAGATGATACTGTTGACATTTTCCCTAGGGACTTCAGATTCTCTCTCTCTCTCTCTCTCTCTCTCTCTCTCTCTCTCTCTCTCTCTCTCTCTCTCTCTCCCCTCTCTCTCTCTCTCTCTCTCTCTCTTTTGTCCTTGGTATTTGGATCATTACTGTTGTTGTTGCTTAGTTAAAGGAGTTGGGTTTTTTTTTAATCTAGACTTAATCCCTGATAAGGGCGGGGACTGGATGTAAAAAAGCACGCGAAATAAAATAATTTGATTTGATTTGAACTGATCTCCTCTCTCTCCTCTCTCTCTCTCTCTCTCTCTCTCTCTCTCTCTTCTCTCTCTCTCTCTCTCTCTCTCCTCTCTCTCTCTCTCTCTTTTTCAAACATGATGATTTCAGTCACATAACATCTTTCACGGTACTATATTAGGCCGATCTATTTCCAGCACTGACTAGACAGCAACAGTGGATTCTGTTTCTTCCAAAAAGACTGCTGTGCTGACTCACGTCATCTGCAGTCCCGGGAACATGTCCGCCTCCCCTTTGAGCACAACGCGCGCAACCTTGCCCTGCCGGTGAAGGTCGCGCATGAACTTGCGGTAACCTTCCAGCAGCTCTCTGTAAGCATCACATTCAATTTCACAGTCAAATACTTGTTTAGGTTCCAACAGAGAAATTCATTAAAGTTACCAGCAAAGGAACGATTACACAACAAAGGTAAAAGGTAAAGGTGTCCCATAACCTATGTGGTCGTAGGGGAGCGAGGCATCAGAGACCTCAGCTTGTCCAGGGTCCAGCATTATTCAGGGCGGCGCCCATCTCCTCTCCCTCGCTGCTTTACCAAACCCTGACCCTAAAGAGGGCGGGTACCCATTTACAGCTGGGTGAACTGGGGGGACTGCGCTGAAGCAAAAGCGCGCAGATAGTCACCCATCCAAGAGGTAACCACGCACGATGCTGCTTAACCTTGGCTGGGGGGAAAGCGAGTCTTCTGACCACTAAGCTATCCCATACCCATTTTAAACAAATAGTCTGCTCAGAGCACCATACAAAATCAACACACTGTGCTCTCTGTACAAGCGATACATTCTCTGACAATCATATTCCCACACATGTTTATGCAACATGGTTATAACCTAGTTTTATCATTTTCTTCATCATCATTATCATCATGGTTACTATGCAACACAGCTAAGTGTGCACGCGTGACTGCACATACATGATACACACTCACACACACGCGCGCGCGCGCCACACACACACACATACAAATATATATATTATATATATATATATATTATAATAAATAAAATAAAACAGAATAAATGTTTGTGGGTACACATGATTCGAAAAGTGACTGTGTAAACAAAAAAAAGACATTAAATAATTATGAAAATGTATAATCATTTTCAATGTAAAGACAGTTCCCTCCCCCAAAAGGTGTTGTTCAAAGAAATCCTCTCTCTCTCTCTCTCT
>CM060320.1:44997448-45017448 GCA_030674155.1 Stramonita haemastoma | reverse complement strand
CCCATGAATGGCAGTTGGCTGCGAAAGCAGCCCCAGATCTAACTGGCGATGTTCCTATAAGGACAGGGCGGGGATAACAGGTGGCTCTGTTGTCTCCATAAAAAACCTCGTATTATGACCTATGACGGGGACATCACATCACACGGTCAAGAGCCGTGCTAAAAGCTCTTCCCCCTGGGCTCTCAGGGTGACAGGAGATAAGAGTGGGGTACCCCGTACAGAAACCTGGAGGGCTGAAATCAGCGGACTTAGATCAAAGAGTGCAGTCACTCACTCACTCACTCAGTCCCATGTCCCAAAGGACGTAGGGGGGACATGAGAGAAGACGCAACAGAGATCTTTTTCCATGCTTCACGATCCTGTGTGGCTAGTAGGAGTTGTTGCAGGGGTTGGGCGGTCCAGTCTTTGATGTTGTCAACCCATGATTTCTTTTGGCGGCCTCTTCTTCTCTTGCCCTCGACTGTTCCTTGCAGGATGGTTTTTGCTAGGGTGTTGTGTCTTGTGGTGTGACCAAACCACATCAGCTTTCTCCTCTTTATGGTGGAGAGCAAAGGCTCTTGGGGGCCCACACGCTTTTTGATTTCTTCTTTCACATAGTTATTGGTCTTGTGTTCTTTGTATGATATTTTGAGGAGTCTTCTGTGGCACTTGTTCTCGAATGCTTGGATTCTCCTCTCTAACTCTGCTGTCAGAGCCCATGATTCACAGCCATATAGGAGGATAGATATCACGAGGGATTTGTAAAGGTGGTATTTGGTGCAGAAGCTGATGTTGTTGCTTCTGATGATCTTCTCGAGTCTGACTAGAGCAGATGTTGCTGTTGCAATGCGAGCTTTCACTTCATTGTTTGATGTGCCATCTTTTGTTAGGATGGAGCCTAAGTATTTGAATTGGCTCACCTCTTCTAGTGTTTCTCCATTCATCTTTATTTCCGTGATGTCATTACTCGCGCTGTTGACCATGATCTTTGCATTTCTCTGTACTGACCTCCATGCCGTATGCGCTCGCTCGATCTGTTAAATTGTCTGTGAGGATTTGCAGTTCTTGTTTGCTGCTGCCCATGAGGTCAATGTCATCTGCAAATCTGAGGTTGCAAAGGGGTCTTCCACCAATGGAGATGGAAGTGTGGTGGTTTTGCAGTGTCTCTGTCATGATGTTTTCGAGGAAGAGGTTGAAGAGTACAGGTGAGAGAAGGCAGCCCTGGTGAACCCCAACCGTGGTCTTGAAGAACTCGCCCACGTGATTGTTCATGAAAACTGCACTTTTTACGTTCTCGTACAGAGCCTTGATGACTTCAATTAGGCAGCTGTCAATGTTGAAGTGTCTGAGTACTTGCCAGAGGCCGTCATGCCATACCCTGTCAAAGGCCTTTTTGAAGTCTATGAAATTGTGGTACAAGTCTTTTTGGTGTTGGAGATACTTCTCTATCAGAATTCTCAGATTGAAAATTTGTTCCATTGTGCTGCGTTTTGGTCTAAAGCCCGCTTGTTCTTCTGCCAGGAGTTTTTCCGCTTGGTTTTTCAGTCTGTTGAGGACTACCTGCAGCATGACCTTGCTAGGATGACTTATGAGACTGATGGTTCTGTAGTTCTGGCATTGCTTGAGGTTTCCTTTCTTTGGCAGGGGTATTACAAGAGACTGTGTCCATTCTTTTGGCCATTCTTTGGTGTCGTGGATCTTCTGACAAAGTTCTGTGAATCGCCTTGCTGTTTCATTCCCTCCATTTTTTATGAGTTCAGCCGGGATGTTATCGATTCCAGGGGACTTCCCCTTCTTCAATTGTTTAATAGCTGCATCTACTTCACACCTTAGTATTGGTGGGTCTTTATCTTGGTGTTCAGGGGGTTTGTCAGAAACTATGTTGGTATCTGGGCGTAGTGGGTAGTTGTACAATCCCTAACAGTATTCTGTCCAGCGTTGGAGGATGGCATTGTTTTCCGTTAAAAGATTTCCTTCTTTATCTTCAATAACAGAGGCTTTAGGCTGTGTGGTTTTCGTTAGTGCTTTCAAAGTGTCGTAAGCTGTTTTGCTGTTTCCCTTGGTCGTTCCAGCTTCGATGTTGTTGCATTGTTCTTCTATCCACGCTTCTTTGGCTTCTCTCATCTTTTTCCTCACTTCTCTGTGGCTATCCATGTACTTCTTGTAAGCTTCTTGACTTGTGAACTTTTGTTTCTTAAATTCTCTTCTTTTGTTGCAGAGGTCAAGAACCTCATTTGTCACCCAAGGTTGTTTCTTTGTTCTGCTTCTTCCTAATGTTTCTTCTGCTGCTGTCGTTAGCACTTCTTTGATGTTGTTGGCCAATGTGTCCACATCATTGTCGATGGCTGTGAGTGCGGCGAACTTTCCTCCAATGTTGGCTTGGAAGATCTCAACCACTGTTGGGTCTTTGAGTTTTTCCAGGTCGAATCTTATGTGCGGGCTTTTTGGCTGTTGTTTTGCTTTCAGTTTCAGCCTGATGGTGGTAAGTACAAGGTCGTGGTCACTGCCAATGTCAGCTCCTGGGAATGTTCTTGTGTTTGCCTTGTTTATGCTGGATTTGAATCTTTGGGGTGACAGAATGTAATCAATTTGATTATGAATCAGACCATTTGGTGAGTGCCAGGTTGATGTTCTGGATGGCTTGTGAGGGTGGAGTGTGTTAGCCAAAGTCAGTTTGTGCTTCTTTGCGAATTCCAGCAGCCGCTGTCCTCTGTCATTTGTTTCTCCCAGTCCAAATCGTCCTGTGGTTCCTGCCCAGGTGTCATAGGCATCAGGTCCCACCTTAGCATTCCAGTCGCCTTCCACAATAAGGATGTCTTTTTTGGGCGTTTTGGAGATGACGTTTTCAAGTTCTTCATAGAATTCTTCTATCTGATCATCATCGTAGTCAGATGTTGGAGCATACACTTGGATGATGGTGAGATTCTGGGGTTTTGCAGAAACTCTGATTGAGACGAGTCTGCTGGATACTGGTGTGCAGCTGATGATGCTTGACACAATCTCTTTCCTGACAATAAAGCCTACTCCATGTTGATGTAGTTTCTCATCTCCGCTGTACCATATTTTGTGGCCGTCTTGTGTGGTTGTTTCTCCGAAGCCAATCCATCTGACTTCCGCAAGCCCTAGGATGTCCCATTTATACCTCTGTAATTCATGTGTAAGTTCCTGTACTCTTCCTGTTTGGTACAGAGTCCTTACATTCCATGTACCAATGGTTGCCCTTTATCTGGAAGCTTTAGAGTTGGTTCTGCCCCAGTAGTACATTTGTCACTCCCACCCTGGAGGCTTGCAGTGGGTAGCGCGGTCGTTGTTGATCCGGGCCTCGACCGATCCGGCATGTCTTTCTGTTTTGTTTTTCTCATCATGTCCTTGCAGTGGGCTTGAGGAAGCTTGGTGGCGCCCATCTCCTCTCCAAGACTCCTACTGGTGGGTAAGAATGCACCAGCCCCTCACAACGTTTCGCCCGCCAGTAGAAGCGGTTACCGGGGTGTGGGTGGGTTAAGGACCCGGACCCAGAAGTGAGAGTTGAGTGCCAAGTGAGGACCAGTGCTCCCGTCCATCCCGAAGGATGCTACTGCCAGGTTTACAAAGGTACCACCTCTCCTTAAGCACCCCATACACCCCAAGAGTGCAGTGCCCTCTAACAAATCACGGCACCATGCAAAAAACCGCACGAGGGCACCATTAGAAGACTGTATGAGACCTGGGCTGCTGTTTTTGTGCAGATGGGTAGCCAAAGTGCAGCGCCACCTATGTTTGTCTTTTCTGCCCGGGTTTCAGTTTTCACCGTTGCAGGTGGAGGACACAGCCGGCACACTGACAGGAAAACTCAGAGGCTAGAGCGTTTGATTGAGAATCAAGGGGCTGGGGTTCGGATCCTGTCGTGGCCAAGTCGCCTCCATAGGAAAGGGCTGTGTTGGGCATTCCTCTGCAAAGCACTCAGTTCAGGTAATAAGCCGTTGTCTGGTGTGAGAATACAGGCAGAAAAACTGTCAGCTGGTTCAATAGAAATCTCCCGCATGCAGTCTAACTCATCTCCCCACCCCAACCACACACCCAGAGAGTCCCACAGTGAAAACACCCTGGCACGAACGCAAGGGTGCCGACAAAATCATTGTTTTGGAAATGATAGTTTATAATTGTTGATGAAAGAAATACGTTTTGAAGTTGGGACTTGAATAACTGTATGTAAGTTTGTGCCACAAAGGGTACGGAAGCGATTTCCGGGATGAAAGGGTCTGAAATGAGGAAGACTGCATGCTCTTCATACCATTTGTTTGGTAAGATGGAATTCGAAAGAAGCGAGAGTCAGCTGAAGAACGAAAATTTCGACACTGAACATGAAGTTGAAGGAGATCAGACAAGCGTACTTATCCAGCTTATTTCTGGATTCTCTCAGTGACTGGAAGCCACTGTAAGGCTGGAAGAAGCGGGTAAACACCATGGAATTAGGAAGATAGAGGCCGAGCATTGTTCTTTCCATTTTTTCCCAACGTTATCCTAAAGTAGTTGAGGAGAACCATACAAATGGGTATTGCACTTTTTTACCACAAAAAACAAAGGCACAGATTAAAGATAGTAGTTTCAACTGTAAGGAGATGGCAGATAGGATGTATTCTATGTAGTTTAAAACAGCAGATACAGCAAAATACAGTCTTCTCCTATCTAACTGATCTTGAGTTGGAGCATATTTCAAGTGTTTTGAATAGAACAATCCAATTAGGTCTCATATTATTATGTACAAAACACACAGCAACAGGAAAATTATTCCTGTGAAACATTAGCAAAAAAATCTCATTCATAACTGAACGAATACAAGCACTGCCTAAACATAGAGAAGGGGGTGGGTGGGGTGGGTGGTGCGCAGTTCCTGGGGAGGGGACAGCACCCCAGCAACACAATTTGTAGGCAAAAAAAACTCTGCTGTGAGAACAACCCTGAACAACACCTCACCATACCACACAATAATACCCTACACAACACACCCCACCCCGACCTCCGCTATGTGATCATGCAAGCTAACTATCCAAACATGGAGCAGACACCTCGCATAAAATAAAAACCAGCATGCACATAGGTGTCGTGTTTAGTTAGACACCATCCCTGAGGGGAAAAAAAAATGGGTAGGCAAGTGCAGCACTTGCGGCGACGCGCTCTCCTTGGGGACAGCAGCCCGAATTTCACACAAGAGAAATCTGCTGTGACATAAAGTGGTATAAAAAAAAAAAATAAATAAAAAATAAAATAACCCTCCCCCCTCCCCCAATCCAGCGGGTCAGGTCAAGGTCTCTGACCTGCAAGGTCTTGAGGATCTTGTTGTCCCTCATGCGGCCCAGCAGGTTCATGAGGCCCTCGGCGTTCATGCGACAGCCCGACACGTTGAGGACGGACAGCACGCCGTTCTTGTTGATGCCGTCCCCCAGCACTTTGGCCACGTCGGGGTCGATGCCGTTCCAGGAGATGTCCAGCTGCATCAGACTGTGGTTCACCTGGCATCGCACAGTGGTGCAGACACACAACTGTCAGGGTCTGTTTTGTACTTTTTGTGTGTGTGTGGTGATCATTTTATGTGTGATCGATTTCTAGGAACCTGCATTCCAACTTCGGGGATGATGACTGTCTGAACACAGCACGACTGTGTATACATTAAAAAAAATGTTGTCATCCGTCCCTATCGGCACGCAATGGCTTACTCTTCGTATAGGCGGAACGGATTTAACGTGTCCACGAGATGTTATGCGTGCTTTTGTACTCGGGACGTCGGTTTATAGTCTTATCTGGAGGAATTTTGCGAAAGTGGAGTCGGCACTGACAGTAGCTCCATTCGTTAAAAATCCCACCAAACGGGCGTCTCGGCGATGGCTCGAACCTGGGCCGTTAGATTGCGAGCTCATCGCTTAAACCACTCGGCTGCCTACCGCCCCGCCTGAATTTCCTCCCCCCACCCCCCTCCCAATTCATGACGAAATCCTAGTATATGGTAAGAGGAGGATGGGTAGGGGAGAGGGGAAGGGAAGGGACCAGTTACCGAGGAGCTTACTGTTCTAGTGTAGTGTCACAAACATTGTGTATAGCAGCAGGTCTGGTGAAGTCCCAACATGGGCAAAGATTTAAGTGTGTGTGTTTGGGTCGCAGGTGACCCACTGGGCCTCTGAGGGTTATAAAATAAATTGAATGACAGAAAGATGAGAATCTCTCTCTCTCTCTCTCTCTCTCTTCTCTCTCTCTCTTCTCTCTCTCTCTCTCTCTATTTGTGTGTGTGTTTGTGTGGTGCGTGCGTGTGTGCTTGCGTGTGTGCGTGCGTGTGTCTGTGTGTGTGGCGTGTGTTTGTAATTTAAAACATATATATCTCTGCCTATAGAAAACGAGGCTAAAGACCAAGATGACAATATTAGTTTACAAAGAAAAGGAAAGGATGGGAAACAGAGGAAAGATATCGTCAGAAGACAAGAAAGCACAGATAAAAACCCACCAGTAAAGGCTGGAAGGCAGACAGACAGGCAGACTGACAGACAAGAGGAAAACAGCAGAATCGCTTACAGCCAACAATTTGCCTATGCCTCTGATCCCCTTCATGCGGATGTTGTTGTAGCTCAAGTCTAGATGTGTCACTGTATAGTTTTCTTCTGCAAACAAAAATAAGCAACAACCAAAAGATCCCACAAAAGCAAAAGTAATCGTACGAAAGCAAACACCAATATACGCTACAAAACCACCCAAAATTCATTCATGAGTGTTCGTTTGTACAGGTCTTTTGTTGTAAAAAGCAACTTTTGGTTCTTTGTTTGTTTGTTTGTTTGTTTTTTTTTACTTTAGAGGAAGTGCTGGATGTTCTTTTATCGTATAACCGCCCACCCCTCCGGCTCTACTTTCTATGGATTATCCTGTAAAGGTGGATCGGTGGTCTAGAGGTAACGCGTTTCTCTAGAAAGCGAAGAGTCTGGGTCAGAGAGTGCTGTGGTTCGAATCCCGTTTGGGCCTAAAACTTTCCCCCCATCCATCAGATCATGAGTGGTGGTTTGGGTGCTAGTCTTTCGGATAAGACGATAAACCAAGAACCCGTGTGTTACACATCATTATTTAGCGCACGTAAAAGAACCCACAGCAACAAGAGGGTTGTCCCTGGCAAAATTCTGTAGAAAAAAAGCCACTCTGAGAGGGAAACAAATACAATTGCATAAAGGAAAAAAGATAAAAATAGGTAGGCGCTGCACTTGTGGCGACGCGCTCTCCCTGGGGAGAGCAACCCGAATTTCACGCAGAGAAATCTGCTGTGACATAAAGTGGTATAGATAAAATAAAATAAAATAATAAATAATTCAACCTCACGGAACTCTACTAAGAGTTCAAGGAATCCTATCAATAATTCAACCTCATTGAATCGTGCCAAAGCTTCAACAATAAGCAATTATTCCCCCAAAAAATCCAAGAAGCCGACCTATATCAGTGCCGACTCCACAGTCATTTCCTCAAGAGCCTGTCGGATGAGACTTGAAACCGACGTCCCGAATGTGAACACACGCAGGACATCTTTTGCACACATGTTCAACCCCCCCATTCCGCCTTTGAAAGAAAGAATATGCCATTGTTTGCCCGTAGGAACAGGGAATGGAAGTTGAAATAAAAGGCAACAGGAGCGTTTATTTACCATCATCGAAGTAAAAGAACGTACATGAATAAGCGTATAAAACTGGGACGGGATAGCCGAGTGATCAGAACATTGTACTGGAAATTTGACGACCTGAGTTCGATTCCCGGTCGAGGGGGGTTTTCCCCTGAGTTAACATCAGTGCCGACTCTACTCTCCCAAAGTTTTTCGGATGAGACTATAAACCGAGGCCCCGTATGCGAACGCACGCAGGACATCTTGCGCACACGTTAAATCATGTACTGCTTTTCGTAAGAGTAGGCCATTGTGTGCCGGTGGGAACAGATGACAATATTTACACAACTGCATACACACGGGGACTGGATGAATAAAGCACATGAGTGCTTATCCCATTATCCTCGATATAAAAGAATAAAAGAAAAGAAAGAAAAAGGACAAGACTGCATGAGAACATTCATTTTATGGAAGAAAACCTCCACTCATTGATTTGATTTGTGTGCTGTACAAGATTCAGCGCTATATAAATCCCATAAAATAATAATATAATATAATCTCACCCATTCCCTTGGCGAACGCAATGGCCCCCGCTTCACAGAAGTTGTTGCGGCTCATGTCCAGTTGTTTGATCATGGAATTGATCTGCAGAGCAACAGGTTTCACAAAATCAATGTGGGTGTGGCTTTGTCAGTCGATTTTGTTGCTAATGTTGTTTATTTTCATTTTATTTTTAATATCGAGGATAATTGAATAAGCACTCTTGTGCTTTTTTTTTTTACATCCAGTCCCCGTGTGTATGCAGTTTTATAAATGTCATCTGTTCCCACCAGCACACGATGGCCTACTGTTATGAAAAGCGGAACAGGATTTAACCTATGTGCAAGATGTTCAGCGTGCGTTCACACACGGGGCCTTGGTTTATAGTCTCATCCGAAGGATACAATTGCAAAGCATAACAACGTTTTAATACATTGTATTGTAATGTGTTGTATTGAGTCACTTCAAGTCACGGCAGATTTCTGTGCGAGAAATACGGGCTGCTCTCCCGGGGACAGAGCTCGTCGCCACAAAAGTAGTGCCACCAATTTTTTTTTTGTTTACTGTCTGCATATTTGTTTTCCTATCAAAGTGGCTTTTTCAACATAATTTGCCATGGATAACTTTCTTGTTTCTATGGGTTCTTTTGCGTATGCTAAAATTAATGCGTGTTGCACATGGGACGTAGGTTTACCGTCTCATCCGAAAGACTAGCACCCAGATCACCATTCACGGTGTGGTGGGAAGGGGGGGGGTTCTAAGCACTTTGTTTATATCAATTAAGTACAAAGCTTTTTTTGCCTGGGTCAACCCCAGTTTCACAAAAACCACGATGAATAAAGAGAGAGAGAGAGAGAGAGAGAGAGAGAGAGAGAGAGAGAGAGAGAGAGAGAGAGAGAGAGAGAGAGAGAGAGAGAGAGAGAGAGAGAGAGAGAGAGAGAGAAACTTGAAAACTTTTTTTTTTTTGGAAAACTTTTTTATTCAAAGAGGGTAATAGAATAAGCAACAATTGCTTTTTTTACATCCAGCCCTCGGAAAAGATCCCGCCCCCCCTCCCCCCCCCCCCCGAAACAAAAGTCAAATAAGCAAGCAACCCCCCCCCCCCACAATAAACATGAAAAGGTGTACACAATGTACACAATATGAAATAGGTAATGAAAATCATTTCAAACGAACAAGCAAATACTAAATACGAAGGGTACAGAAAAAAGAAAAAAAAATCAATTTAATGATTCACGAGAGAGAGAGAGAGAGAGAGAGAGAGAGAGAGAGAGAGAGAGAGAGAGAGAGAGAGAGAGAGAGAAGAGAGACAGACAGACAGACAGAGAGAGACAGAGAGAGACAGAGAGAGACAGAGAGAGACACAGAGGAGACAGAGAGAGAGAGACAGAGACAGAGAGACAGAGAGAGGAGACAGGGAGGGAGGAGGGAGGGAGGGATGTAATACATACACACACACTCACTTACACACACACACAACAACACATACACACACACACACACCCCACACACACACACACACACACACACACACACACACACACACACACACACACACAGAGAAATCGACATGTTATTTACCCACATCTCTGACTACCTCTTTCCAGTCTTTAAAGCATGACTTATATACAAACAGAATCTATGAGCATATGGCATTACAATTTTAGCTAGAATTGATGTATAATAGATTCTGAAGAAGGTGATTACAAAATTTGATTTAAAAACAAAGAAAACCCACATCCAGCAACAACAACAACAACAACAAAAACCCAACAACAACATCAGCAGTCAGAGTACATTATCACTATAACATAACATACAATAATCATAATACAGAAGCAGAATACATATGTACTAGACCTGAGGTCATGAATAGTTTGTCGATGCTGTTTGTTGTCCCAATTTTAACATGTCTAATAATGATAATGACTATAGTTTAGGAGCATGTTTGAGTATTTTTTGAAACAGGAAAGATTTAAGTTACGCTTAAAAGATACAATACTACTTTTCTCTTTAATATTTTTTGGTAAAGAATTCCAAATAATTCCTCCAGAGTAGCGAAGACTTGTTTTATAGAGATCGAGCCTTGGTTTAGGAATTATCATATCATTGGTGTATCTTGACTGATTAATTGGGAATCTAGTAGTCAGGGTAGATGGAGCAAGACCGTTCATTATACGATACATTATGATTGCTTTATTATATTCCAGATGGTAAGTTAGGGGGAGAATGTCCAATCTAGTATAGTCTTGGGGTGACAAGGTGGAAGGCTTTAAGAGTACCACTTTAATAGCTCGTTTATGGATTCTTAAAAGGGGTTTTAAGCTATTAGCACTACATCTATCATACAATGTTGAGGCGTAATCAATAAATGATTGAATATAAGTAAAATAAAACTGTTTACGAGAATCTAGGTCAAGAAAGTGTTTGATTTTAGGAGCTGAAATATCTTTTGAGAGATTCGTTTATATAGAAAATCAATATGTGGCGACCAGGAAAGATCATTATCAATAGTAACTCCTAGGAGTCTATGCGTGTCTACTTCTTTAATAACATTATTATCAATATAAATTGGTGGCAAAACAAAGGTTATATTTTGCCGTTTTTGTCGAGATGTAATTATCATATATTTTGTTTTTTGATGATTTAGGGCCATATGATTAAGTTTTGTCCATTCCAATAATTGATTGGCATTTTCTTGCATATAGTGAGATAGTTGTTTCAAGTCGGAATGAGAAGAATAGATAGAGGTGTCATCAGCAAAAAGTTCAGTTACGCCTTTTGTAACAGATAAAGGAAGATCATTGATATATAGTGAAAAAAGAAAAGGCCCTAATACTGATCCTTGGGGAACACCAAATTTTTGTGAAAGAAATTCAGAATGTTCATCATTAGCAAACAGTGTGGTTTCGATTAGAAAGAAATGATTTTACGAGTGACAAAGCACATCAGAAAATTTATATAGTTTCAATTTACGGACTAAAAGGTTGTGATCTATGATGTCAAAGGCTTTTGCAAAGTCAACGAGTAGCAGACCAGTAAATTTTTATTGTTGATATTTTTTAACCATTCATCAACGAGGCTAATCAGGGCTGTATGGCAAGAATGATATTTTCTAAAGCCAGACTGATTTGGATGAAGTAAGTTATGCTTTGAAATGTGAGACATAAGGAATTGATGTATGATGAGAATGAATTGATGAATTGATGAGAGAGAGAGAGAGAGAGAGAGAGAGAGAGAGAGAGAGAGAGAGAGAGAGAGAGAGAGAGAGAGAGAGAGAGAGAGAAGAGAAGAATGAATGAATGAATGAATGATCTTTATTTTTCAAGGGTAACAGAGTAAGCATTTACATACTTTTTTTCCATCCGGCCCTTGCCTTGATTAGGGAATAAAAAAGAAGAAGAAGAGAAGAAGAAGAAGAAGAAGAAGAAGAAGAAGAAAGAAGAAGAAGAGGAAGAAGAGAAGAAGAAGAGAAGAAGAAGAGAGAAGAGAGAAGGGAGGGGAGAGAGAGAGAGAGAGAGAGAGAGAGAGAGAGAGAGAGAGAGAGAGAGAGAGAGAGAGAGAGAGAGAGAGAGAGAGACCGACAGACAGGCAGGCAGGCAGGCAGGCAGACAGAGACAGAGAGACTCACAGACAGAGAGAGATAGAGAGAGAGAGGAAGAGACAGAGAGAGAGAGCAACAGAACAGCTGGATTTTGAAGTAGGCGACTGGGATGTCACACATTTCAAAGCATTTCTTTATCTGAAAGTTGAGTGTGGACATGTGTATAGTAGGTGTATGCATGCCTAGATAAACACAGTAAAACAACGATTAACATCGTGAATTTACCGGTGGCACTCACTTTCAAAGCTTCCTCAAAGTAGTGGCCAGTTTTGTCGTCAAACCTGTTTCCTGAGACATACAGTTTGATACAACGTCAATGCCCATATCAGCGCTTTGCTCAAATACACATAATTATTTATTCAGAACATCACTGAAGTAGGGTATTAAAAAAAGGTTAAAAAAACTTGTCAGTCTGTCAGTCAGATAGCACAGCACAATCAATTTAACAATCAAGCTAATGTCGGTCGTCCATCCAAATCTATCAACCAAACGGTTATGGTTATCAACAGGCGAGCACGCAAACATGCAGTGAGTCCAAGAATATATTAAAGTATATTTATTTCAGTCTAGGTTAAAAAAAATATCAGTCAGTAAAGAATATAATAATTCATGAAAGAATCAGCCAACCATTAGACAGACAAGTTCAAAATTAGATCAATAATCAAGAAACAAATTCAATCATCTTTCCACTTTCAACAAAACACCTTTACAGACTCTCAATCTGGCTTCATAATTATGATGTATCTGTTCTCATCAACCCATGATCAATCAATTTATTTACAATTCATGTTCTGATCTGTTTTGTAGTTGCTGTTTGTTTGTTTTTTCTTGTTTTACAATTTTAGTTTACAATTGTTATTCACTTTTTGCAGGCTTCAGAGCACATCATACCTTACGACTTTCAAAAGTTCAAAATGAAGTCGCTAGATTGATTTTTCGAGCATTTTTATTCAGTTTTTTTTTTTTCAACCATTTTTATTCGGTCTTTGATTTTTTCCAGCATTTTTATCCGGTCTTTGATTTTTCCAGCATTTTTTTTGTTTTTTTTTATTTTCAAACACTTTTATCAGGTCTTTGAATTTTTTCTAAGCATCTTCATACAGGATTACAACTGCTGTGAAACAGTCTTGTGTTCATTGGCTTACAAAAGAATCAACTGCAGCATTTCATTCATTCTGCTCTCATTTTTTCAGATCATTATCAATTTAACTCCAAATAAACACGGTGTATACGCCCCTTTTCTCTCCTGTTTTTAAGGTAATTGTGTGCACATGCATGCACATACACATGTGCATATTTGTATGCATTTCCATGAGGGGAATACACACTGTAAGAGTTGGCGTGCTGAGCTTTTGCGCATTGTGTATATTGGTACATTTTTCGATTTCAAAGCATTGGTCATGAGCACTTTTAGGGGTACCAGGCACGCAATTAAGCACTTGATTATATTGATAAACAATAAACAAAACAACATTCATACTACTCTTACTAACTACTACTACTACTACTACTACTACTACTACTACTACTACTTACTACTACTACTAATAATAAACATTATCAATAATGATGATGAAGATGATGATGATGATGGTGATGATAATGATGGTGATACTAGTACTACTACTACTACTACTTCTACTACTAATGTGGAGAGGAGAAGAGAAGAAAGAAAACAATAAAACATGACGATATTAATGATAAAAACCCATCCTGCATTCAATACGCTATGTCTTTCTGTTCATTCGGACCGGCAGCGTTGATCTGCTGGATGGAGTCGTTGTCCATGATGGCGGAAGCCAGCACCCTCGCTCCCTCTCTGCCCAGCTCGTTGTCAGAGATGTCCTGCATACACCACACCATATCATATCACACCATATCATACACACCATATCATCACACCACACCAAATCACACCATATCACACCACACCACATCATATCACACCACACCCACCATATCATATCACACCACACCATATCACACACACCATATCACACCATATCAATCACACCACACCATATCACACCATATCATATCACACCACACCATATCACACCACACCATATCACACCACACCGCACCATATCACACCACACACATCATATCACACCACACCATATCACACCACACCACATCACACCGCACCACACCCCACATCAAACACCACCCCACAACGCACCGCACCACACTACGCACCGCACCACATCACACGACCCCCACCCGCACCACCCAACATCAAACACCACCCCACATCAGCACCAACCACACCGCACCAGCCACACCCACGCCATCACACACACCACGCCCACACCCACATCACACCACCCACCGCACACGCCACCCACCCACACCACACACGCACACGCCACCCCACATCACATCACACCACACACCGCACCACGCCACCCCACGCCACGCCACATCACACCACACACCGCACCACGCCACGCCACCCCACACACCCCACGCACCCACGCCACCCCACACATCACACACACACCGCACACACGCCACGCCACCCCACACCCACCCGCACCACGCCCACCACACCACACCACCGCACCTCGCCACCCCACATCACACCACACACCGCACCACGCCACCCACCCACCCACACCACACACCGCACCACGCCACCCCACATCACACACCTGCACCACGCCACCCCACATCACCCACACACGCCCCCCACACCACACACCGCACCACGCCACCCCACACCACACACACGCCACCCACACACACACCACACACACACCGCACCACGCCACATCACACACACACCGCACCACGCCACCACCACATCAAACCACACCGCACCACGCACGCCACCCACACACGCCACACCACACACACCACCCACGCCACGCCATACCACACCACACAACATCACACCACTTGTCAGTTTATCAACCTTACAGCAACCAGGTCAAAATCGTTCATGTACGCTGATCTTGGACAAAATGGGAGAATGGTGAATTCTACTTTAAACAGGTCATGGAATAAGCACCTCTGTCTCTGCCTATGTCGTTGTCAGAAATGTTTTGTACAACAGTTGTTGTTGGTTCCTCTATGTCTTCCTGATCATTCATACACGACTAATGTTTATTATTTGGGGTTTTTCTGCTCTTTTGGTTAGAACTCGAGGTTCACCGATGATGAGATTTTACATACGCGGACTGCTTTTACCCACCATTAAGGTAGCTGCATTCCGACTTCGAGGTTGATATCAAAACACAGCACTAGTGAGCATGCATTTAAAAATTTTTTGTCGTGTGTTCCTACTGGCACGAATTGACCTACTCTTCTAAAAAGCGAAACGGTTTTTTTTTTTAGGGAGTATGCACACGGGACCTCAGTTTATAGTCTTATCCGAATGACTTTTGGGAGAGTGGAGTCGGTACTGATGTTTACTCTGGGGAAGAATCTTGTCAAACGGGTGCCTCGGTGGTGGCTTGAACCATTGGGTCGTCAGATCCTGAGCTCAAAGCTCTAATCACTAGTATAGGCTATCCTGGACCCCAATGTGCAAGATAAAGTCTTCTTAAAGGATACGGTGCTATATAGGATGATCAGACACGATCCGAAATTCATCAGCTTCTGTGATTTCGCCCAACGGGCTGGAAGGTAAAATCTGAAGCAGCTCTCGTGTTATGGTGACATGTATACAAAAGTATTGGTCGAACCTAGCCTTGACCATTTTTAGTGGTATTAACATGCCTTTTGTTTACAGCATGCGTATTCTGGAGTGGTAAAGCTTCAAGTTAATAACAGTGATCTGCATTTCAATAGGATGATTTGAGAATTAACTTTAAAATGCTTATAGATACTGAACAGCGTCTTTTTTTGCAGTTTTATTTTTAAAGTATCGTCAAGATATTTATTGTATTGTACACCATTTTATGTCTCAGCATATTTTTATGGGTGAAATTTGGGCTGCTCTCCTCGGGAAGAGCGCGTCACACAAGAGTAGCGCCACCCACTGTTTTTCTCTGTTTCCCGTCTACATTGTATTTGTTTGCCTATACACACTGAAGAAACTGAGATAAAGTCCAGGCCTTTAGCTCCGACAGTGGGAACACAACAGATGAACTCCTGGAGTCAAAATAGTATGGCACACACACACACACACACACACACACACACACACACACACACACACACACACACACACACACACACACACATGACCTTCCATTCCGAAAACGGACCCTTTGTTTCGTCCAGTCATTTCAATCAATGAGAGATGAATTAGTATCAAGTCAAGTCCACTCAAGTCCAAATTTTATTCCCAGATGGTACATTGAGTGAGCATTAAATTTGCTTTTTTTTTTTAATCAAGCCATCTATCTAGCAAAAAGTACCGATCACGACGTGTATGTGTATTTTTAAAGATGAATCCAAATTTCGTTGTCTACCATAATGAGATGATTATTTTTTTCCAGGGCAGTGGAGTATATAATCAGTACTAACTCTACCTGGACCCTGCTCGGGACTGACCAGCACTTTGATGACCTCGTTGCCGTGGATCAGGCGGGCCATGCACCTCATCCCTTCCGGACCCAGCTTGTTGTTGGGGATGTGCAGCTCTGTCACGGTCAGGTTGGTCTACAGCCCGACACACAGCCAGTCAGGTAGCATGGCACAGCACAGCATAGCATAGCATAGCATAGTATAGCACAGTATAGCATAGCACAACAAAATATAGCGCAACAAAGTATAGCACAGAATGAATGGTACAGCACAGTGCAATACAACTCAGCACAGCACAGCACAGTACATACAGTACTTTGCGACTGAGTGGGGTTTTGTTGTTCGTTTGTTTGTTCTGATTCTTTTTTTGTTGTTCGTTCTCAGCTAAGCTCTGAAGCTCACCAATGGTGCATGGTGCGTGTGTGTGATCTTTTCATTTCTTTTACCCACCGTGAAGGTAGGCGTATTCCAAATTCGGAGATGCACAGAATGGTTCGATTAGTTTTGATGGAAATGAATGGTACAATATGGAATGGTATGGTGTGTGGTTGGGGTGGTATGATATGATAGGCATGGTATTGTTTGTATGATATGGGGTTGGGTGGTATGGTATGGCATGGTATGGTATAGTATGGTGTAGTGTGGTGGGGTGGTATGGTGTGGTATGGTATGACAGGGTCTGTTATGGTGTGGTATGGTATGGTATGACAGGGCATGGTATGGTATGGTATGGCATAGTATGGTATGGTATGGTATGGTATGGTATGTATGGTATGGTATGGTATGGTATGGTGTGGTGTAGTGTGGTGTGGTGTGGCATGGTGTGGTATGGTATGACAGTGTATGGTATGGTGTGGTATGGTATGGTATGGTATGGTATGTATGGTGTGGTGTGGCGTGGTGTGGTATGACATGGTATTGCATGGTGTGGTATGATTGGTAAAAAGTACGGGATGGGATGGGGTGGTATAGTATGGTGCAAGCAATACTTTGGGAGGAAAGCTGCAGTAAAATGCATGACGTTGCACTGTAGTTCACACCATCAATAATGTAAAAAAAAAAAAAAAAGCCCAAACAAGTGACCCAACAGAAAAATGGCTTAGAGAACCATCTAGATGCAAATCAGTGTAAGCATAAAGCTACCACATCATCAGATCTGTAGAATATATATGTTATTAAAAAAAAAAGGCAAGTGAACAACCAGATGATACAGAAAACAAGGCAATGGACAAGGAAAACAATTAGAAACAATGAACAGTCAGAATGAAAACGACAGCGAACCAGCAGAGAAAATCACCCAGCCCATAAACTCCAGGCAGGATATGTAACGTATACTGAAAGAGAGCCTCTAAGCATACACACACAGAAGACCGCACGCAGAACATCTTGCGCACACGCTAAATCCTGTTCCGCTTTTCGTAAGAGTAGGCCATCGTAACATACTGAAAGAGAGCCCCTAAGCATACACACACAGAAGACCGCACGCAGAACATCTTGCACACACGTTAAATCCTGTTCCGCTTTTCGTAAGAGTAGGCCATTGTGTGCCGGTGGGAACAGACGACAATATTTACAAAACTGCATACACACGGGGACTGGATGAAAAAAAAGCACATGAATGCTTATTCCATTATCCTCGCTATAAAAGAATTTCACATAAAAAAATTCATGTCGAGACAGACTGCAACACTAAGACAACTCACAATGAGGGAAAAGGCCACGGCCTTGGCGCCGAGTGGCCCCATGCCCTGGTGCCCGGCAATGACGCGGCCACTGCTCAGGCCGTGGCGATAGCGACTGCAGGGCACGATCTTCAGCATGTTGCAGGCATTCGCGTACAGCTGCCGAACACGCTCCGGGTCGAAGGGGCCTGGGAACTCGGGTTTAGGCTCTGCAGAAGGAGGACATCCATCCATCTTCAATTTTTGAGCATGACACGCGCACGTGCGCGTGCACACTCACCCCCCCCCCCCCACCCCGATACAATATAATCTGTTTTTCGCTCTCTCTCGGGCTATCTATCTGTCTGTCTGTCTGTCTGTCTGTCTGTCTGTCGATGCCATGGTTAAAACTGTTTTATCTCAATCCTGTGAGTCCATGAGGTCCTAGGTTCAAATCTCAGTGGAGTCTGGGTGAATCAAGGGTGAAGGTTTCTACGATCACCCTGGTCAACTTCAAGTGTAGACCTGCCATTACCTTAATTCTCTTCGTGTATGATTATACACATGCAGAAGATCAATTATGCATGTTAAAGATCTTGTAATTCAAGTCAGTGTTTGGTGGGTTACGGAAACATGAACATACCCAGCATGCAACCTGTACAATGAAATGAGCTCCTCTTGTCGGAATGTGTCGGCTGGGGCCAGCAGCGGGCATTCCTGCAAAGTGACATACACAGAAGCCTAGGCACTACGTACCACCCACCCGCTAAGGGAACGCAGAGAAGACACAACATACACACGGGCACACGTACACTGACCACCTTTTCCTGACCAGACTCTGTACTCTCTACCTGGCCTTGTTACAGAGTCAAGTCAAGTCAAGTCAAGTCAAGTCAAAACACTTTAATCATCCCTGAAGGGCAATTAGAATTACAATACTGACAGGAATACTGATACGAATCATAACCAAAGACACTGATAGGGAAACAAACACAGTTGAATGCAGGAAAAATATATAAAAATGGGTAGGCGCCGCTGCACTTGTGGCGACGCGCTCTCCCCGGGGCGGGCAGAGCAGCCTGAATTTCACGCAGAGAAATCTGCTGTAACATAAAGTGGTACAAAAATGCAAAATACAAATAGATACTACAAAGATGCAGAGAACTTGAATCCTCACTGCACTCACCCACATAGCTGAGATCATCGGTGAAGAGGGAGCTGTCCTCTAGGTCGATAGACTGACAGGCTTTCAGGGGAATTTCGTCCTGGTCTGCCGCGGCGGCAGCCTTCCTCTGCTCGTTGATCCTCCTCTCGTGCTCGTCTTCATCTGAAGGTCCCGCGGACTGCCTGAGGATCTTCCTCTTTCCGTCCTCCACGTAGATGTCCTTAGCCACGCCCATGTCCTTGTCTGGCCTCAACCGGGTTTGTGCCGGCTTGTCTTCCCATACCTGAGAAAGTCCATTGTTTGTGTGTGTGTGTGTGTGTGTGTGTGTGGTGTGTGTGTGTGTGTGTGTGTGTGTGTGTGTGTGTGTGTGTGTGTGGTGTGTAAAGTATGAATCGGTAGTACTTCTTATAGATTGTCGTTCGTACTGTACTATCATCATGCAATATCATATAATTATTTGTATGGATTATACGACTTTGGGGGGCTGTCTTATTTTTGTTTATTTTTTGACATGCCATTAGATCTACATTATTAGTCTCATCACCGCAGTCAAATGTATATTTGTTCTGTCACCTTCAGTCTGAGGTCCACAGAAAGCTTTCACTATTATTTATTTATTTATTTATTTTATTTATTCTTTATATCGAGGATAACAGAGTAAGCAATCATGTGCTTTTTTTCATCCGGTCCCCGTGTGTATGCAGTTTTGATAATATTGTCATCTGTTCCCACCGGCACACGATGGCCTACTCTTACGAAAAGCGGAACAGGATTTAACGTGTGCGCAAGATGTTCTGCGTGCGTTCGCACACGGGGCCTCGGTTTAAAGTCTCATCCGAAGGACTTTTGGGGAGAGTGGAGTCAGCACTGATGTTAGGCCACTGAAGGCCAACAGCCAGAAGAGGCCCCGTTCTTCTGCCGTATCTTTGGTAGTGTTCAAAGTTTGTTCTGACCTAGTATTCCCCCAACCAA
>CM060320.1:44977448-44992448 GCA_030674155.1 Stramonita haemastoma | reverse complement strand
GTGTGTGTGTGTGTGTGTGTGTGTGTGTGTGTGTAAATATATTATATATGTATGAATATGAACACACACACACACACACACACACATTACACACACACACACACACACACACACACACACACACACACACACACACACACACACACACACCACAACACATAAACACACTACACAAACATCACACACACATACACACACAAACACACACACACAGGGAGACATAGACTAAACTTTTCTTTAAAAACTTAACTTTTTGTACTTTAGTAAAGAAAAAGAACTTTACCAAGACACACTTTCTAATTGAAAAGTCAATGTTCTTGAATCAACATTTTACGTAAGATTACCTTTCAATATTTTAAACTTGATAATTTGTTTATCGAATTATAGGATTACCGTCACAACTGAGGTAAATCCTGGAACAATTATTTCTGGATTTTTTGTAGAGATAATAGCAAGGCGTATCCCCAGTCCATAGGCTTAGAACAAGTTGCAAGAAAACATCACTTAAAAGTTGCCAGAAAATATCACTTTCAAAAAACGTCATTCCCTTGATGTAAATAGACAATACACGTACTTGACTTACGTCATCGCTAGCAGGTTTCCTTAATCCAGGTTTCGTTGTCTTGTCTACCAGGCTCTAGTCCTTCCAGGTCTGTCCGTCTGCCTGCGCGCGTGCGGGTGTGTTGTGTGAATCTAAAATCTGCTAGTCCCCATGCATGGAACATTAAATCAATGGTTTCAATACAAGCGCTTTGATTTGTTTGCTTTCCAAGATTCGACACTATAAATTTCACACAACATCAACAATAATAATAAATATTATAGCAACAACAGCAACAGCAACAGCTACTACCGTTTACTACTACACTACTACTCTACTACTGCTTTTTCTACTACTACTACTACTACTACTACTACTACTACTACTACTATGTGGCACCTGAACTTGAATCAAGAAGCAAACTTGAGTGAACCTGAATCAATCCCCCCCCCCCTCTCTGTGTCTCTCTCTGAGGCTTAATTGGTTCGCATTTGTTGTGTTATATCAATATATGACAGTTCGATAATTGTCTCTGTACAGCCGGCAAAGACCAAAGGTTTTTAGACTTTATTAACATTTGCGGTTAGGATGTTGTCTGCTCCGAAAGAAATTTCTTTTTATCAGTTTCGTAGATTGTAAATCTGTGTGCTCCAATGTTGAGTTACCGATTTAATACACACACTGAAAACAATTTACATAAAATAGACAGGAAAATATTCTTAACTAATGATTTTATCAATGAATAATCAATTCAATAAATACGAATCTTTACAGGAAGTAAGCACATACTTCAGAGCGAAATGGCGTCGAAAATGAAAAGACAAAAATGTTCTCAGACGAACGCGTTTGATGCGACAGAAACAATTCTGCCAAGACATCAGCAAAGAATAGGCATCAATATGCAAGTAGATTTACTATTGTATCATTAGACATTAGTCGTGTAGTTTCAAACATCTCGTGTTAATTAGATCACACGATGTCTTTAGAAACCAAACACGTTGGAAAATCATTCATCATGTATACTAACGGCTTGTGTGTTTCATGCTACTTTATCGTCCTTAAAACTCGAACATGATCAGTCTACAGAGGCATATAGACCAGGATGATTGCTTTACAATGAAGCCCAAAGGGCTTTTAAAATTTAATATTGTTTTTAGCCTGTCTGACTCCTCAGCTTGAAACAAAATCTGTTCTGATAATTATTTTTAGACAACGTCGCAGCGGAGATTTCCGATTTAGGGACTGTAAATAACATTTCTATTTATTATTATTTTATAAAGCATTGTCAGTCCCTGTAATTGAGGTGCGCACGCACGGGCGTGTGCACACGGGCGTGTCGTGAATTGTTCGTATGTCGTTTAGAGTCTCGCGTGTGATTTCCAGACGGTGTAGTATATGTGTGTGTGTGTGTGTGTATGTGTGCTTAGTGTTTCTGTGTACTAGTGTATTATGCTTGACCATTCTAAATACCGTATAGAACAATTTGATGAGTATAGTAACAAGACAAAGTAGAAAACACTTGAATAGACCTGACACGTTTGATTAATTTACTGTTTAATGCACATATCATTAACTTTAAATGTTTTTTGTTCATGAATACAAGACTTTTCTGTTTCTTTTGTTTCAGGTATAACACTCTGGACCAGCTTGTGTGCACACTGTGTAACACAGTCATCAAAACAGAGAATCTCTGGACGGCACACCTTCAAGGAAGCAAACACAAAGAGGTCAGCAAGAGCACTTTGCTTTTCTGTATAAAATGAACTTTTCATCAAGCTCAGAGTAGTTCCCATGTTGCAGCACTGGATTGTAATGTAACGCTAGTTCTGAAGTAGCAGTCTATAGTGCTCAGTATTCTCTCTCTGTGTGTGTCTCTGTCTTCCTCAGCTGGTTCTTCAAGGTTCACCATTGATGAGATATTTCCATATTATATTCAACTGTTTTCCACCATGAAGGTGACCGCATTCTGATTTAGGGATGATGTCTAAACACATTACCAGTGTGCACTAGCTTTAAAATGTTGTCATCCGTTCCTACTGGCAGAAAATTACCTACTCTTCTGAGAGGCAGAATGGATTTTTAACATGTGAGCAAGATGTTCTGTGTGCATTCTCACACGTGACCTTGGCTTATGGTCTTATCCGAAGGACTTGTGAGATGAGTGGAGTGGGTACTGATGTTAACTCCAGGGGAAAAACACCCTTGAATGGGTGTTTCATAGGTGGCTTGAACTTGGACCATTATATCATGAGTTGAATTCTTTAACCACTAGGCTATCTTACTCCTCATAAATCAGTATTGAATTGTAACATGTGTCAGACAGTATATTTAAGATTGATTTTATTCAGAAGTGATTATTAATATTATATAATACATATGTAATAAAGGGGAATATTCAATTCAAGGGTGAGTTTATTCAGATGGGTGGTTATATGCTATTTTTTTTCTTGTTTGAGCACAATATTTGCTGCAGACTTTTGGACAGGGTGTAAATCATATCCCCGAAAGATCTACAGGGAGACTGTTTCAGCAATATGACCATGACTGGATTAGAGAGAATGCCTCACTACTAACAACTCTACAAGTGAGATCAGCTTTGTTCAGAGGCCTTAAAAATATAAATAGCATTGTCAGCAGACATGTTGCTTGAAGGACAGGTCAAACTCGGAAACTGCCCCCAGGGTAAATAAGAAGATGATGCCGTGTAAGTCGTATTCATCATGACAGAATCAACAGGGACAGCTTCTGTCTCAGCTAAAGCTCACAAAGGGGCGCCATGTTTTTTTTTATCGTTAACTTTTATCTAAGGTGTGCCCTTAAGACAGCAGTTTTCAACATTACTGGCTGCTCTTAAAACAGATCCTTGTTCATTTGGATTAGGTGCCTAAAGCACAGAGTCATTTACAAAGAACCCCCTGCTGTGATGCTTAGGGGGCAGTCAGTATAAATAGCATCTGCCCCTTCTGGAAACTCAGTGCTAAGAATTTCCTTTTTTTCTGTCCCTCTCTTTGTTTCTGTCTAAGTGTCTTGTTTCTTATTTTTCTGTCACCTCCTTCTTGTCTATTTCCTGACGTTTTTGTCTGTTCTGCCTTTTTTCTAGAAAGACTTTAAAGATAACAATTCTTTCCCATGCTGAAGTTGGATGTGCAGGGCCTGACTTGTCAGGTCTTAATGGCAGCGAAATGCATTTTCACTCATATTCCTGACAGGCAACTGAAGTTGCTGTGTAAGTATTTGACAGAAGAAGAATTCACAAAGAAATTTAATTTTAAATCAAAGTTTTGTGAATGAGGCCTGCAAGCTGTTCTGTGCAGCTGCTGTTCATGTTATTTGGAAAGTGTGTGCTAGCTTGGTTTGGTTTGAAATAACAGTACATGTATGTTGCTAGTTAAATCATGTTAAATCCTGTTCTGCTTTTCATATGAGTAGGCCATTGTGTGCCAGTGGGAACAGATGACATTTACAAAACTGCATACACACAGGGACTGGATGTAAAAAAGCACATGAGCGCTTATTCCATTATCCTCGATATAAAAGAATAAATAGATGAATAAAATAAATAAATAAATAAATTAAAAAAAAAAAAAAAAAATTCTTCTTCTTTGACAGAGATATCTGGCCTCCAAAACACAAGGTCCTGCAAAGCCAGCAGATAATACAGCCAAAAGGAAGCTGTCTGATGCAGAAATCCTAGCTGCTAAAAAGTCGAAAGGTTAGTTTGTGTCTGTGTTAGTGCTTGTCTGCCTCCACGTGAGCTTGTATTCTAGGGTGCCTTCATATTTTAACTGAGATGCAGAGAGAAAGAGACCAGTGTCTCTGATAGACATTGTTTATGAGATGAGTGCATAAGTCTGTGTAAATGTTGTATCCTTGCATATCATTTGTGGTACTGATATTTTCATTGTGTAAATCTGAAAAAAAAAACAACCCCATATTTTTTCAATAGGAGGGAGGTGAGGGGCTGTAGAAGAAAATGTTCTTTTTAATTTTGTAGTTTCCTCCCTCGTACGAGTATTATATACATTTGTTGTTCAGTTAATGCAGCATCAGGTGGGGTAACTGGCTGCATATAACTGAAAAAATAAGTATCCTACAGGCAGTCATTAGATACTTTTTTCCAGCTGTCTTAAATTCATATAGTGCAGTAAAGCACAGCAGTCTGATATTACTCATAAAGTGCAGAATAAAGTATTTTTTGTGGTGTTTGTCTGTTTTTGTTGTGCTTTGAACTTTTCATACTAAATATAATCACTCAACACTTAACACAACTTTTTTCCACATGTTTCATTTTGTGTATAAAAGTTATGTAATAATTATAGACAAAGTAAACAAATAGCTTTCACACATGACTGCCACACGAAACCCCCCCCCCCCTCAAACAAACCAATGCACATTTTGTAACAATCATTTGTAAGCATTTTTCTCAAATTTCATGCAGAATTGTTCCATCATGTGAGATATTTTATTTCAAAGATACCTTCCCATTTTCAGCTCATTGTGGCCAAATTCTGCCCAGACCAGAAAGCTGATAGTGTCAGTTCTCTATATGAAACTAAGAGTTAATTATGTGGTTAACCCAAAGTGCCAGATAATAAAAATGTATAAATAGAATTGATGAATGTGGATCTGTATGAAGTGATAAGTAAATTTGTTAAACAGTATGAAATGTAAAGTAAACTTTATCCATTGACTTGATGTGTAAGAATATGCTTTTTTTTGTTTCCAGTGTTAACGTCAGACTCTAATGGATTGAAAGCATCAAAGTAAGTACAATATTTATGAAAATGAGTTTTATGTTAAATGAGTGCAGATAACAGTGATTTAGAGTACTTTTGGATTTATTTGATGTAAACGATGAGATTGAACTAGTGTTTTATGAAGGATGTTTAGAAACTCCTGGTTACATTTTAGAGGGGTGTTGTTGACTGAAGTATATAATTTTTGTATTGCCTTATTGTCATTTTTGGCTTTTCTTTCTGTGATAAAAGATTGATGGTGTAATGGGAACACACTAGTCTACAAACTGGTAGGCCACAGATGCAGATGAGACAGGGAATCATGGTCTCATGTGGTAGCAATTAATGATGGTCACAGTGTGATGGATATCTACTGTGTGTAAATCCCAGCAAGTCCCGGATCAGGACTTAGGGGGGGGGGTAATTATTCAATCCAGGCAAATTCTGGATCGGGACTAAGAGGGTTAATGTATACCAAAACCTACTGTTGACAACAAAAGGAATATCCCTTGCAAAATTCCGTAGAAGAAAGCCTCTCTCATGAGACAGATAAACCACAGACAGGGGAAAAAAAGGGGAGATGCTGCACTTGTGGGGATGCAGTCTCAATGATCGATGAGAGCAGGCCAAATATTGTGCAGAAAAATCTTCCATGACTGAAAGTGGCATATAATACAGTGCAATACAAAAACAACAAAAATGTCAAGTCTGAAGTAATTCGTGTTTATAAAACTGGTTGAACTTTTTAACATGTGATCAGCTGTCGTACTCTTGGTGATTACGTTTAATACTGATTTTTATATGTATCCTGTTTCAGTTCCAGCGGAACAAGCACAAACAAAGTAGCAGCACTTGCAGGATACTCATCATCGTCGTCTTCATCATCAGAAGATGAAGAGGAAGAGGACAAAGACAGTAAGAAGACGGCCCAACAGACTCCTTCCTCAAGCAGTGGCGGTAGCAGCAAAGGAGCTGGAGGATTGCCAGAGGGTGAGTTGGCTTTGTTGATTGTCAGTGACTGGAGCCTGGATGGGGACCTCCACAGAGCAGTGACCTGTGCTGGTACTTCTGCTTTGGGTGGAGTGCATTTTGTTTGGTTACATACACACCCTGCCCCAGGTAAACCCATTGAAGCAAAAAGTGATTTTGGTTTGCACAGTTGATTCAGACCTGCTGGGCTTGCTGTGTCGTCAACCATTGAGAGATGTCTTGGGCAATGAACAGCTCTTCAAAAATGTCCTGTGGCTTCGGCTCAGTTAGTGTGTTGGCTATCAAATTTGTTTATTTATCCTATTTATTCTTTTATTTTGAAGATAATCGAATAAGCACAAAGACCACAAAGTACTCTTGGATCATCTGGGAGATTCTTATTTGGTAAAAGTATGAGTTCCTAGCAATCCTGTTAACACGATCAGGATCAGTTTATGGTAGCTATTTTGCTACATATATAATAGTTCCCATGATCAGCTGCCAGCTAAAGATCCTAGCCACAGAGCTGTGGCATAATTTGATGACTAATTTATGTTGATGCGGTCCGTGGAGTCAGTCCTTTTCCCAACTTGGTGATGAATCAGAGAGCTGCAGGCAGTGGTTATATATATATGTTGCTTGCTGCTGTTTTGTGCACAGATTTCTTTGATGCCTCGTTGAAAGCAGAGGAGGACAAAGCAGCAGCCGCCACCAGCAGCAAACCAGCCACCATGGCTGAGGTTCTGCCGGAGGGATTTTTTGATGACCCCAAAATGGATGCCAAGGTCAGTGCTTGATCGGTTTGTTCATTGAGGTGTTTAGTTTAAATATTTAAAAAAAAAAGGAATTGTTTAAAAAAAAAATCAATCTTATTTTAATGCAGCACAGTTTATAACAGTAAACAAAACCTAACAAACAGGACATATATGATGCAACAGCAAAAATAGAATATTGCAATATGAAAAAAAAACCACATTGCAAATTAAAAAAACAACTATTTATTCAATGCTGAAGTTTTGTGTCCATGGCTGCATATTTCATACTTCATAATGTTCTGAACAAGTGTTTTATTTGGTTATCAGTGTTTTATCATTTGCGATGAAGACTAAAGGTTTGTGATGTAAATGGCAATGAACCATTCTCTCAATGTGTTATGTGTGCAGGTTCGACAAGTGGAATACAAAGACAAGATGGAGGAGGAGTGGGAGCTGTTCCAGAAGTCCATGAAAGAAGAAACCCATGTGAGTAGGCTAAAGAGTGTAACCTCAATCCCGCCCCCCTTCCCAAACTATGTAGGACTGTATGGTGTATGGGACAGAACTGTGTGTACATGTTATGTGTTATTGTTTTGGATGTGTTGTTTCCCTTGTATGGAGAGCCAGTGCGAATTAAAAAAAAAAAAATCTGCTGTCAAACTTGGCAGGACATCTTTTCTTTTCCAATTTCTTAGAAAGCTCAGATGAATCATTGAAACACTTCATCTATGAAGTCGGAATGCAGCTACCTTAATGATGGGTTAATTCCATTACCCTGAATATAAAAGAATAAATAAATAAATAAAAGAAAAATAAATGGGTAAATGGTCACATATGCAAAATCTTACCACTGGTGAACTTCCAAGTTCTAGCCGAGGAATGAAAAATAATTTAAAGCAGTTCAAATCGTCTGGAAAAATTCCCCAGACAAATGACAAATCATTTGGGAGGGGAGGACAGGGGGGAGGGGTGCATGGAGCGAAAATGTGCACGCAGTGAAACCAATCTTTTGAAACGATCTTACTTTGGTTGGAGCAGACAAAAAGAGAAACCTGCCTGTGAAGGATGTTGTGTCAGAATGTGTGCGCTGTTTCAGCACTGATGGGTGGTCAGCAGGCTGCCTTCACTTAGTCCCCTTTCGCTTCATCTGTCCACAAAGATTTTTAAAAATCTTTTTCCGAAGGGTGGTACTTATTATGTAGGCAGGTTTTGAGAAATAGAAAGAAGTAATACTAGGGGGAGTTAGTTGATATGTTTGTTTGGATATGCATGTGTCATGTAAGGTGACAGTTTGTGATTATGAAAGATGTGTATTTGTTTTGTCAGGTTTCTGAAGCTATCATGGAGGAAGAGGATGAACAGATCAACGTAGAACGGAACCTGGACGAAATTGATGATCAGATGTAAGTTGTGTGTGTGTGTGTGTGTGTGTGTGTGTGTGTGTGTGTGTGTGTGTGTGTATGTGTGTATGTGTGTGTGTGTGTTGTGTGTGTGTGTGTGTTTTGTGTGTGTGTGGTGTGTGTGTGTGTGAGTGAGTGAGTGAGTGTTTTGTTTACTGAAATCCTCCATGCCCCAAGAGGGGTCAAAGGCGAATTAAATCTTGAATCTTTGTGTGTGTTTGTGTGTGTGTGTGTGTGTGTGTGTGTGTGTGTGTGTGTGTGTGTGTGTGTGTTGTGTGTGCGTGTGTGCGTGCACACGCATACATGCAAGAGACAGAGAGAAGTTTTATATCAATAGTGGCATCCTGATTTGGACTTACAAAGTGGCTTTTTCAATTTTGTGACCATGGCTGGCTGAAAGATGTTTTATTTGTTTGAAAATGCTGCAAACCTATGCCTGAAGGTGTTTCAGTCATGTTTGATCAAGAGAGGACTATGGTTCATGAAAATGTATATAGAGAGGGCACTTTCTACAATGAAAGAGTATATCCAACATATAAGTATGAACAGGTGAGGGCAAATGTTAGTAAGTATTTGAATATTCGTTTTCTGATGAAAATTGACCCCCCCCCCCCCCCAAAAAAAACAAACCCAAACAAACAAACAACCCCCCCCCCCCCCAACAACAACAGTAAAACCACCCTATTTTATCAAAGTTCTTCTGTAGGTGCTCAAACATTTTGATTTTTAAAACTAAATGTTTTTAAAGATATTTTTTGTATGTGTGCTTGTTTTTGTTGTAATCCAAAGGGGGTGAATGAACAGATAGGTTTGACTGCTTTATACAATTGATTATCTCTTACAGACCTGCTCTGTACCTACAATACCTCATTGAAAGCATTGCTTTTGCAACTAACACTTGGTTTATTCAGTGCTTTCAGTGAATCTTCATACTTTTTGTAACAGATAAAAAAATTTCAAAGTACAAGGGAAGAAAATGTGAGAATATATGCCAACAGAAGATTACTTCCCTTGGATTGGTATTTGTGCAATAAAATCTACCAATGCTGTTGGCAAAACAGTTGGACACATCCTCTTAGTTGGTGCAAGAGTGTTGGAAATATGTTTCTACAGTCACTTATTTCAATCAAATGTAGTGAACATTAAGATATTACTTGTAATGGTAAAGCTATTCTGCTTTAATAAGTGGGTTTTTTTTTGTTTGGAGCTTTTTTTTCTTTTTTTTTAAAGCTCTTGGTGAAAAGACCTGGAATGGTTGCTATTATTTTTATCAAACCAGTATGAACTTTCAACCCCCCCTTTTTATTTTTTGATTGTCTTATTGACACCAGAACCTATAAATTTGATTGTGGTGAAGATGCAAAGTTTGAGCTTAATGAAAAGATTTATTATTATTTAAAAATTATTATTAAAAAAAAATTCTTTTATAACAAGGATAATGGAATAAGCAGTCATGTGCTTTTTCACACCCAGTCGCTGTCTGTATGCAGTTTTTTGTCAATTTTGTCATCTGTTCCTACCGGCACACAAGGGCCTACTCTTACGAAAAGCGGAACAGGATTTACCGTGTGCGTAAGATGTTTTGCGTGTGTTCGTTCATGGGACCTCGGTTTATTGTCTCATCCTAAGTTAAGCTGTTCCTGGGGGGAGGTCCCCATGAGTTCTGTTTGTCAAACATAAGAAAACCTTCCTTACTTACTTACTGTGGGGATGGGATAGCTTAGTGGTCAGAACATTGTGCTTGCAATTCGACGACCCGGGTTTGATTCCCGTCGAGGAGATTTTTTCCTGTAGTTAACATCAGTGCCGACTCCACTCTCCCCAAAAGTCCTTCGGATGAGACTATAAACTGAGGCCCCATGTGCGAACGCACGCAGAACATCTTGCGCACACATTAAATCCTGTTCCGCTTTTCGTAAGAGTAGGCCATTGTGTGCCGGTGGGAACAGATGACATTTACAAAACTGCATACACACAGGGACTGGATGTAAAAATGCACATGAGTGCTTATTCCATTATCGTTGATATAAAAGAATAAATAAATTGATAAATAAATAGATAAATAAATAAATAAATAAATAAACTGTGCTATGTGGTGTGTGTGCGTGTGTGTGCGCTTGCGTGTGTGTACACGTTCGAATTTGCTAGGACCATAGATTGTTACTGATTGCTTGTGTGATGTAAAGGTCGAATGCAAGCGCTTTGATTTGTTTTTACAAGATATAGCGCTATATAAGTTCCATGTATTATTATTATTATTATTATTATTATTATTATTATTATTATTGTTGCAGTCAGCGGTGGAAGGAGGTGGAGGACCTGCACGTAAAGAAGGAGACACTGCCCAAGACCAGTGGAGATGACAAGGACGAGGACAACGACAGCGACGATCTGGATGAGGGAGACTTGGACCAGTTCTTGGATTGGCGGTCCAAAAAGTCCTGGAAATGAAACAGCTTGTGTGTCAGTGTGTGTGTGTGGTGTGTGTGTGTGTGTGTGTGTGTGTGTGTGTGTGTGTGTGTGTGTGTGGTGTGTGTCAGTGTGTGACTCTGTGTGTGTGACTCTGTGTGTGTGTGTGTGTGTGGCTGTGTGTGTGTGTGTGTGTGTGTGTGTGTGTGTGTGGCTGTGTGTGTGTGTGTGTGTGTGTGTGTGTGTTGTGTGTGTGTGTGTGTGTGTGTGTGGCTGTGTGTGTGGCTGTGTGTGTGGCTGTGTGTGTGTGTGTGTGTCTTGTAGAGAGGGATTGGGAAATAGACAGCTATCGTGAGCAAGAAGCCATACCAGTGAAAATGATGTCTGTAAATATTTTAGGGAAGATGTGATGAGTATCTGATTTATTTTAAGGTAACAGTTTTTTTGTGATTGTGAGCAGCGTGCATGTGTGTGTGTGTGCATCTTTGGTGGGGTGGATGGGTGTTAATCATATAGATGTGTTCATATCAAAGGCTGCAGATTACTGTATTATTTGTTTATGTGTATAGGACCAAGATTTTATGAATAATGGACAAATCCCAAGAAATACATGAAGAGTGTGAAATATAGAGACAAGCCCTCATACTTTCGGCTGATCTGAGTTCCTCAAGATAGGAATGCATACTAAGTTTTGAATTTGGATAGGCAGATGATCGTTCAGGCAATAATGAAAGGTGTATTTTGCATAAGTGAAACAGGCCATGTTACTATGTTACTTGGAAGATATTGTTCCAGTTCTCTTGACATTTTTAAAATTTCCTTTAACTTTGCAGTTTTTAGTTTCACTGATGATAGAGTAGCTAGTGGATTAGCTTGGCAAGGCAAGGTATTTTATTTTTATTGATATTCTTGTATTTGGGTTTTTTTCTGGGGTGTTTATTGGCTGGTGTGCTTACAGTAACAAAAAAGTATACATCTGTATGTTCATGTAAAGTGTTCATTTGTGTTTGCAGGTGTGGATGAGTGTGGTTGTGGATGTGGTCATGAAGTTGATTTCAAATGAATAAATCTTGTTTTCTTTCAATATGAGTGGTCGTCATTGTGGAAAGAGTTTGCGGGTGGCACATGGGGTAGGGGAAAGAGATGGGTAATTTTAATTACCTTTTTATTTTTTTAAACCTATGATAAATATTTGTGTTATTTCTTGACTTGTTCATGAGGGGTGCTATCATATATCATCAGTTCCCCAACCCCTTCCTTTTTTTCATTTTTGTTTCTTGGCTAGAGCTCCAAAGTTCATCAATGGTGAGACTTTTGTGTATGCAACTTTTTTGCCCACCATCTATGTAGCTACATTTTGACTCCAGGGAGTGTCTCTGTGACCATACATTAAAAATAATGTCAGCCATTCTTACTGTCATGAAATTGATGAATGGCCTCCTCTTCCGATAGGCAAGAATGGGTTTTAATATGTGTGCAAGATGTTTTGCGTAATGTGTTTGCACAAGGGGGCTTCAGTTTATAGTCTCATCTACAGGAGTGTTAAAAGCAGGAAAGTAAAACCACAACACTTGAGTGTCTGGCAGAGCAACTGTGTGGTTTATGTCAAACCTTCTTCAGGCCTTCTTCTGAAGGACATTCAGGGGAGTGGGGTCAGTCCTGAGTGATGCTGCTAACTGCAGGGCATCTCAGCGGTGGCCATGGCTCAATTCTAGGCCATCAAATATCAAGCACAACGGTCTAACCTCAATGCTGTTCTGCTACCTACCTATCTTCATGTTATAAACTTACTGTTATTTGGTCCATTTTCTTATTCATGTAACCCTTTTTTGGTAAACCCCCTCCCCCCCCCCCCCTCCCTCCGCCCTCTCTTTCCCCTCATTTGTGAGGAAGAAATATGACGTCAATAAAAGAGAATAGAGATGAAGTTAAACCTGAATTCAGTTTTTTCCTCTTCCCCCCATTTTGTTGCTGTTGTCAAGCCAAATAAATGTCCCCATTTGGCTTCTGTCGTTGGAGGAAGAGTTTTTCATCATGCTATATCATCATCAAAAGCATTTTTTTTAACAAAACTGGTAGGAGGAGGAAGCAAATTTACATGATGAGTTTGGAAGAAAAACAACATTCAAGAACAGAAATTGATTGAAATATACAATGTTTGAGAAAAAAAGATAACAAAAAAAAAGCAGACTTGTGTTAATTTTTGTTGCTGTTGTCTGCTGCTGCACGTTCCATTACTGTTACTGGGAGTGCCACACATACTTTAATAAGAAAAAACAAAACCCATGTAGCAGATATATAGATATCCTTACTCTGTCTGTTTGTTTGTCTTGTGTGTTTCTCTCTTGCTCTTTCTTTCTCTTGCTCTTTCCTTCTTGTGTGTGTGTGTGTGTCTGTCTGTCTGTCTCTTCTCTCTCTCTCTCTCTCTCTCTCTCTCTCTCTCTCTCGCTCGGGGTGATCTCCCTTAGATATAAGCAGGGTAAAAATTTGTTGCGTATATTTTGGGTGTAAAAAATCAAATTAATCAACACCATGCCAGTTGTTGGATTGCCAACATCGCTGGAAGTTACGCTAGGTGCCCTGCTTCAACAAAACTGCATCACCTCATGGAAAATCTGCGGAGAGGGCGACAACACGACTGTTGTGTTACGAATGAGGGCTGGCTCAAATGATAGCAATATGGCGGGTCAACAAACACCTGTGTACTTTCGAAAAAAGCCGCCCAGTCACATCAACAGGGACCGAAGGCGGAATGAGGAGAGGAGACAGGCGGAGGAGAGGAGACAGGCAGAGGAGAGGAGACAGGCAGAGGAGAAGAGACAGGCGGAGGAGAGGAGACAGACAGAGGAGATGAGACAGACAGAGGAGGCAAGTACATTTTTAGCTTCGGAAACATCTCCAAGTTTGTTTGTGCCAACGCCCCCCATCACCCAGTCTGTCTCACACATCAACACGCCTTCCTCTCCAAACCACACGCCTCCGCAACTCTTGCTTCCCGCACGTGATTATGGCCGAGCGTCACGTGCTGTCACGGTTCCTGCAGCTGACACAGTGACAGAACAACAACAAAGCGGAATCGACCTTGTGGACGTGCCTGTACCTGACGTGACGACTGAGGAGGAGGACTACGACAAATACCTAGATGAGCTTCGGGATGCAGGCTACAGTGGAGACACCATAAAGGACTATGTGGGTGAGCTCAGAAACAGATCCCTGCAGAGAAATCTAAGGAACATTTCCAGAAATAAAGACTTTGTTCACGTATACACCTCTGAAGAAACACCTGACACTATGTTGTGTGAAAGTGATGACATGGTATTTCAGTTTACCTGGAAAAATGACACCTATAACCCATCGGATTACTTTTGGTTTGCAAAGCGAAACAGCAGAAACATGACTCAGGAGGAAAAAGACATTTATTCCAAGCTGCAGCTGTGGACACTTGCTGATCGTGAAAGGATCAAAGATAGAATAAGTGCTGGACTGGGTGTTCTGCATGTAATGATGGATGCAATCAGATTTTTCCTGGGTTAGATAGGCTGTACTTGTGTGTGTGTGTGTGTGTGTGTGTGTGTGTGTGTGTGTGTGTGTGTGTGTGTGTGTGTGCGTGTGTGTGTATGTGTGTGTGGTGGGGGGGGGGGGGGTGTATGTGTGTGTGTGGGTGAGAGGGAGGAAGGGAGAAAGAATGTTTGCGTGCCTGTGTGCGTGCATGCATGCTTGCGTGCGCACCCCCTCTGTGTGTGTGTGAGTGTGAGTGTGTGTGTGTGTGTGTGTGTGTGTGTGTGTGTGTGTGTGTGTGTGTGTGTGCGCGCGCGGGAGCGTGTGTGTGTAAGAGAGAACGTGTATGTGCGTGTATGCGTTCGCGTTCACAGCGCGTGTATGTGTGTGTACGTGTGTGTGTGCGTGTGTGTGTGTGTGTGTGTTGTGTGTGTGTGTGTGTGTGCGTGTGTGTGTGTGTGAGAGAGAGAGAGAGAGAGAGAGAGAGAGAGAGAGAGAGAGAGAGAGAGAGAGAGAGAGAGAGAGAGAGAACCTGGACAGATACGCATATTATTGTGAGTTAGGTTTTTCACGTGTTGGAAAGGGCACGAGCCAGCGAATCAGACAGAATGTAGATAAGGAAGCCCCGTCACAGACTCGTTGCTTGTGAGATGTTAATGGTTGTTGTGTCATCCTGCCTCCATTTGTAATGA
>CM060320.1:44929948-44962448 GCA_030674155.1 Stramonita haemastoma | reverse complement strand
CCCTGTTTTCGTCTGTATAAAGTTGAAGCAGAGTTTTATAAATACCCTGTTTTCGTCTGTATAAAGTTGAAGCAGAGTTTTATAAATACCCTGTTTTCGTCTGTATAAAGTTGCACAGTTTTATAAATACCCTGTTTTCGTCTGTATAAAGTTGCACAGTTTTATAAATACCCTGTTTTCATCATCTGTATAAAGTTGCACAGTTTTATAAATACTCTGTTTTCATCATCTGTATCAAGTTGCACAGTTTTATAAATACTCTGTTTTCATCTGTATAAAGTTGCACAGTTTTAATCTGTGATTTAATGTTTTACGAGGTGACATGACAGCCCCGATATAGCCTCTGTGGTCGGCGGGGCTATAAATAACATGATTGAATTTTAGGATTTGGAGCTTGCCTGCTTTACGTTAGGACAGTAACCACTTAACGACACAACAAGCGTGGGTGTGAACGTCCTTGGAATGTAGCGTGTCCAATACAGTGTTGTCATCATCACCTTCAAGGTTTTTCCCACAATTTCTCAAAAGCCAGTCACTTTTCACTCGTCTACACACGCGAAGCCCGCTGGCTCAAATCCCAAAGCGAACAACAGCCGGAAGAATTGAAAATGAAGATGAAGTATTAGTGCTCTTGTATGTGGCGTGGGCGTGAACTGAAGCCTGTTTCTTTTACTGAGAGCAGATTCTTCTACGTTGGTGGGTGGGTGTTTTTTTTTCATTTTTGTTGTTGTTGCTGTTATTGTTTTTCTTGTCTATTTCTTTTTTAGTGAAAAATATGCCTTTTAAAATAATAATAATAATAATAATAATAATAATAATAATAATAATAATAATAATAATAATAATAATAATAATAATAAGTATTATTATCATTATTGTCATTATTATTGTCATCATCATCATCAGCAGCAGCATCATCATTATTATTATTATTATTATTATTATTATTATTATTATTATTATTAATGTTCTCTTCCTGTCATAATTATGATCATTAATATCATTAGTCTTTTAGTTTCTTACATGACTCTCCTCTCTCTGTGCCTTCCACTCCCCCCCCCCCTCCCTGTCACTTTGCCATCCCCTCCCTCTGTCTGGCACCGTAAGTCTGTCTGGGGTCGGGGACAGGATAGCCTAGTGGTCAGAACATTGCGCTCGCAATTTGACGACGCGGGTTCGATTCCCAGTCGAGGGGACTTTCCCCTCGAGTTAAAATCAGTGCTGACTCCACTCTCCCCAAAAGTCCTTCGGGTGAGACTGTAAACCGAGGCCCCGTGTGTGGACGCATGCAAAACATCTTGCGCACACGTTAAATCCTGTTCCGCTTTTCGTAAGAGTAGGCCATTGTGTGCCGGTGGGAGCAGATGACAAGATTAACAAAACTGCACACGCACGGGGACTGGATGCAAAAAAGCACAAGAGTGCTTATTCCATTATCCTCGATATAAAAGAATAAAGAAATTAAGATTTGTCTCCCTGTCTTTATGTCTTTGTCGCTCTGTCTCTATTTGTTTCTCTGTCTCTATATCTTTGTTTGTCTCTCAGTCTCTGTCTCTTGCTCTCTGTCTCTGTCCGCCTGTCTGTCTTTCTGTGTCTGTCTGTCTGTCTGTCTGTCTGTCTGTCTGTCTGTCTGTCTCTCTCTCTCTCTCTCTCTCTTCCTTCCTATCATCTCTCTCACTGATTCTGTCTCTCCGTCTTTTCCTCATCCTTCTCCTCTCTTTATCTCTTTATCTCTGTCTCTCTGTGTATGTATGTATGTATGTATGTATGTATGTATGTATGTATGTATGTATGTATGTATGTATGTATGTATGTATGTATGTATGTATGTATGTATGTATGTATGTATGTATGTATGTATCTTTTTGCCTTTCTCTCTCTCTTTCTCTGTCTCTCCCTTTCTCTCCGTGTATATCTTTGTCTGTCTGTCTCTGTCTGTCTCTCTGCTTTCTCTGTCTCTGCTCTCTCTGTCTCTGCTTTCTCTCTCCCCCTCTCTTTCTTTCTCTCTTCCCCCCCCCTCCCCCCCCTCTCTCTCTCTCTCTCTCTCCTCTCTCTCTCTCTCCTCTCTCTCTCTCTCTCTCTCTCTTTGCCTCTACTTTCCAGTTAGCATTAAAAAAAATGCTTTCTAATGCAATTTTGTGGTCTTATTTTCTAGTTTAGTAAAAGATAAAGTTGTGTACATGGAATATCATGTTCTTTACATTTTGGATGATTTGACTTTTGTTTTTATTGAAAAGATTCTGTGCATTTTTTTGTACCCAGAGGGCTTGTTGTTAAAAGCACGTTTGTTTATGTCATTACGTTATTTTCCTCAAATAGAATTCATTCAGTTTATTCCCCCCCCTCTCTCTCTCTAAGTATGTCTGTCTCTCTATCCGTGTTTGTTTGTCTGTCTCTGTCTTTGTCTATCTCTGTTTCTCTCTCTCTCTCTCTCTCTCCTCTCTCTCTCTCTCTCTCTCTCTCTCTCCTCTCTCTCTCTCTCTCTCTCTCTCTCTCTCTCTCTCTCTCTCTCTCTCTCCTCTCTCTCTCTCTCTCTCTCTCTCTCTCTTCTTCTCTCTCTCTCTCTCCTCTCTCTCTCTCCTCCCCCTTCTCTCTCTCCCCCCCCCCCTCTCTCTCTCTCTCTCTCTCTCTCTCTCTTTCTGTCTAAGTACGTCTGTCTCTCTCTCCGTGTTTGTCTGTCTGTCTCTGTCTTTGTCTATCTCTGTTTCTGTTTCTTTCTCTCTCTTTCTCTCTCTTTGCTTTTGTCTGTTTGTGTGTGTGTCTCTCTCTCTGTATCACCATCCCTCTCTTTCTTCCTTGCTGTCTGTCTGTCAGTCTCTCTTTATTTGTTGTTTTTATTAGAACTTTTTATTTTTTTCAATTAAACTTTTTTTTTATTATAGTGTTTATTTTCATGATATATCCATGATCAGGGCGGGGACCGTATCTAAAAAAAAAAGCACATGAGTAATTATTCATTGCTCTCAAAATAAAATGATTTGATTGATTGATTGATTGATTGATATCTCTGCTGCACGAACACTTTCTCCTAAGTCTGCCTGCTGTTCCCACGCCACTCAATTCAATCTCTCTGCCTCAGCCATACCCAGATTCATTTTTGTCTCATCCACAGGGTCAGAAGTCCACAGGGAGCCAAACAATGTCAGGCTGCCGTGGGGCCACCAGCCAAAGGAGCCTCGCGTTGCTGTTGGGTCACTTTTGCTGTGTTCAGTAGCCTAGTGCCTGTTGTGACCTAACATTCGCAGGACACCATTGACTGAGCCCCTACCAACGGGAGTAATGTAATATCCCACTCGGGGTGCGACCACCACCACGGCCCTCCGACGACCTTTACTTCTCCCGTGAACCTCCAATCCCGAGAGGCTTTGACACAAAACTCACCACATATCAGGCACAGAAGTGTATAGGGGAAACCGAATCTGAAACCACCAATGAGACCAGAGGAACCGAGGTCGTGCAAACGCACGCAGAATATCTTGCGCGCACGTTAAATCCTGTTCCGCTTTTCGTAAGAGTAGGCCATCATGTGCCGGTGGGAACATGACATTTACAAAACTGCATACACACGGGGACTGGATGTAAAAAAGCACAAGAGTGCTTATTCCATTATCCTCGATATAAAAAGAACAAATCAAATCAAATCAAATCAAATCAAATCTCTCTCTCTCTCTTGTCTCTCTCTCTGTCTCTGTCTCTGTTCTCTCTCTCTCTCTCTCTCTCTCTCTCTCTCTCCTCTCTCTCTTCTCTCTCTCTCTCTCTCTCTCTCTCTCTCTCTCTCTCTCTCTCTCTCCTCTCACTCACCCTCTCTCTCTCGCTATGTCGGCTTTCTGCTTTTCTCATGATCATCGCCCCTTGTTCTGTCTCCTCTTTGCCTGTCTGTCTGTTTGACGGTCAGTCTGTTTGCGTCTGTCTGTCTGTCAATCTGTTTGACTGTCTGTCTGTCAGTCTGTCGGTATCTGTTGCGTATTTTTTTGTAATTGGAAGATTAAGTTTGATAATCAGATAGATTGCCTGTAACTTAGTTGATAGACTTTTTACGATGCTCAAGGGAATTGCAATAATTAAACACCGAGTCATGCAATTTGGAATAAAAATCATAGTTTTGAAGAGGTTTGGCGAACATGTGCGCGTGCGCGCGCACACACACACATACACACACACACGCACGCACGCACGCGCGCATGCATACACACACATACACAAACTTTCTTTCTAGCTCTCTCTCTCTCTCTGCCCCCCCCCCCACCCGTACCCCGTCTCTCTCTCCCTCTCTCTAGCTCTGTCTCCCTCTCTCTCTTTCTTTCGCTATCTCTCTCGCTCTCTCTCTCAGTGTTCATTGTTCATTCCTCTCTCTCTGTCTCTGTCTCTGTCTCTCTCTCTCTCTCTGGATGAAAAAAAGCACATGAGTGCTTATTCCATTATCCTCGATATGAAAGAAAAAAGAATAAAGAATCTCTCTCTCTCTCTCTCTCTCTCTCTCTCTCTCTCTCTCTCTCTCTCTCTCTCTCCTCTCTCTCTCTCTCTCTCTCTCTCTCTCTCTCTCCTCTCTCTCTCTCTCTCTCTCTCGATATGAGAGAGAGAAAAAAAATGATAAAAGATGTGTTGGTCCTTGATGTAAAATGTGTTTGGATTTCAATTGAAAACCGGATGATTTTAATCAAACAGTCGTGACTAATTTCTCAGCATTGTTTACACTTCGTCGCTTTTTCACTGATTGACAAGGTTATCCACAAAGTCCTTGCATCACTAGGGCACAGCTGTTTGATACATGTCACATTTCTTTCCATACTTATCTTCTTGGGATTAATAATCAAAAGATGTCGTGTGTGTGTGTGTGTGTGTGTGTGTGTGTGTGTGTGTGTGTGTGTGTGTGTGTGTGTGTGTGTGTGTGTGTGTGTGTGTGTGTGTGTGTGGTTTGTACTTGTGTGTGTGTGTACGTGTGTGTGTGTGTGTATGTGTACGCGCGCGTGTGTGTGTGTGATATTTTTTTCATTTGAAATCTAATACCATTTCCTCGTAAAACTTAAGTTGTCATACAATTTCAGCTGAAAGTTTTGTAAGGTGTGTCATTTTTGTTACTTACAGACAATCTGTAGCACTTTCATGCACCTCTACTGATATTTTGCAATAAATTTTACCTAAACCTATTGCTTTGCCTTGCCTTGCCTTGCCTTGCCTTGCCCTGGTTTGCCTTGCCTTGCCTTGCCTTGCCCTGCCTTGTCCTGCCCTGCCTTGCCTTGCTACTTCTGTACAGTAAGATAATTATACACCAGCGACCGCACGCACGGGCGTACGCGTACACTCCCGCCCATGCATAGGATAAAAGCCCGTTTCCGAAAGATGTGACGAAAACGCCCGTTTCGGGTCCCTGCCACCCGCACTTTTGCACAGATACAGAGCCCACGGCACCAAGAGCGTACTCTGCTGTATGCATACAATCTTTACAACCATTTTCCAGGTGTGTGGCACTGGAACTGTGGCGACACCACCGGCCCGAAGAGGGTAACCCCGCTTGCACATAGGCAACTTTGACGAAAAGAAACATTGTACAGTGCAACCATTAATGACCCCTACAACACACATCAAATAATAATATCATACAATATGATGCACCATAAGAAAGTGCAGGGTCTCTGCCACACGCCCAAACACATAAAATGGCACACATCTACACCAGCGACCGCACTCACGCGCGCACGCGTACACACCCGCCCATGCATAGCTAAAGGCCCGTTTTGGAAAGATGTGATGAAAAGGCCCGTTTCGGGCCCCTGCCTCCCGATTTTTTGCACAGTAACATAATCCACGGCACCAAGAGCGTGCTCTGCTATATGCACAACTGTTTTCCAGGTGAGTGGCACTGGAATTGTGGCGACACCACTGCCGCGAAGAGGGCAACACCCCTTGCACATAGGCAACTTTGGCGGAAAGAAACATGGTACAGTACAACCGTTAATGACCCCTACAACACACATCAAATGATAATATCATACAATATGATGCACCAGAAGAAAGTGCAGGGTCTCTGCCACATGCACAAACACAAAAAATCGCAGACATATACACCAGCGACCGCACGCACGCGCGCACGCATACACACCCACCCATGCAAAAGCCAAACGCCCGTTTCGGAAAGATGTGACGAAAACGCCCGTTTCGGGCCCCTGCCACCCGCACTTTTGCACAGTTACTGAGCCCACGGCACCTAGAGCGTGCTCTGCTGTATGCATACAATCTTTACAGCCATTATCCAGGTGTGTGGCACTGGAATTGTGGCGACACCACCGCCCCGAAGAGGGCAAACCCGCTTGCACATAGGCAACTTTGGCGGAAAGAAACATGGCACAGTGCAACCATTAATGACCCCTACAACACACATCAAATGATAATATCATACAATATTATGCACCATAAGAAAGTGCAGGGTCTTTGCCATACGCACAAACAGAAAAAATCGCAGACATATACACCAGCGACCGCACGCACGCGCGCACGCGTACACACCCGCCCGTGCATAACCTAAAGGCCCGTTTCCGAAAGTTGTGACGAAAACGCCCGTTTCGGGCCGCTGCCACCCGCACTTTTGCGCAGTTACAGAGCCCACGGCAACAAGAGCGTTCTATGCTGTATGCATACAATATCTACAACCATTATCCAGGTGTGTTGCACTGGAATTGTGGCGACACCACCGCCCCGAAGAGGGCAACCCCGCTTGCACATATGCAACTTCGGAGGAAAGAAACATGGTACAGTGCAACCATTAATGACCCCTACAACATACATCACATGATGATATCATACAATATGATGCACCATAAGAGCGTGCAGGGTCTCTGCCAAACGCACAAACACAAAAAAACGCACACATATACATTAGCGACCGCACGGACGCGTGCACGCGTACACACCCACCCATGCATAAGCTAAAGAACCATTAAGGAAAGATGTGACGAAAACGCCCGTTTCGGCCCCTGCCACCCGCACTTTTGCACAGTAACAGAGCCCACGGCAACAAGAGCGTGCTCTGCGGTATGCATACAATCTTTACAACCATTATCCAGGTGTGTCGCACTGGAATTGTGGCAACACCACGGCCCCGAAGAGGGCAACCCCGCTTGCACATAGGCAACTTTGGCGGAAAGAAACATGGTACAGTGCAACCATTAATAACCCCTACAACACACATCCAATGATATTATCATACAATATGATGCACCAGAAGAAAGTGCAGGGTCTCTGCCACACACACAAACACAAAAAACGCACTTATATGCACTAGCGACCGCACGCACGCGAGCACGCGTATACCCGCCCATGCATTAGCTAAAGGCCCGTTTTGGAAAGATGTGACTAAAAGGCCCGTTTCGGGCCCCTGCCACCCGCACTTTTGCACAGTTACAGAGCCCACGGCACCAAGAGCGTGCTCTGCGGTATGCATGCAATCTGTACAACCATTATCCAGGTGTGTGGCACTGGAATTGTGGCGCCACCACCGCCCCGAAGAGGGGCCCCTGCCACCCGTACATTTGCACAGTTACAGAGCCCACGGCAACAAGAGCGTGCTCTGCTGTATGCATACAATATCTACAACCATTTTTCAGGTGTTTGGCACTGGAATTGTGGCGACACCACCGCCCCGAAGAGGGCAACCCCTCTTGCACATAGGCAACTTTGGCGGAAAGAAACATGGTACAGTGCAACCATTAATGACCCGTACAACACACATCAAATGATAATATCATACAATATGGTGCACCATAAGAAAGTGCAGGGTCTCTGCCAGACGCACAAACACACAAAAAGTCGCACACATATACACCAGTGACCGCAAGCACGCGCGCACACGAACACACCCGCCCATGCATAAGGTAAAAGCCCGTTTCCCAAAGATGTGACGAAAACGCCCGTTTCAGGACCCTGCCACCCGCACTTTTGCACAGTTACAGAAACCACAGCACCAAGAGCGTGCTCTGCAGTATGCATACAATCTTTACAACCATTTTGCAGGTGTGTGGCACTGGAATTGTAGCGACACCACTGCCCCGAAGAGGGCAACGCCGCTTGCACATAGGCAACTTTGGCGGAAAGAAACATGGGACAGTGCAACCGTTAATGACCCCTACAACACATATCAAATGATATTATCATAGAATATGATGCACCATAAGAAAGTGCAGGGTGTCTGCCACACGCACAAACAGAAAAAAACGGAATCATATACACCAGCGACCGCACGCACGCGCGCACGCGTACACACCCGCCCATGCATAAGCTTAAGGCCCGTTTTGGAAAGATGTGACGAAAAAGCCCGTTTTAGGCCCCTGCCTCCCGCGTGTTTGCACAGTTACAGAACCCACGGTACCAAGAACGTGCTCTGCTGTATGTGTACAATCTTCACAACCATTTTCTTGGTGTGTTCCTCTGGAATTGTGGCGACACCACCGCCCCGAAGAGGGCAACTCCGCTTGCACATAGGTAACTTTGGCAGAAAGAAACATGGTACAGTGCAACCGTTAATGACCTATACAGCACACATCAAATGATATTATCATACAATATGATGCATCATAAGAAAGTGCAGGGTCTCTGCCACCTGTAGAAACATAAAAAAACTTGACACATATACACCAGCGACCGCACGCACACGCGCACGCGTACACACCCGCCCATGCATAAGCTAAAGGCCCGTTTCCCAAAGATGTGACGAAAACGCCCGTTTCGGGCCCCTGCCACTCGCACTTTTGCACAGTTACAGAGACCACGGCACCAAGAACGTGCTCTGCTATATGTATGGAATCTTCACAACCATTTTGCAGGTGTGTGGCACTGGAATTGTGGCGACACAACCGCCCCGAAGAGGGCAACCCAGCTTTCACATGGGCAACTTTGGCGGAAAGAAACATGGTACAGTGCAACCATTAATGACCCGTAAAACACACATCAAATGATAATATCATAGAATATGATGCACCATAAGAAAGTGCAGGGTCTCTGCCACACGCACAAATATAAAAACTCGCACACATAATAGAGAAGGGTGGCTTTTAATCGAATTAACCTGTGAAGCAATTTTATTGCCTGCTGAAGGTGTAATGATGTATGACTGAAGCTGTAATGATGAATGACTGAATCTGTAATAATGAATGACTGAAACTGTAATGATGGATGGATGTAATGATGGATGGATGTAATGATGGATGGCTGAAGTTGATGGTTGAAGCTGGGATGATAGATGACTAAAGCTGTAATGATGGGACGACTAAAACTGTGATACTGGAGCTGTAATGATGGATGACTGAAGCTGTAATGATGGATGACCGAAGCTGTAATGATGTATGACTGAAGCTGTAATGATGTATGACTGAAGCTGTAATGATGTATGACTGAAGCTGTAATGATAGATGACTGAAGCTGTAATGATAGATGACTGAAGCTGTAATGATAGATGACTGAAGCTGTAATGATAGATGACTGAAGCTGTAATGATAGATGACTGAAGCTGTAATGATACATGACTGAAGCTGTAATGATACATGACTGAAGCTGTAATGCTACATGACTGAAGCTGTAATGATACATGACTGAAGCTGTAATGATGGATGACTAAAGCTGGATATAATGATGGTTTAAGCTGTAAAGATGGATGACTGAAGCTGTAATGATGGATGACGGAAGCTGTAATGGTGAATGACACAAGCTGTGACACTTAAGCTGTAATGATGGATGAATAAAGCTGTAATGATGGATGACTGAAGCTGTAATGAATGATGACTGAAGCTGTAATGATGGATGACTGAATCTGTAATGAATGATGACTGAAGCTGTAATGATGGATGACTGAAGCTGTAATGAATGACGACTGAAGCTGTAATGATGGATGACTGAAGCTGTAATGATGGATGACTGAAGCTTTAATGAATGATGACTGAACTGTAATGATGGATGACTCAAGCTGTAATGATGGATGACTGAAGCTGTAATGAACGATGACTGAATCTGTAATGATGGATAACTGAAGTTGACATGAACGATGACTGAGCTGTACTGATAGATGACTGGATTGGCTGTAATGACGGATGACTAAAGCTGTAATGATAGATGGCTGAAGTTGATGGTTGAAGCTATAAGGATCGATGACTGAAGCTGTAATGAACGATGACTGAAGAAGCGGTAATGAACGATGACTGAAGCTGTAATGAACGATGACTGAAGAAGCTGTAATGAACGATGACTGAAGCGGTAATGAAGGATGACTGAAGAAGCTGTAATGAACGATGACTGAAGAAGCTGTAATGAACGATGACTGAAGAAGCTGTAATGATGGATGACTGAAGAAGCTGTAATGAACGATGACTGAAGCGGTAATGAAGGATGACTGAAGAAGCTGTAATGAACGATGACTGAAGAAGCTGTAATGATGGATGACTGAAGAAGCTGTAATGAACGATGACTGAAGCGGTAATGAACGATGACTGAAGAAGCTGTAATGAACGATGACTGAAGAAGCTGTAATGAAGGATGACTGAAGAAGCTGTAATGAAGGATGACTGAAGCGGTAATGAACGATGACTGAAGAAGCTGTAATGAACGATGACTGAAGCTGTAATGAAGGATGACTGAAGAAGCTGTAATGAAGGATGACTGAAGCGGTAATGAACGATGACTGAAGAAGCTGTAATGAACGATGACTGAAGAAGCTGTAATGAACGATGACTGAAGCTGTAATGAACGATGACTGAAGCTGTAATGAACGATGACTGAAGCTGTAATGAACGATGACTGAAGCTGTAATGAACGATGACTGAAGAAGCTGTAATGAAGGATGACTGAAGAAGCTGTAATGAACGATGACTGAAGCTGTAATGAACGATGACTGAAGCGGTAATGAACGATGACTGAAGAAGCTGTAATGAACGATGACTGAAGAAGCTGTAATGAACGATGACTGAAGAAGCTGTAATGAACGATGACTGAAGAAGCTGTAATGAACGATGACTGAAGAAGCTGTAATGAACGATGACTGAAGAAGCTGTAATGAACGATGACTGAAGAAGCTGTAATGAACGATGACTGAAGAAGCTGTAATGAACGATGACTGAAGAAGCTGTAATGAAGGATGACTGAAGAAGCTGTAATGAAGGATGACTGAAGAAGCTGTAATGAAGGATGACTGAAGAAGCTGTAATGAAGGATGACTGAAGAAGCTGTAATGAAGGATGACTGAAGCTGTAATAAACGATGACTGAAGCTGTAATGAACGATGACTGAAGCTGTAATGAACGATGACTGAAGCTGTAATGAAGGATGACTGAAGCTGTAATGAACGATGACTGAAGCTGTAATGAACGATGACTGAAGCTGTAATGAACGATGACTGAAGCTGTAATGAACGATGACCGAAGCTGTAATGAACGATGACTGAAGAAGCTGTAATGAAGGATGACTGAAGAAGCTGTAATGAAGGATGACTGAAGCTGTAATGAAGGATGACTGAAGCTGTAATGAACGATGACTGAACCGGTAATGAACGTTGACTGAAGCTGTAAAGAACGTTGACTGAAGCTGTAATGAACGATGACTGAAGCTGTAATGAACGATGACTGAAGCTGTAATGAACGATGACTGAAGCTGTAATGAACGATGACTGAAGCTGTAATGAACGATGACTGAAGCTGTAATGAACGATGACTGAAGAAGCTGTAATGAAGGATGACTGAAGAAGCTGTAGTGAAGGATGACTGAAGCTGTAATGAACGATGACTGAAGCGGTAATGAACGATGACTGAAGAAGCTGTAATGAACGATGACTGAAGAAGCTGTAATGAACGATGACTGAAGAAGCTGTAATGAACGATGACTGAAGAAGCTGTAATGAACGATGACTGAAGAAGCTGTAATGAACGATGACTGAAGCGGTAGAAGTGTACCCGAAGTGGGGCAGGCAGGCAGGACGGGGATTGGGACAAGGAAGTGAGGAAGGGGTTAATTAATGAATGTGCTCCAGCGTGGTATGGACATTAATTTCTTTGGCAGCCTAGCCTATGATCGATAGCGTCTGGTGATTGTGTCATTTGCTTTTGCTTTTTGGTTTCGATTGTTTTCTTTTCAGCTTTTACTCATTCCTTCTGTTTCGTAATTATTCGTTTTTTAGTTTTATTTATTTTATTTTTTGTTTTGGTTAGGTCAGCATGCATTACACTATCGTGTCTGCTTTGTACAGGTTTCCTTGGCTGTATTTGCTCTCTGTATATATATATCTCTGTCTCTTTCTTTCTCTCTGTCTTAGTCATTTTCCTTCTCTCTCCATCCCTCTCTCCATCCCTCCCCCTCTCTCTCTCTCTCTGTTGTTCTGTTTCCTTCTGTCTCTCTGTATCTCTGTTGTTTTTTTTTGCGCGTATGCGATCAGTGTGAGTGTGTGAGTGTGTGTGTGTGTGTGTGTGTGTGTGTGTGTGTGTGTGTGTGTGTGTGTGTGTGTGTGTGTGTTGTGTGTGTGTGTGTGTGTGTGTGTGTGTGTGTGTGAGAGAGAGAGAGAGAGAGAGAGAGAGAGAGAGAGAGAGAGAGAGAGAGAGAGAGAGAGAGAGGAGAGAGAGAGAGATTTGATTTGATTTGATTTAATTTGATTTATTCTTTTATATCGAGGATAATGGAATAAGCACTCTTGTGCTTTTTTACATCCAGTCCCCGTGTGTATTCAGTTTTGTAAATGCCATCTGTTCCCACCGGCACACGATGGCCTACTCTTACGAAAAGCGGAACAGGATTTAACGTGTGCGCAAGATGTTCTGCGCAAGAGAGAGAGAGAGAGAGAGAGAGAGAGAGAGAGAGAGAGAGAGAAGAGAGAGAGAGAGAGAGAGAGAGATTGTGTGTGTGTGCGCGCGCATGCGCACCGCGCACGTGTGTACTCTCAGTCTGTCCGTCTATCTGTTCATTTTGTCATCTCATTGTTTGTCCATCATTTCCGTTTCTCGAACTGTGCCAGGCCAGCAGGCTGAATACTTGTCTGCCTCTGTAGTGAATCTGTGTCTGTGTCTGTGTCTGTGTGGAGAAATGGCTGGTCTTTTTTGTCTAGTTAAGTGTGTTTATTCGTTTGTTTGTTTGTTTGTAGTTCTGTGAGTCATCGTTTCAGCTGTACTTGCGTGTGTTGGTTTGGTCTTTGTGGGCTAACTGTTTCTCTTCCTTCTCTCTCTCTCTCTCTCTCTCTCTCTCTCTCTCTCTCTCTCTCTCTCTCTCTCTCTCCTCTCTCTCTCTCTCTCTCCTCTCTCTCTCTCTCTCTCTCTCTCTCTCTCCAAAAAAGTCTACCAGTTGATTAAAATTAAACACTTTCTCGATTTCCATTCAAGGGAACTGTTTTTTCAAGCTTATATACAATCCTCAATAGACTATGCTGCAACCCTGTGGGACTCTGCCAGTGCAAATATCATGAAACCATTACTTAGTTTGTATAAACGTGATCTCAAACTGGTCCTTCTGAAGAAAACAATGCTAGAAGGGGATTATACTCAGTTAAATATCCTTCCCCTACACCAAAGACTAAAATATAACAAAGGCATCATGATGTTTAAGATACTGACAGGAAATGTCCCCACATCCTTAAAAGACAAATTCCCAATGAATCATTCCAGAAATACCGTAAAGCCAAGTGTCCCAATCCCAAGAATAGACTTGTTCAAAACTAGTTTACTATACTCAGGCCCTACGCTATGGAACTCCCTCCCTGACTCAATTAAACAGTATCAATCATCAACAACCTTCAAAAGTCACCTTCTAATCTACTTGATGAATCAAAAAAATTTTAACAAACCACACTTCTCCCCTCTCCAACTATCTGCCCTCTCCCTCCTCACTTCTCTCTGATTATGATGATCTTATGACTATAATCATAAGACTAAGTGAGAGGTGTTGTGTGTGTGTGTGTGTGTGTGTGTGTGTGTGTGTGTGTGTGTGTGTGTGTGTGTGTTGTGTGTGTGTGTGTGTGTGAGTTGGGTTTTTTTTGTTGTTGTTCAAAAACTTGTGCTTTATGGGACTTATTTTGATAATAGATGGTGGGATTGATGTGTTCAGTCATTTAACCTCATCATATTCTCATGTTTGCTCTTTAATTATTGCGCCTTTGTTGTTGTTGTTGTTGTTGTTGCTTTGATTGGTTTTTGTTTGTTTTTTTGTATTCAAATCAAATTCTTCATTGATTCTCACTTCATATTTTCGTTTCTGAATGAGTGCCTTTTTATAACATTACCTTAATATTGTATCTCTGTCTTATTTCTTACCTGTTGTTGTTGTTCTTTCTCACCCTTTATCAAAATCTTATGTTTTATGGGACATATTTTGATGATAGATGGTGGTGGATTGATGTTTTCAGTCATCTAACCTCATCATATTCTCATGTTTGATCTATAATCATTGCGCCTTTTTTGTTTGTTTGTTTGTTTGTTTTTGTTATTTTTTGTTTTTTGTTTTATTATTTATCTTTTTTTTTCTTTCTTATTTTTGTTTTTGGTTTCTTTGTTTGTTTGTTTGCTTGTTTATTATTCAAATCAAAATCATCACTGATTGTTACTTCTTATTTTCGTTTCTGAACGAGTGCCTTTTTTTTTTTTTATAACATTACCTTAATATTGTATCTCTGTCTTATTTCTTACCTGTTGTTTGATACTTGGTATGGTTTGCTCTTGGTAATTGGATCATTATAATTGTTCTTGTTTTAGTTGAGGCTGTCTTTTTATCTTGATGTTATCCCTGAAAGGGGCGGGGACTGGATGTAAAAAAGCACATGTGCGCTTATCTATTATCCTCGAATAAAAGAATTTTGCCTTGCCTTGCCTTGCCTTGCCTGGCCTTGTCTCTCTCTCTCTCTCTCTTCTCTCTCTCCTCTTCCTCTCTCTCTCTCTCTCTCTCTCTCCTCTCTCTCTCTCTCTCTCTCTCTCTCTCCTCTCTCGTTCTCTCTCTCTCTTCTCTCTCTGTGTCTCTCTCTGTGTCTCTCTCTGTCTCTCTCTCTGTCTCTCTCTCTTGGTCTCTCTCTCTGTTCTCTTCTCTCTCTGTGTCTCTCTCTGTGTCTCTCTCTTGTCTCTCTCTGTGTCTCTCTCTCTCTCTCCTCTCTCTCTCTCTCTCTCTCTCTCTTCCTTCTCTCTGTCTCCTCTCTGTGTCTCTCTCTGTGTCTCTCTCTGTGTGTGTGTGTGTCTCTCTCTCTCTCTCTCTCTCTCTCTCTCTCTCTCTCTCTCTCTCTCTCTCTCTCTCTCTCTCTCTCCTCTGTGTCTCTCTCTCTGTGTCTCTCTCTGTGTCTCTGTGTCTCTGTGTCTCTGTGTGTCTCTCTCTCTCTCTCCTCTCTCTCTCTCTCTCTCTCTCTCTCTGTCTCTCTCTGTGTGTCTCTCTCTGTGTGTCTCTCTCTGTGTGTCTCTCTCTGTCTCTCTGTCTCTCTCTCTCTCTCTCTCTCTCTCTCTCTCTCTCTCTCTCTCTCTCTCTCTCCTCTCTCTCTCTCTCTCTCTCTCTCTCTCTCCTCTCTCTCTCTCTCTTTGTCTCTCTATTCATCTCTCTTTCTCGGGCTGTAATGTTGAATGGACAAAAAAACCAGTGTCAGTGTCAGTGTCAGTGTCTGTCTGTCTCTGTCTCTGTCTCTGTCTCTCCCTCTCTCTCTCTCAGGACGGGATATCTTGGTGGTTAGAGAGATGCGCATTGCGCTCGTGATCTGCTGACCCGGGTTCAAATCTCGTTCAAGAGGAAATTTCCTCTGGAGTTAACATCAGTGCCGACTCCATTCTCCCCGAAAGTCCTTCGGATGAGAAAATAAACCGAAGTCCCGTGTGCAAACATACGCAGTACATCTCGCGCACTCGTTTAAAACCCGTTCCACTTTTCCAAAGTGTAGGTCATTGTGTGCCGGTGGGAACGGATGACAACATTTACAAAACTGCATACACACGGGGACTAGATGTAAAACAGCACATGAGAGCTTATTCCATTATCCTCGAAATAAAAGAAACAAAAAAGATGTCTATCTCTGTCTTTGCCTGTCTGTCTGTCTGTCTGTCTGTCTCTGTCTCTCTGTCTGTCTCTGTCTGTCTGTCTCTGTTTCTCTCTCTCTCATCCTCTCCCCTCTCTCTCATCCTCTCTCTCTCTCTCTCTCTCTATCCCTCCTCCCCCTTCTCTCTTTTTCTTAACCCTTTTTTGGTTTTCCCCTCCCCCGTCTAATCCTGTCCTATCTTTTCACTCCCTTCCACACGAATGAGCCAGACAATGCCATCATAATCATTAATTGGAATGAAATCCTGGTGTTGTTTTATTTTTCTCCGTGCCGATTCCAGCTACAGGCTTAAAGCTGCCGAGTTTTGCCATTTGCTCTCTGATTACACTGTCTGTCATCAGTCCTCCCTCTGACAGGCACGCGCAGTTTGGCTGTATGGGTTTGTTCTGGAGACAAGATCGATCTATCTAAAAATCTATCTATCTATCTATCTATCTATCTATCTATCTATCTATCTATCTATCTATCTATCTATCTATCTATCTATCTATCTATCTATCTACCTACCTACCTACCTACCTACCTACCTAACTACCTACCTACCTGTCTGTCTCTCTGTCTGTCTGTCTGTCTGTCTATCTATCTATCTACCTACCTGTATGTCTCTATCTCTCTATCTCTCTATCTCTCTATCTATCTATCTATCTATCTATCTATCTATCTATCTATCCCTTAGTCTGGCGACCGTGGGGGCACACCCCTGAAGACTTGACAACCAGTTCCCTCCATTCTTCTCTCTCTGCTCTGCCTTTCTCAAAGTTTTGTTGAGTTCTAGGCCTGTCCATTCGCTGATGTTGTCCTCCCATCTCTTCCTTGGTCTTACCTCTTTTTCTTCCTCCTTGGACAGTGCCTTGCAGTATTGTTTTTGCGAGTCCTTTTTGATCTTGTGACATGCACGTACCATTTAAGTTTACGCTTCTTTACGACTGATAGAAGATTTTCAACCAAGTAGTGATGATTGAACACTTGGAGAAACTCAGGATGTCCATTCTGCTGTGGTATTTGCCCGTGAGGCGTTTTTCATTTACGTTTTGTACTTATAAGTATTAGGGGGGGGGAGGATTATGCTTTTCTGTAATGCTACATTGAGCGGAAAACCCACAACATCCCACCCACCCAGGCCTTCAAACTCGCCGCAGACAGAAAGCTCTTTCTCCCCTCGATGCCCAAGATGGTACAAGAGGACGGATAAAGTAAAGTCAGTCAATTAAGCGAAATTGCTGGCGTCCTCAGCACAGCCTGGTTTTCTTAGTTATGATGGAAAGAAGGGATTTAGGTGGTGTGTTATTGAATTATGTTATTTTTTTCAGTTTGACGGTGTTGGATGTTTGAAAGTATTAGTAGGAGGTGTTGTTGTTGAACAGAATGTTGAAAGCTTCTAGAGCAGCTGAAACTAAAAAAAAAAAAATTAATAAGGAAACATCCCTGATAATGATGGTTTTTCGTGGTCGGCAGGGCTGCTAACAACATAAAATGACATGAAACAGCACGCCCAATTTTAACAGGAGATAAAAGGTTTCAATGAGTCATTTGTATTACCTCCCTTTATAGCTCTTCTGTTGAAGGTAGGAGAAAGGGCTCAAAATAGCTATTTCGCTATGACCCTCTGTTTCACACATATTTAAAAAAACAAACAAACTGCATCCTGTTTTCTAACCTTGTGCAATCTTTGATGTAAAATATAAAGAACTGAAGCCTTATCTCACTGTTTTTTTTTTCTAAATCCTTTTTGATGTCTACAACTTGATAGGTTTGGAAAAGAAAATAAAAGCAAAAAGATGTTATGACGGGAGCTGTGTCACAAAAAAGTAACAAACATAATTGCCACGTAGAATACAATTAAGACAGACAGGCCTTAAGACATGTAAGTTATTGCCATTACCGACAAGACTGTCGCCTCATCCATAACGAGTCCAATAAAATTAATGGTCAATTTTCCTAGAACAGAAATAGGCAGTTTACCACTACGGCAGAGAAGCTCTTTTTGAAACTGCTCTCTGTATTGTGAAGACCACAGCTGTCAGTTTTCCCCCCACTTTCAGCTCCTCTCAGCTGCTAAATAATCCAGCCCAGCCCAGCTGGGGCCAGCTGAGGCCAGCTGGTGCTAGTTATAGCAGGAACTGACCACACTTGACTAGCTAAAAGGAAATTGCGCTCTAAATTTAGCACACTTGACTCGACTGAGTGATGTTGGATTTGTGCCCTGTGAGACGGGAGAGCCCAGTGGTTAGAGCCCGGGTTCGAGCCACCACTGAGAAGCCAGTTCAAGGGGATTAGTTTTTCCCTGGGAGTCAGTCAACATCAGTGCCGACTCCAGTCTCCCCCAGAAGTTTTTTCGGATGGCACTATAAACCAAAGCTCCCATGTGTATACGCGCACAAGAAACATCTTACGCATACGTTTGAAGCTGTAGACAAATTTATGTTGGTAGGAATCGATAACAAAAAAAAAAAATGTAATTAAAAAACCTCACACACACTAGTGTTGTGCTTAGACATCATCCCTGTAATCAAAATGTAGCTACTTTTATGACGGGGAAGAAACGGCCGCATAATAATGTGACGCTCCACCACGAAATGAGTCGCTTAGCACATTGCCCAATTTTGCGCTAGGAGCCATTAAAGGCAGATGGGGGTCAAGTTGTCAATTTTGAGATTTTGATTGATTATTAAACTATGTCCGTTTATCTACCTTATAATAAAATATCAAGGCATAGTTTTTTATTCCTTTTGCTTTTAACCGTGTTTTGAAAATACCTAAGCCTTTCATTCTGACAACCTTTTACGAAAATAAACTTGCCAGTTTCTCATTTTGTCACATCTTGCAGTCTATCATTTCAATTTGTAATATCTTTGCACAGAATTGTCCGATTTTCAATCTGTTTTTTGTATTGGATAGCCCTTTTATTGCAGATTAGTAGCTTGTCAATAACTAACTAAACTATAACCTCTGGTGCAATGCGACTCCTTATGTGGTGGAGCGTCACATATGCAAAGATCTCACCATTGAGGAACACCACAGCTCTAGCCGAGGGAATACAAACAAAACCAACCAAAATATAAAAAAGCCGCAAAATTCAATCGAACGAAATACCCCCCCCCCCCCCCCCCAACACCTTTTCGATATAGCCCGACGTGCAAAAGACAAACATCTCTAAAAATACTTTGGCCAAATAAATGTGTGTGTTTGTGTTGTGTTGTGTGTGTGTGCGTGAGTGTGTGTGTGTGTGTATGCGTGCATGCATGCTTGTACGTGCGTGCGTGCGTGTGTGTGTGCGTGTGTGTGTGTGTGTGAATGTGGTTGAGAGAGAGAGAGAGTTATTATTTATCTAATATTCTATTTCAAGGATAATGGAAAAAAAGCACTCATGTGCTTTTTTCTTACATCCAGTCCCCATGTGCATGCGGTTTTGCAAATTTTGTCAACCTTTTCCGAAAGGGGGAACGTGTTTTAACATGCGCGCAAGATGTTCCGCGTACGTTTGCACACATAGGCCTCGATTGAGAGAGAGAGAGAGAGAGAGAGAGAGAGAGAGAGAGAGAGAGAGAGAGAGAGAGAGAGAGAGAGCCAACACATAGACAGAGCGCCACAGACACATAGACAGACAGACGGACAGACAGACAGATACACAGACAGGCAGACAGACAGACAGACAGACAGACACAGAGCTGGCTTGTCCTATCATCAGTAGTCGTAGGCCTCACGTCATGTCTGGTCTCCTCCTAACAGTCGCTCTGATGGGCCATAGATAGGCCTTTCGAATCAGCCGTCCAGACGAAGAAAAGGCATTGCATGTAGAATTGACGTCATTTGTGACATAGTGCCGTCTGAGTGCCTCTACGTGATAATTGACGTCATTGCCGATTTCGGCAGCTGGCGTAGGCACGCTGGTTTGCAGGCGTGACAACAGTGTTGATAAGTAGTGCGCGTGTAGAAAATAGCCTCACTGTGTTGGAGTTGTTCTGTATGGAATAAACACAACATTACTCTGCTTATCTTCAGAAAGGTCACTGCTGTAACGGTGTGTGTTATAGTACACCCCTCGCTGAAGCAACAAAACAACAGAGTTGACTGGACTGTGAGAGCGGACAACAACAAGACTAATAATAATGATAATGATAATGATAATGATGCTACTACTACTACTACTACTACTACTACTACTACTACTACTACTACTACTACTACTACTACTACTACTACTGATGATGATGATGATGATAGTAGTATACTACTGTTGCTGCTGTTGCTGCTACTGCTACTGCTGCTGTTGCTACTACTGCTACTGCTGCTGTTGCTGCTGCTGTTACTACTACTGCCGCTGCTGTTGCTACTGCTACTGCTGCTACTGCTACTACTTTTGCTGCTACTGCTGCTGCTGCTGCTGCTGCTACTACTACTACTGATAATAATAATGATGACAATGATGGTGATGATAATGATGAATATGGTAAGAAGAAGAGAAGAAGAAGAAGAAGAAGAAGAAGAAGAAGAAGAAGAAGAAGAAGAAGAAGAGAGAGGAGGAGGGAGAGGAGGAGGAGGAGGAGGAGGAGGAGGAGAAGAAGAAGAAGAAGAAGAAGAGAAGAAGAAGAAGAAGAAGAAGAAGAAGAACAACAACAACAAGGAGGAGGAGGAGGAGGAGGAGGAGGAGTAGAATGTGGTGGAGGAGGAGGAGGAGAAAAAAACGATAACAACAATAATGATGAAGATGATGATAGCAACAATGATACCAACGGTGACGACAACGATGGTAGAGTTGATGTTAACAGTAATGATGATGATATGATAACTATGGTAATACTGATAATGGTATGAGAACACATAACATGCTGTCGATTTGTTCACAACACACACACACACACACACACACACACACACACACACACACACACACACACACACACACACACACACACACACACACACACACACACACACAAGAGTTTTATATGCATGGTAAATTAAGATATTCGACACAGCAGCATGAATCGGACAGTCTTTTAAAAAAACATAATCATGGAGCCAGAATGCTTGTGTGTGTATAACGTGTGTAGGCATAATGGATTTTATCGATTCATCTGGCATTTGGCTAATAATTCTGTTTTCACAGTTGGGGCTGAAAAATGGCTCTGAACTTTCCGATAAGCATTGTGCTCGGTCCAAATATCAGGGCTATCAATATTAGATGTTTTCCTGATTTCTTAGTTCAGTGATGATGTCAGAGCGCCAGAAGTCTGTCTGTCTGTCTGTCTGTCTGTAGCTCTCTCTCTGTGTCTCTGTGTCTCTCTCTCTGTCTCTCTGTTTCTGTCTCTGTCTGTCTGTGTCTGGCTGTCTGTCTGTCTGCCTGCCTCTCTCTCTCTGTCTCTGTCTCTCTTCTCTCTCTCTCTCTCTCTCCTCTCTCTCTCTCTCTCTCTCTCTCTCTCTCTCTCTCTCTCTCTCTCTCTCTCTGTGTAACCTTTGAAAAGTGCGATCATTCATTCATTCATTCATTCATTCATTCATTCATTCATTCATTCATTCATTCATTCATTCATTTGTTCATTCATTCATAATCTCTCTCTCTGTCTCTCTCTCTGTCTCTCTCTCTCTCTGTGTCTCTCTGTCTCTGTTTCTCTCTATCTCTATCTCTATCGCTTTACGACAACAGCCACTTAACAACACAACATAACAGAAGTGAATGTAATGACACCACCCCCAACAAATCGGAGAAAAATGCAAACTGCACTTAATGCTTGGAACGACAGAATCAGTCTGTAACAACAGAAAAACCAAACCAAACCAAACAAAAAAAGCCCCCCAAATGAAAAGAAGAATATGAAAGGAAATGTCTTATTTGATGAAAACAGGGGCAGTACAATCAGCGCACTGACTGTTAGTCAGGGGCAGACGATAATGAGCAAACCGAGGTTCACACAACGCACCTGTGGTACTTCCTCACTCCTATAAATTATCTCTGTCTGTACCTTACCCTATGTTGTTGGATTTGGTTTTTTTTTGGTTTTGTTTGTTCTTTTGTTTGGGTTCCTCGGCTAGACTAGACCTCTGAGAATCACCAGTGGTGAGATTTTTGCGTACAGCAGTCGTTTCTGTGCCTATCAATTAAGGCAGCTGTATTATATTCCGATTTTATGGATGATGTATAAACACGACACCAATGTGTATTTTGTTGTTGTTAAGTTATACGTTCCCAACAGCACACAATGGACTACTTTTTCAAAAAAACGGTAGGGATTTTAAGCGTGTGCGCATGATGTTCTGTGGGCTTGCGCGACCTCAGCTTACAGTCTCATCTGAAGGATTTTCAAGGGGGGCGGCGGGGGGGGGGAGGGGGGGAGGGAATCGGCACAGATGTTCATTTCTTGCGAAAAAAATGTTTTTGAAAACACGTCTCGGTGGTGGCTCGATTCTAGGGGGTCAGATCGCGAGCGCAACACTCTAACCACCGGGCTATCCTGCCCCCCAAAAGAATGCTAAAGGTAAGGTAAGGTAAGGTATAGGTGTCCCATAACCTGTGTGGTCGTAGGGGAGCGAGGCGTCAGAGACCTCAGCTTCTCTAGGGGGCCAGCCTACTGACGGCAGCGCGCATCTTCTCTCCCTCTCGCTGCTTTACCTTCCCTGACCCTAAAGAGAGCAGGTACCCATTTACAGCTAGGTAAACTGGGGGGGGGGGGGGGGGGGGGGCTGTACTGAAGCCAAGGCGCGCAAACGGTCACCCATCCAGTTGGCAACCACGCTCGACGCTGCTTAACCTTGGCTGGGAGGAAAGCGAGCGCTCTGACCATTGAGCTATCCCGTCCCCGAAAAGGATGCCGTGAAAGGAAAAATGTTTGTTTCTGGTGGTCATCATGTGGGTGATACAATGAGTGCACTGAGTGACAGGGGCAGACAACAATGAGTGCACTGAGGGACAGGGGCAGACAACAATGAGCACAGCTGAGGGACAAGGGCAGACAACAATGAGCACAGCTGAGGGACAAGGGCAGACAACAGTGAGTGCACTGAGGGACAGGGGCAGACAACAGTGAGTGCACTGAGGGACAGGGGCAGACAACAATGAGTGCACAAGTGAGGGACAACAGCACTAGACAGCAGACAACAAATCGAGCACAGAACAGCATGAGGGACACAGCAACAGCACGACACACACACAAACGCACGCACGCACGCACGCACGCACGCACGCACGCACGCACGCCGCACGCACCACACACCACACAACCACCACACACACACACACACACACCATCTGTCGCACCTCTTCACCCCTTTATCTCTGTATCTTGACTGTATGTTGTTGGGTTTATCAGTTTTCTTTTTGTTCTATGTCTAGAGCTCCCAGGTTCACCAAAAGGTGTGATTTTTATAATCATAGTGACCGTTTTGCCCAGCATTAAGATAACCGCAATCTGACTTCAGGGAATGATGTCATAACACGATACCTTTGTACCTTCGGTTTAAAAAAAAAAAAAGTATTTTTGTCATCAGTTCATGTTCTTGTGTGTGTGTGTGTGTGTGGTGTGTGTTGGGGTGTGTGTGTGTGTGTGTGTGTGTGTGTGTGTGTTGTTTGTGTGTGTGTGTGTGTGTGTGTGTGTGTTGTGTGTGTGTGTTGTGTGTGTAGTGTGTGTGTGTGTGGTGTGTGTGTGTGTGTGTGTGTGTGTGTGTATGTGTGTGTATGTGTGTGTGTGTGAGTGTGGTGTGTGTGTGTGTGTGTGTGTTGTGTGTGTGTGTGTGTGTGTGTGTGTTGTGTGTGTGTGTGTGTGTGGCATGCGCACACAAGTGGCTTACTCTTCCGAAAGGCAGGACGGGTTTAAACGTGTGGCGGAAGATATTCTATGTGCGTTCACATACGGGACCTCGGTTAATGATCTCCTCCGAAGGACTTTGGGAAGAGTGGAGTCAATACTCCATCTATGCTGATATCAATGAAAAAAATCCCTTTGAACGGGCATCTCGGTGGTGGCTCGTACCCAGGCTCGATCACGGGCCATTCAATTGCGAGCGCGTTTCCTAACCACTAGGCTATCCCCGCCCCGTTTACCTTATGTGTTTCTGTGTCTCCCCTCCCCCCCAACCTTCTGCGTTTTTCTACCCCCCCCCTTTTGTGCATAAAGATCTTGTCTGAAATGAACCATTGTGAATCTTCTATTGGATTATTATCACAGGGTTGTGTGTGTGTGTGTGTGTGTGTGTGTGTGTGTGTGTGTGTGTGTGTGTGTTGTGTGTGTGGTGTGTGTGTGTGTGCGTGTGTGCGCGCGCATTGCGCACTTGCACGCGTGGATATTATATGCATGTTGTGGTATTGCATTGCACTAAGCCCTTTACCTTGTCCTTTACACTTCACGCTTTTGTTCTGTGTCCAGAAGTCCACAAAAGACTGAGCACAATAGCTACAGCACGAAGCCAGAAATAGAAAAAAGTTCAACACCGTCGCTGTTGAGTCATCCCTCCTTTATTTGCCCGAACCCCCTCCCTCCTCCCTCCCTCATCATACCCACACACACACCACCATGCACACGCACACACACACAACACACACACACAACACACACACGCACGCACGCACACAAACACACACACACCGCCACACACACAACCAGCACACAACACAAACACACACACAACACTACACACACAACCCCCTTTCACACACATACACACACGATGAACGCACCCACACACATACCCCCACCCCAACACACACACACACACACACACACACACACACACACACGACGCACACACACAGACGCGCACCACACGCACACACGTGCGCACACCACACAACAGACAAACAGACGACACAATACAGACACAGACATGCACATACACAGACAGACACACAAACACAACACAGACACAGACACAGACACCACACACACCACAAACACAACGACACACACACACACAAACAAAACACACCAGCCCCCCCCCCACACAACACACACACCACACGCACACACACACACACTCACACACACAGACACACACAAACACACACAAACAGACAGACACACAAACAGACAGACAGACACACACACACACACCCGTACACACACACACACACACACACACACACACACACACACACACACACACACACACACACACACACACACACACACACACACACACACACACACACACACACACACACACACACTGTCTGAGCATCGATCTGAAGAAACAAAAAACGGTACCACTCTGTGTCGGTCACTTTCCATCGCGACAGCTGTCAATTAGACAGAAACATTGGTGAAGGTGTGTGTTTGTGCGTGCGTGCGTGCGTGCGCGCGCGCGCGCCCGTGTGTGTGGTGTGTGTCTGTGTCTGTGTCTGTGTGTGCGTGCGTAGTGTGTGTGTATGTGTGTGTATGTGTGTGTATGTATGTGTGTGTATATGTGTGTGTATGTGTGTGTATATGTGTGTGTGTGTTTGTGTGTATGTGTGTGTATGTGTGTGTGTGTGTATGAGGGAGGGGGGTATTGTAAGGTGAGGGTTGAGGGGCGGGGATGATGATGGTGGTCTTTGAGGGCAAGGGTGGATGGAGAAGGTGGCAGAGGTACAAGATGGGGGAGAGGGAAGAAGGTGGGGACGGGGAGAGAGAGAGAGAGAGAGAGAGAGAGAGAGAGAGAGAGAGAGAGAGAGAGAGAAGAGAGAGAGAGAGAGATACAGAGACAGAGACAAAGAGAAAGAGAGAGAGAGAGAGAGAGAGAGAGAGAGAAGAGAGAGAGAGAGAGAGAGAGAGAGAGAGAGAGAGAAGACAGACAGACAGACAGACAGACAGACAGACAGACAGAGAAAGAGAGAGAGACAGACAGATAGAGACAGAGAGAGAGAGGGGGGGAGAGGGGTGCGAGTAAGTAAGAGGCCATGTTAATGTCTGGTGCTATTCAGAAAGAGAGACTGCTGGAAGTGAGGGGGCTTGACTATCGATATCATCTGTTGCCTGCTTACTTCCTTACTTCCTTACTGGGTGGAGGGCTACATCAGCACTGACAAGGATTGTCACTTTTGCTTAGTAGTCTGTTGGTGTGGAGTGGTGGGTATTGGTGTGTGTTGTTGGTGTTGTTGTTGTTGTTGTTGGTGGTGGTGTTTCTTTGGGGAATGATGTGTTGTTGTTGTTAAAGCGTGTGTGTGTGTGTGTGTGTGTGTGTGTGTGTGTGTGTGTGTGTGTGTGTGTGTGTGTGTGTGTGTGTGTGTGTGTGTGTGTGTGTGTGTGTGTGAGTGTGTGTGTGTTAGTGTGTGTTGTGTTGTGTTGTGTTGTGTTGTGTGTGTGTGTTTGTGTGTATGTGTGTGTGTGTGTGTTAGTGAGTTTGTGTGTGTGTGTGTTGTGTGTGACAGAGAGGAGAGAGAGGAGAGAGAGAGAGAGAGAGAGAGAGAGAGAGAGAGAGAGAGAGAGAGAGAGAGAGAGAGAGAGAGAGAGAGAGAGAGAATAGTTTATTGCGACAAGCTTTTAAGCCCATTCAAAGGGAAGTTGGAAAAGGGGAATTGGTACAAAACTAGTTTTTGAAATGGAATACAGAACATATATTAGCCCCAAACAACAATCGACATCATGGCATGGATTCCATATCGAGGTTTTCCAGTTATTACAGAAAATCAACGATACAAAATGTACTTGTAACCATGTAGTTGAATGCAGTTTTTTGACATTTCTGACTTTTTGTGGGAGAGTCTTCACTTCCCCTTCACCTGTCCGTAGTTCCGCGGATCGTGGGGGCACCACTGAAGATTTTGCAACCAGCTTCCTCCACTCCCGGGGAAAGTCTGCTGAGCAGCAATAACCCCCCCCCTTCTAAGTGGGGTTGATACGAGTACAGGCCTAAAAAATACCACTATGCGATGACTCTCTCTGAAAGAAAACATTATCTCTAAACGGTCACATTTCGAGGCTGCCCAAGAAAATGAGCCATATTGAGGTATTTTTTCCCCGTTTCTCAGCTAAAGCTCCGAGGTTTGCCAATGGTGAGTTTTGTCGACGTATGCGACCGTTTCTGCCCAACATTGAGGTAGCCGACATTCCGAATTCGGGGAACGATAATAATAATGATCACAGAAACAGGTGAATATATCAGTATGTTCTCTAGAAATAAATGTTATACACCAAATAGACACATTTCGACGATATGTGGCAAAAAGGAGCTGTGTTGAGATAGTAACCATTGTGCAGACCACTTAATTTGGCTCTCTCTCTCTCTCTCTCTCTCTCTCTCTCTCTCTCTCTCTCTCTCTCTCTCTCTCTCTCTCTCTCTCTCTCTCTCTCTCTCTCTCTCTGTATGGCGAGCAATAAATCAAATAACAAACAATCAATCATCTTCCAAATCAAATATAATCAAAGACATCTCTGCTGAAAAACTTAACAACCACTTCATCAATGTTTCTTCTAACGTAATTAGCAATGATAACTCAGAATCCAATGACCTCAATAAATTAAAACAATATTGCCAAGAAAAGCATATACCGTCAAAACTTCACTTACCATTCATGTCTGTTTCAGAGGTCTATAACTATCTGACTCACCTCAAACAATCCAGAACACGTGGTCTTGATGGAATAGACAGCAAAATATTAAAATTATCAGCTCCAGTTATCACAGACACCCTAACATATATATACAACCTATGCCTTGATAAGAACTATTTCCCCAACGCTTCAAATGTGCTAAAGTGATCCCCATCTACAAGTCAGGTGATACTTCAGATCCTTCAAACTATAGACCAATCTCTATTATACCTATCCTTTCAAAACCCCTGGAAAAACATATGAATAAACACTTAGTCCATCATATAGAAACCAATAACTTACTCCATCCTAATCAGTCTGGATTTAGACAAAAGCACTCGTGCCAGACAGCACTAACCAGTCTTGTTGACAACTGGCTATCAAACATTAATGATAATAAATTTTGTGGAGTATTATTTGTTGATTTCAAAAAAGCATTTGATACAATTGACCACAAACTTCTCCTTAAAAAGCTAGAACTGTATAACATTTCAACAAAAACCATACAGCTACTAGATTCCTATCTTACAAACAGGCAACAGTGTGTCTCAATAGCTACATCAACATCCAAACTAAAAACCATTCATTATGGAATACCACAGGGATCCATATTGGGACCAATTCTCTTTTCATTATACATAAATGACCTCCCTTTACATATCCATTCCAAATGTGAACTATTTGCTGACGACACAACCATACATACGAGCCATAACAACATTGACTATCTTGCAACCATATTACAAAAAAGCACTGACGAACTTGTCAAATTGACAGAACAAAACCACATGTCAATTCATCCCCAAAAAACAAAATGCATGCTTATCACCACCAGACAAAAGCGACAAAATTTATCACATAAACTGTTTAAAATCTACATAAAAAATGAAGCAATTGAACAAACCTCTCACCACAAAGTACTAGGAGTAACAATTGATGAAAATCTCAGCTGGTTCTACCACATATCTCATCTATGCAAATACTTGTCCCAAAAAGTTTACCAGTTGACTAAAATTAAACACTTTCTTGACTTCAACTCAAGGAAACTGTTCTTTCAAGCTTATATACAATCCTCAATAGACTATGCAGCAACCCTGTGGGATTCTGCCAGTGCAAATACCATGAAACCGTTACTTAGCCTGTATAAACGTGGTCTTAAACTGGTCCTTTTGAAGAAAACAACCTTGCAAGAAGTGGACTATAATCAGTTGAATATTCTTCCCCTACACCAACGACTAAAATATAACAAAGGCATCATGATGTTTAAGATAATGACAGGAAATGTCCCCACACCCTTAAAAGATAATTTCCCAATAAATCATTCCAGAAATATGGAAAAGCCAAGAGTCCCAATCCCAAGAATAGACTTGTTCAAATCTAGTTTACTATACTCAGGTCCTACCCTGTGGAACTCCCTTCCTGATTCAATTAAACAGCACCAATCATTAACAACCTTCAAAAATCACCTCCTAAACCACTTAAAACATCAAAAATAACAAACCACACCTCCCCCCTCTCCCCCCCCCTCTGTGTGTGTTTGTGTGTGTGTGTGTGTGTGTGTGTGTGTGTGTGTGTGTGTGTGTGTGTGTGTGTGTGTGTGTGTGTGTGTGTGCGTGCGTGTGCGTTTAAATGTTTCACATGTATCTTACCATTGTATCATTGTAGCTGATTTTTAAGACTGAGTTTCACTATCCCACTTGTTATATAATAAAGATATTTAGCATCCTTATCAGTAGCCTACACTTACAATCTCTGTCTCTGTCTCTGTCTCTGTCTCTGTCTCTGTCTCTCTCTCTCTCTCTCTCTCTCTCTCTCTCTCTCTCTCCCCCCCCCCCCCCCCCCCCCCGAATGTCTCACCTATTACCATCCATTTTTAGTCATATTTTGTACTTCCTTTTTGATAATCATGTGTGACGAATGTAATCGATTTTATGTAAAATTTTGATTAATGATCGTTAAAAAAAACAATCAAAACAACCTGAATAACTTTGTCCATTACCACATATATATAATTAAAACACAAATTTTATGATGTAATCATAAGATTGATATGATATTAGGGTATATATATTTTAAAATATGTGCCTGACAGCGGATAGAGTATTCGTGTATTCTTTATGATTTTATTCAGAATTCAAGGCATATATTTTCCTTAGAATGCAGTTTATTGATGAAATGTGTCAGAACCGGTGAAAATGTGTGTGTGTGTGTGTGTGTGTGTGTGTGTGTGTGTGTGTGTGTGTGTGTGTGTGTGTGTGTGCGTGCGTGCGTGTGTGTGTGTGTGAGAGTGTGTGTATGTGTGTGTGTGTGCGAGCGTGCGTGTGTGTATGTGTGTGTGTGAGTGTGTGTGTGTATGTATGTGTGTGTGTGTGTGTGTGTGTGTGTGTGTGTGTGTGTGGTGTGTGTGTGTGTGTGTGTCAGTGTGTGTGTATGTGTGTGTTTGTGTGTGCATGTGTGTGTGAGTGTGTGTGTATGTGTGTGTTTGTGTGTGTGTATGTGTGTGTGTGTGTGTGTGTGTGTGTGTGAGTATATGTTTGTGTGTATATGTGTGTGTGAGAGTGTGTTTGTATGTGTGTGTGTGTGTGTGTGTGTGTGTGTGTGTGTGTGTGTGTGTGTGTGTGTGTGTGTGTGTGTGGTTGTGTGAGTGTGTGTGTGTGAGTGTGTGAGTGTGAGTGTATATTTGTGTGTGTATGTGTGTGTGAGAGTGTGTTGTGTGTCTGTGTATGTGTCTGTGTGTGTGTGTCTGTGTGTGTGTCTGTGCGTGAGTGAGTGTGAGTGTGTGTAAAACATTATCCGATTGAAAAAAATGATATGCCTATTTTTTTGAAACATCTAGGATGTTTTATGTTGTTGTTGGTTTTTTCTTATTTTTTATATTTTTTTTATTTTTTTAAAATTTATTAATTTTTTTAAATTATAATTCTATTGGTAGTATGTCCCCCCCCCTCCAATAAGGATGCTAGTTTAAAAAAAAAATCCATTTCTATCCAAATGTATGATTTATATTACATGTACAATTTTTGATAGATAGTGGTGGATTGATGTTCTCTTGTTTGCTCCTTATCTACTAACGCTTTTCTTTTTTTCCATAATCAAAATTTTTTTTATTGTGATTTCTGATTTTTGTCTTCTGAAAGAGTGCATTTTATTACCTTATCATATATAATGTCCTTTATTCTTGTGTGTTGTTTGGTACTGCGTAAAGTCTTCTTGTTTAGTATATTTTCAACTTGATGTATCCCTGAAAAGGGCGGGGACTGGATGTAAAAAAGCACACGAGTGCTTATCTATTATCCTCGAATAAAAGACTTTGCCTTGCCTTGCCTTGCCTTGCCTTGCCTTGCCTTGTCTCTCTCTCTCTCTCTCTCTCTCTCTCTCTCTCTCTCTCTCTCTCTCTTCTCTCTCTCTCTCTCTCTCTCTCTCTCTCTCTCTCTCTCTCTCTCTCTTCTCTCTCTCTCTCCCTCAGTTCTCTACAGATAACGTCAGATCAGGATCAGAGACAGCATTTGGTTCTGACACAAGTCTTTAAGACCCTTGACTGGAATCCACAAAGGAAGCGAAAAGTGGGTCGACCAAAAAGACAGACCTGGCATGCGCAGAGGCATCGAAGCAGAGACGAAGGAAGACAGCCGGAATGACGTGGGCCGAGCTGAAGAGGATCTCCCAGAACCGAGTCCGTTGGAGGGAGGTGTTGTTGCGGCCCTATGTTCCCCAAGGAAATTTACAGGCACAAGTCAAGTAAGTCAAGTCTGTAAACTCCCTCCAGGATGTTCGTTATCAACCATGAAAGGAAAAAGAAAAGAAAAAGCCGAGAACAGTCGCTATGGCGTCCCTAATCCCAAATCACCATGGTTTTCTTTTGTTTACGTAAAAAAAACCCAGTGAGGTGGGTCATTTTTAAAAAAGTCTGTTACCGGAAGAATGACATGTGGATGTTCAAAGCAGAGAGAAGTGGGACAAGGGGGCAGGGAGGAGATGGGGGAGGGGGGAGGGAAGGGGGGGACAAAGGGGAGAGAAGACAAAAGGTTGTGGAGGTGGTCACTAGGAAAGAATTACTGGGGCGTTGTTAAGTTCTGGCCAGACCTCACACAGACAGAGATGTGGCTAACACACACCAGAGTAGACAGACACTACAGCATCCACAAAGGGAAATGACTAACGTATAACATACACCAGCGTAGACAGACAGACAGGCTAGCATACACCAGAGAAGACAGACAGACAGGCTAACATACACCAGAGAAGACAGACAGACAGACAGGCTAACATACACCAGAGAAAGACAGACAGGCTAACTCGCACCAGAGAAGACAGACACTACAGCATCCAGATAGAGAAGTGACTAACACACACCAGAGAAGACAGACAGACAGACAGACAGAGAAGTGACGAATACACACCAGAGAAGACAGACAGACAGACAGACAGACAGACAGACAGACAGACAGACAGACAGACAGACAGACAGAAGTGACGAACACACACCAGAGAAGACAGACACTACAGAATCCCAGACAAGCCTAGCTACTTTTCCTCCCCTCCTCCTCATCTCCTCTTCTGCCCTGACTCGTGTCTTGTTGTCAGCCTGTCCGTGTTCTGTTCTTCAGCTTGGTCTGAGGCTGTCTTTGGCACAGGTGTCCGCTTACTCTTGTCTGCTGGTGCCAGTGCCAGTGCCAGTGCCAGACAGACGGACGGACAGCTCTGCAAGAGATTGCTGGTCGTGTCAGTGTTGGTCATGTCACGGTTGTCAAGACTTGGTTGTCACAAAAACCCCCAGAGAAGACGTTTTAGCGTGGTGGTGTTACAGCTTCGTTAACTTCCAAACTTGGTTATTAAAAAAAAGCAGAGAGCTCGTTTTATTGTGGTGTTACAAATAGCTTAGTTGTCAAGACTTGGTTGTTAAAAAAACAGAGAGGATGTTTCAGTGTGGTTGTTATAGATCTTTGTTGTACAGAGTGAGGTTTTGGTCAAGGGTATGCGGT
>CM060320.1:44912448-44914948 GCA_030674155.1 Stramonita haemastoma | reverse complement strand
TTTTGCAGCCGCCCCATCTCTAACTCCCCCCACTTCCCTAGAAGGTAGGGGGTGGGGGTGGGGGGTAGGAGGGGGAGCAGGGAGGCTGCCAAAAGAGAACACATTTTGGCGACAGTATACAGGCAGAATGCTACTCACGTCCACAGCTGACATCATTTATGAGCTAGCTCTGTTGCCTGCAGGCTAAAAAAAATAAATAAAAAGAATAAAATAGTAAAAAAGGGGGGAAAAAGGGAAAAGGGGGCAATGACTGTTATTTGAGGAGACATTAAACCCTCCTATCTCTTATTGATCTCTTCTTCACTTCCATCACCCCCACCCCCACTGCCACCCCCATCCCTATCCCTATCTATCCTAGCCTGTCTTGCCTGGCATTCTCAATATTTTACTGTTCTGTTTTGAGAAAAAAAGGTTTTGTATTTGATTGTTGGGTTTGTTTTGGTTTGGTTTGGTTTTATTTTGATAGGTTTGTGGTTTGTTTGTTATCAGTTTTTTTTGTTAGTTTCTTGGCTAGAGCTGTGAGGTTCACCAATGCTGAGATTTCGCGTCTGTGACTGACCGTTTATTTACCCACCATGAAGGTAGCCGCATTCCAACTTCGTGGGAAGTCTACAGGGTTTGTTCACCCCCACTGAACGCTGACATGAATTACGGGATTTTTAACGTGCATATTTTGATCCTTGCAAAACTCTTGCAAAATCCTTGCAAGAGTTCTCCTCAACAGCTAGTACCTGCTGTTGCAGAACACCACCTCCCTGAGAGCCAGTGCGGCTTCAGAGCTAACAGGGGTACCACTGACATGGTCTTCGTGCTCAGACAACTTCAAGAAAAGTGCCGCGAACAGAACAAGGGACTGTACATCACCTTCGTTGATTTAACCAAGGCATTTGACACTGTGAGCAGGAAGGGCCTGTGGCAGATCATGGAGCGTCTTGGCTGTCCCCCAAAGTTTCTCAACATGGTGATCCAGCTACATGAAGACCAGCGTGGCCAGGTCAGAAACAGCAACGACCTCTCAGAGCCTTTCCCAATCACAAACGGGGTGAAGCAGGGCTGCGTTCTTGCACCAACCCTCTTCACTATCTTCTTCAGCATGATGCTTCAGCGGGCCACAGAAGATCTTGATGACGAAGACGGAGTTTTTTATACGCTACCGCACAGATGGCAGCCTATTCAACCTGCGGCGTCTTCAGGCCCACACCAAAACCCTGGAGCAACAAATTCGAGAGCTACTTTTTGCTGATGATGCTGCCCTTGTAGCCCACACAGAAACCGCCCTGCAGCATGTAACATCCTGTTTTGCAGATGCAGCCCAGCTCTTCGGACTCGAAGTCAGCCTGAAGAAGACAGAGGTTCTCTACCAGCCCGCACCTCAGGTAGCGTACCACCCACCTCACATTACAATTGGTGAGACAGAACTGAAGACAGTCCAGCAGTTTACCTACCTGGGATGCACAATCTCCTCTGACGCAAAGATTGATAAAGATGTAGACAACAGACTGGCAAAGGCAAACAGTGCTTTCGGCAGACTCTACCACCGTGTCTGGAAAAACAAACACCTGAAGAAAGACACCAAGATCAGTGTCTACAGAGCCGTGGTACTGACCACCCTCCTGTACGGCTTTGAGTCATGGGTCACATACAGACACCACCTGCGAATTCTGGAACGCTTCCACCAACGCTGTCTCCGCCCATCCTCGACATCCACTGGAGCGACTTCACCACGAATGCTGAGGTGCTGGAGCAAGCAGGGATCACCAGCATTGAGGCCATGTTGCTGAAAACGCAGCTACGCTGGGCAGGGCATGTCTCTAGAATGGAGGACCATCGCCTACCGAAAATGGTTCTCTACGGTGAACTTTCCACCGGACACCGCTACAGAGGCGCACCAAAGAAGAGATTTAAAGACTCTCTGAAGAAATCTCTGTCAGCCTGCCTCATAGACCATAACCAGTGGTCAGTCCTTGCTGTTGACCGGCAGGCCTGGCGACACACTGTGCATCAGTCGGTCTCCTCCTTTGAGGACAATCGCAGAGCGGCCCTTGAGGAGAGGCGAATGAGGAGGAAGAACCGCGTCCCCTCTACATCAACCCCAGATTCGACTTTCCCCTGCAGCCGCTGCGGCCGGGTTTGTTTGTCACGCATTGGACTGAACAGCCACCAGCGAGCCTGCACCAGACGTGGACAGTGCCCTTAATCTTCGTTCGCGAAGCCAAGCCATGATTTTGATCCTGTGTATACACAACCGAAGGGAATTGAAGCACTGGCAGGTCTGCACTTGAAACTGACATTATAGATCGGAAAACTCCCTACCCTTTATCTCACTAGGCGTCGCCAAGATTCGAACCCATGAGTTCATGGACCCAAGGATTGAAGTTGAACGGTCTAAGCCGTAGCGTCTGTCGTTGGTTTTATTATATTATAGCGTTTGTTTGTTGCTTATTTTCTTCTGTTTTTGTCTTGTTGTGTGGTTGTAAGTATACTGTGATGATGGAATTCT
>CM060320.1:44904948-44907448 GCA_030674155.1 Stramonita haemastoma | reverse complement strand
TATACTCTTTGGGACACGTATTTGCATAGATGAGATATGTGGTAGAACCAGCTGAGGTTTTCATCGATTGTTATTCCTAGAACTTTGTGATGAGAGGTTTGTTCGATTGCTTCCTTTCTTATGTGGATTGGAAACTGTTTATGAGGTAGATTTTGTCGCTTTTGTCTGGTGGTGATCAGCATGCATTTTGTTTTTTGGGGAGAGAGAGAGAGAGAGAGAGAGAGAGAGAGAGAGAGAGAGAGAGAGAGAGAGAGAGAGAGAGAGAGAGAGAGAGAGAGAGAGAGAGAGAAAGAGAGACAGACAGACAGACAGACAGACAGACAGACAGACAGAGATGATAGAAAATGGGAGATTTCTAGCATAGAATGACCAGAAAGAGGGGGATGACATGCTATTTATTACTGAAACAGCCTTTGACATCCCCAAGGGGGAAATTTCAATTTCAAATTTCAAATTGGTAAAGTGAGAAGTCGAAAAATCCTAGACAGTTACATCCTAAACGCACACACACACATGCCACTTTTAAAGCAGGCATGGGCACCTAGCTTACTTTTGCTGTCAAAGCTTTAGGCCTGAGCCCTGTGTTAAAGGCATCCTTCTTCTTCTTCTACGTGGTCGGGTGCTCAGACAGCAAGCAACTGTTGTTTGTCTGTCACATGAGCGAAAAATGTAATGCGTTGCGCTGCCGTTAACCGCCTTCCAAGTCAAGCCCAGCACATCGAACTTTGTTTTTTGAGAGAACATTTATTTATTTATTTATCTATTCTTTTATATCGAGGATAATGGAATAAGCACTTAGTTATTATTTTTTTTTTTTACATCCATTCGCCATGTATATGTTTTGTAAAATATTTTCATTTGTTCCCAGCGACATACAGTGGCCTACTCTTACGAAAAGCGGATCGTTAAAAGTGTCTGTGGAAAAAAAAGTAGGAAAATGGACCAAGAAGGCAGAAAATAGACGAAGGCGGAAGTAACAGGAAGAAAAAGAACACATTAGAAAAAAAAAGGAAAAGATAGAAAAGAGGGAATTTCTAGCACAGTTTCCCGAATGATGCCCCCACCCCCCCTCGTCTTTTGCTCTTTTCGAGAATAATGGAATAAGCACTCGTACTTATGTGCTTTTAAGATCCAGTCCCCGTGTGTATGCAGTTTGGTCAATTTTATCATCCGTTCCCACCGCGTACCGGCACACATGGCCTACTTCTCCATAAAGTGGAACGGGCTTTAACGTGTACCCAAGATGTTCTGCGTGCGTTTGCATACAGGACTTATGTTTAGAGTCTTATCCTAAGGACTTTTTGGGAGAGTAGAGTCGGCACTGATGTGAACTCCATCTTTCTGTCTCCATCATGGTTCGATTCCCGTTGGAGGGATTTTTCCCCTGGAGTTAACATCAGTACTGACTCCACTCTCCCCAAAAGTCTTTCGGATGAGACTGTAAACCGAGGCCCCAGTGTGTGAACGCACGCAGAACATCTTGCGCTCACGTTAAATCCTGTTCCGCTTTTCGTAAGAGTAGGCCATTGTGTACCGGTGGGAACAGATGACAATATTTACACAACTGCATACAACGGCGACTGGATGAAAAAAACACATGCGTGCTTATCCCATATCCTCGATATAAAAGAATAAAATAAAAATAAAATAAAATAAAATAAAAATGTTTGTTTGTCAATTCTTTGCTCTGTTCTTTGTAACCTCAGGCGTTCGCGTCATCTTGACTGGTGTTGACAAGTTTGCATTCAAGGAGAAAGGCTCATTTTGACAGAACGAAATTGCAATTATTGTTATGGAGAAAATGATATTTGCTGTTGTTGTTGTGTTGTTTTTCTTCTGAAAGAAGAGAAGACCGACCTGCTAAACAATGTGTTGGGTGGGTTAGTGTGTGTGTGTGTGTGTGTGTGTGTGTGTGTGTGTGTGTGTGTGTGTGTGTGTGTGTGTGTGTGTGTGTGTGTGTTGTATGTGATGTGTGTGTGTGTGTGTGTGTTTGTGTGTGTTTGTGTGTGTGTGTAGTGTGTGTGTGATGTATGTGTGTGTGTGTGTGTGCGTGCCACAAACGCACGCCCACCTGTATGTGTTAATGTGTGTGTGTTTGTATGTATGTGTGTGTATGAAAAAGATAGAAAGAAAGAAAGAAAGAAAGAAAGAGAGAAAGAGAAGAGAGAGAGAGAGAGAGAGAGAGAGAGAGAGAGAGAGAGAGAGAGAGAGAGAGAGAGAGAGAGAGAGAGAGAGAGAGAGAGAGCATTGAATACTGAACACTGAAATGGTTTAATGTATTTCAGCCTTTGGCCACAATACAATTCGAAAGGAAGAAGAAAAAATGAAGAAATGAAATACAGCTTCACGTAATCTTTGAGAAAACCTTGCCATAATTATACACCTTAGCATGCACCCAAAAATGTACTTCAGAAAATGCATATTCCAAAACTATACAAACAGTGCTAGCTGACTTATACTAACAATTAAAACATGTCTTAGCTCAAAGTTACAGAACAAA
>CM060320.1:44894948-44899948 GCA_030674155.1 Stramonita haemastoma | reverse complement strand
CTGTCTTCCTTCTTTCCGCTTCCTGGCACAGCACAGTGCACAAATCCAACATAACTCAGTCAAGAGTGCTAAATTTAGCGCGCCCTTTCCTTTTACCTAGTCCAAGTGGGGTCAGTTCCTACTGTAAATAGCACCAGCTGGCCCCCCCCCCCCCACCTAGATTGGGATGGGGTGGATTAATTAGCAGCCAAGAGGAGCTGAAAGTGGGGGAAACTGACAGCTGTGACAGAGGTCTGCAAAGTAGGTTTTCGAGGAACCGTGTCCGTACTATCCTTGCTTTTTCTCCTCGCAGCTATTACATGGCGTATATCCTTTATCGGACACGCAATCGCCGAAATAGTTGAACCGGTTCACTGTCCATAGGGGTTTGAACAGCTGCTCTTGTTGTCTAGTCTTATTCCCTCGGTGTCGTTTGTCTTCAGTGTGAACTTGAATGTGCTGATCTCAATACCAAACCATTCAGATTTTATGTCCAGGAATTCCGCCCATTTTTAGCAACATGTTCTCTTTTTCTGGTCGCGACATGAATGTTGTCAGTGAAGTGTGGATGAATGAGGGTTCTGTCTGCCTCCTATACACACTGTTCCAAAATAGCCCTAGGTTAGCCTTTCAGCGAATCAGTCAGGCGTGTTTCGTGTTCGAGAAAGATGGTGAAGAGAACTTTAGAGAGAGAGAGAGAGAGAGAGAGGAGAGAGAGAGAGGAGAGAGAGAGAGAGAGAGAGAGAGAGAGAGAGAGAGAGAGACAGACAGACAGACAGAGACAGAGAATGAGACAGAGACAGAGAGAGAACACACAACAGCAGTGTCTGACTCCCACCACAGTGGGACAGAACCAATCAATCCATGCAACACATTATTTTCTACAGAATGACAGACAGGACTCTGGTAGGCTAGGCTAGCTTTTCCACACCAAAAACCCTTCTCCCATCCTGCCAGCTTTGTTTCTGAGGTTGGAGCTCCAGACCTGACATCACCTAGCAGACAGCAGCAGCAGCAGCCAGCCTCTTTGTCAGCAGCATGAAAAGAGCAGTGTGCAGTCTGGTCTTTGCCATCCAGTGTTGAGGGAGGAAGGAAGGGGAGCAAGCAGACAGTAGAGAGGGATGATGGGTACAGAGGATTGTACCCCTGACTCTGTCTTACTTTGCTCTCCAAGTTTCCTTTTATTTCAGCCAGGCAAGGTCCACACACACACGCACCCTGCTGTGATGCTTTCATGCCCACTGTCTGCTCTGGTTCCTCTGAAAATTTCTAGCTGACTGCGTGTGTTCAGATTATCCTACGATCCCATCTCCGCTTTCTGGTGTCCTTTTGTTCGTTTTTTTTTTTTAAACTGGGGGTTCTGTCTTTCTTTCTTTCTGTCTTTCTTTTTTTTTTGGTGGTGGTTTTCGTTTCTGAACTTTTGAGAAGTTTGGATTTACAGACTTTTGTTTTGATGTTGTTCTGACTGACAAATGCAAAGTAGACTCTGTAGCCTTAAGTGGGTATTATCAATGTTATATAGCAAGTTCTGTTATGTTTATCATTCGTCTGTGTGTGGGTTTTTCGATCTTCGGAAAATTTTTAAGCCAATGTGTGAGTTGGTCATGCTTATTTTTTAATCTTCTCGTTTTAGATGGTGTAAACCTGTGCTTAACTCTTAAATGCAGTTGCTCCCTGTTGTATGAATTTAGATTTGATAGATTTACATAACCAGAAAATTGGTCTCTGTCTGTCTGTCTGTCTGTCTGTCTGACGTATGTGTCTGTTTTTCCATGTGTTCGTGTTAGTGTCGATCTTTGTCTCTTTACTTTTTCCCTTCTTTTTCTCCTTCTGTAGCATTCTCCTATCATTTTTAGTTTCCCTTTGAATTACATAGAGTAAATACTGTTTAAGAGACTTTGTGTATGATATGTGACATATGCAAAGAGTGGAGAGGATGGGGGCACATTTTTGTCATTCTATTCATTTTGTGCTTTTCATTTTGTAATATCATTGAATATATTTATTTGTTTTTCAAAATGATTATTATGCACAACAATTTTATTTGCTCTAATTAAAAAATACAAACTATATTAAAGCTTTGCAAATATAAAACGCAAGGTTACATAGTAAAAGTGTGGGGTGGAGTAGAATCATCAAATCTTCGCTGTCGATAATGACTGATTAATTAAGAAGTGCAGTTTCAGTAGCTTACACTGGGCTGTCAAGATTCTGTTGTGGTGTATCGACAATCCGGTAAAGAATATATCAATACTAATCACTATACCTAATGCTAATAATATTTGAATTCTGTGTTGAAAGCACAGCAGCACTGTTAGACTCCATGTTTCGCTGTGCCAGTCCTGATCCTAAGAAGTGACAGCCCCGACACTGTTTCTGAGGTGGGCAGGGCTATAATATAAACACCATGTCTGGATTGGATAGGGTTATGAATAATCATACCCTTTTGAAACGGTTGAAATGTCCAGTTACCTGCTCATGCACTTGCAGATATTGATATATCAAAATTCATAAGATTTGCAGGTATTTTTTGAAATTTGATTTGATGTCTTTAACCCGTGTAGACTGTGCCTTTTACAGAAATTTACTTACCTTAGAAAAAAATGTCCTGAGTCTCTAATATTGTTTGTTTATCATTTTGCGATGAATTCTTGCTTTTCAGTTCCTGTTGGTATTGATAATACTTTTGGATGTATTGCTGTAAGGTTTCTTTTCTCCTGTTGAACTTGTTTGTTATCCTCCATTCCCCAAAAGGGGCGAAAGGAATTAAATCTTGAATCTTGCTCCTTGTTACTGTAACAGAGCGGACATGTGTGATGTCCCATCTCTGCACAAACCTCGGGAACACGGCACAGCTAGTCAGTTTAGAATGTGACCTCTATAAAGAGGTTGCATAAATATACATTTCACCGTGGAGGCGAAGTGCATGCAACGAAGCGTTTTCGACACTACCCAAGGAATCAGAGCATCGACAATTCACAGGTGTGTCTCTAAATAGAAACACGACGCTGCGAATGCGCGCTCCGTTCACATGGGAGATAATCTAATTACCGCCCCATCACATCCACCACCGGCCAACTTGTACCGCGTCCGAGGTACGCTACCTGGCCAGCATATTTGATACTGTCCAGTAGCCCCTAATACTGCTAACTACAAAAAAATAATAATCCTACATGGGTCTTACACCCAATCCGAAGGTAGGCTACCTGGTTGCATATTTGATGCTGAAAACCAGTAGCCCCGACAACGGTTAACTACAAAACACTAACTCTACCTACTTGGGTCTTCCATCCCACTTCTGACACCATTTGTAACAGAGCGGACATGTGTGATGTCCCATCTCTGCACAAACCTCGGGAACACGGCACAGCTAGTCAGTTTAGAATGTGACCTCTATAAAGAGGTTGCATAAATATACATTTCACCGTGGAGGCGAAGTGCATGCAACGAAGGGTTTTCGACCACTACCCAAGGAATCAGAGCATCGACAATTCACAGGTGTGTCTCTAAATAGAAACACGACGCTGCGAATGCGCGCTCCGTTCACATGGGAGATAATCTAATTACCGCCCCATCACATTACATAAACTCAGACAAGATAGATTGATAAAATTTTAAAAAGTGCGTCAGACGAACCAGACACAGACGCATTTTCTGGTTCTCTTATTCCTGTTCTTAGGCGTTTATCCCTATGTAGAATATTCATACTACAGCTTCACAGCATCTTTTTTTTTCTCTTTCGTTCTTTTCCAAATGGACCAGAATGCCTGCCCGTTAGAAAAGACAGAGCTACTCTCTGTTGCTGTAGGATGAATGGTGACTGTCTGCACGGTCGGCAAGGTCTAGCATTCGATTTGTGATTATATCCACGTCCCAGCGGAGATTTCCGACTCAAGATGGCATATCCATCAACCAAATCATCCTTGAATAGCGGCGTTGGTACCATCCATACCTGACTGCCTTCCTGGTGACGCTCCTTCATTTTTGCTAACAGTCCCCTCGGAGTCGTCTGCTCGACTTTTCCCGCCAGTGATGGCGAATGGCGTTCTGTGCTGGGTTGTTACGACTCCCTGATGCTGGTGATGTATGCTCCTTCTGTCTGAACACAGTGTGGAGGCTGTCCCTTCACGTCTGGCGCGCGTGAGGTTGGGGATCGGGGTGGGGGTGGGGTGGGGTTGGGGGTTGTCTTTGCAGCAGAAGACCAGTCTTTCTGTTCGAACCTGTTCTGGCTTTTTGAGGTTGTGCCTTCGGTTTTCTGTTTGTGGTAACTGGTTTTTGAGGTTGTGCCTTCAGTTTTCTGTTTGAGATAACTGGCTTTTGAGGTTGTGCTTTCAGTATTGTGTTTGTAGTAACTGGCTTTTGAGGTTGTGCTTTCAGTATTGTGTTTGTAGTAACTGGCTTTTGAGGTTGTGCTTTCAGTATTGTGTTTGTAGTAACTGGTTTTTGAGACTGTGCTTTCAGTATTGTGTTTCTAGTAACTGGCTTTTGAGGTTGTGCTTTCAGTATTGTGTTTGTAGTAACTGGCTTTTGAGGTTGTGCTTTCAGTATTGTGTTTGTAGTAACTGGCTTTTGAGGTTGTGCTTTCAGTATTGTGTTTGTAGTAACTGGCTTTTGAGGTTGTGCTTTCAGTATTGTGTTTGTAGTAACTGGCTTTTGAGGTTGTGCTTTCAGTTTTGTGTTTGTAGTAACTGGCTTTTGAATTGTGCTTTCAGTATTGTGTTTGTAGTAACTGGCTTCTGAATTGTGCTTTCAGTATTGTGTTTGTAGTAACTGGCTTTTGAATTGTGCTTTCAGTATTGTGTTTGTAGTAACTGGCTTTTGAATTGTACTTGCAGTATTGTGTTTGTAGTAACTGGCTTTTGAATTGTGCTTTCAGTATTGTGTTTGTAGTAACTGGCTTTTGAATTGTGCTTTCAGTATTGTGTTTGTAGTAACTGGCTTTTGAATTGTGCTTTCAGTTTTGTGTTTGTAGTAACTGGCTTTTGAATTGTGCTTTCAGTATTGTGTTTGTAGTAACTGGC
>CM060320.1:44884948-44889948 GCA_030674155.1 Stramonita haemastoma | reverse complement strand
GTTGATACAAGTTTACAGAATGTCACTTCTTTTTGGTAGGGGAGGGGGGGGGGAGTGTTGATTTTCTTCAGCAAGGTGTTAGTGCTGGTATTGCTTGTGTTGTTGTGTTACGATGTTACCAGACATGGCCAGACCTAGGCTCTTTTTGTGTTGCTTTTCTCAGAATGTGCCGGTCCGTGGGGAGCTTTTAGTGTTGAGCTGCATAAAGCCACCAGCCCGGAGAAGCCTTGCTGTGTAGTGGTGTTACTGGGTCACCTCTGTGCTGTCTAGCAGTTCGTGTTCTGACCCAGGACTCAGATTTCCGGAAGCAGATTGACTTGGTAGATTCCCACTATTCATTTATTTATTTATTTATTTATTTATTTATTTATTTATTTATTTATTTATGTATACCACTTAATGTCACAGCAGAGTTCTCTGCGTGAAATTCGGGCTGCTCTACCCAGGGAGAGCACGTCGCCGCAAGTGCAGCGCCACCCATAATTTTTTTCTTTTCCTGTCTGCAACTGTTTTTGTTTTCTTATCAGAATGGCTTTTTTCGACAGAATTTTGTAGCCAGGGACAACTCTCTTGTTGCTTTGGGTTCTTTTACGTGCGCTAAATTATTTTGTGTAAATCACGGGACCTCGGTTTATCGTCTCATTAAAAAAAAACTAGCACCCAGACGACCACTCATGGTCTAATGGATGGGTGAAAAGTTTCGGGCCCAAACTGGGATCAAACCACCGCACATTTCCTATCAGGACTTTTCTCTTTCGAGGCATGTGCGTTACCTCTAGACCACCAGTCCACCAGATGCCCACTATAACATGATGAATGTCATCACGTCCTTCTGGTGACAGTCTCCCACCCGGTACCGTTTAAAAACTGCTAAAGCTGACGTAACAGTGAACTTTACTGCAAGCAGGGATGAAAGTTGACTATTTACCAAAGGTAGACACTGGAATCGGATGTGCTGGGCCTGACTTGACAGATGCTTTATTTTATTTTATTTTTTTAATACCACTTTATGTCACAGCAGATTTCTCTGCGTGAAATTCGGGCTGCTCTCCCCGGCGAGAGTGCGTTCCACAAGTGCAGCGCCTACCCATTATTTTTTTTTAATAATTTTTTTAATACAGCTCCGGGCCACCATGGGACTCCAACTCCCCGATTTTTCCTCAGGGATGGTGTCTAAATATGACACCTGTGTGAATGCTGTTTTAAAAAAACAATTTTGTCATCCACTCCTACTGGCGCACAATGACCTGCTCTTCCGAAAGGCAGAACGGGGTTTTAACGTGTGCGCAAGATGTTCTGCGTGCGTTCGCACACGGGGCCTCGGTTTATAGTCTCATCCGAATGACTTTGACATTCAGTTCGATTTTTTCCCCCGTCAAACTGGGAAGTGAGAGCGAGGCTGGGAATCGAACCCAGAACCTCACGGTTTACTTGTTGGCAGGCGAACGAACGTCTTAACTATCCTGCCACCTTCCTTAATGGCAGCACAACACATTTTCAGCTCAAATGTTACTGGTTGTTGCTGTATGAGCGTTTGACGGAGATAAAACGTTAAAATTAAAATCAGTGACATTAAAATCAGTGACATTTTTCTTGAGATTACAGTGATGATGGACAAAGATGGCAGGGTGCTATGGAAGGTCAGCCAGGCTTGAAACTTCATGATAAAATCAGTCAGGCAAACCGGATTTGTACACTTGACATTGCCGAACTTGTGCCTGTTGTTTATTAGTCTTGTTCAATGTTTTTTTTCTTTTTTTTTTTCTGATCACTGCTCTTCCACAACATCTTCGTTCCAGTGAACCGCAAATGCCCCAGATTATTCTTCCAGGTCTGTTGGGAGATGTGTGATATCGTGAAACTTTCTGATGATGGCTCTTCAGGGTCATGGCATTACGCTTGAGTTTGTTTTTTTTTTATCTGCGCGGTTTTCCATGCCGTTTGTTGTTAAAGAGAGAGAGGTCCGTGGTCTTGTTGGATGGAACAACGCCTCGCTGGCATGATTTCAACTTCTCTCGTTCTAGGCTGTTGGATGATGATAGCATCTGTCCTGTTATGTTCCCTGCCTCCTCCACTGCACCCCCAATATGCTATTCATATATTCACCACCCACCACCCACCATTCACCATCCCCGTATCTCTCTCTCTCTGTATCTCTCTCTCTCTCTCACTCTCTCTCTCTCTCTGTATCTCCTCTCTCTCTCTCTCTCTCTCTCTCTCTCTCTCTCTCTCTCTCACTCTCACTCTCTCTCTCCCCCACCCACCCACCCTCTCTCTCTCTCTCTCTCTCTCTCTTCCTCCCTCCCTCCCTCTCTCTCCCCTCTCTCCCTCCCTCCCTCCCTCCCCCTTTCTCTCCCTCCCTCCCACCCACCCACCCACCGAACCCCACCGCACCCTCTTCTGAAAATGGCTCGTAAAAAGTTCAGCAGAGAGACATAAATATATTCCGCCTGATCTGATTCTAAGATGTGAGGGAGGGATCATTTAGAGCGTGGTTCATTGTGATGGAGGTTGAACCAGTCCCAGCAAGCGATCGATGCTGTCAAGGTTTTAACTCCCTTGCGGTTGATGTCAATTTTCCGTCTGTTCAATTCCGACAACTCTTGTCAGCGTGAAAGCAGCAGCAACTTCGTTTGGCTTGATGTCATTGTCAATAAACATCCTTGCATTCTATTGCCACCATTTTTTTTTCTTTTTGGATATTCTGTCTCCAGAATGTCTTCATTTCAATAATTTGAAGATCACTTCTTTTTTTTTTTTTTTGCCCTTGCGTGGAAATTTAGATTGAGGGGGTATAGAAAGCCACGTAAACATGTTTGGCCAATTCTTAGCGAAACATGATTCGCTGTGATAGGATCAAAAGCAAGGGAAGAGGAATAAAAAAAAAAGCCCACCCACGTCTTTAATGACCCATACAGAAATTATTAGATATATTCACATGGTTCATTTCTCGCATTAAACATTCGTGTCTTGAATAAATAAAAATTGATAATGACCAATATCTGTAGTATAGAATACATCTATGAAAGTTCAATAGAGTTTACACAAGCGCGCACACGCACGTATACACGCACACGTTCAACACATACACACACACACACACACACACACACACACACACACACACACACACACACACACACACACAACACACACACGAGCACGTTCAACACACACACACACACACACACACACACACACACACACACACACACACACACACACACACACACACACACACACACACACACACACACACACACACACACACACACACACACGGACGCGTTCAACACACACACACACACAAACACACACACAAACACAAACACAAACACACACAAACACACACAAACACACACACATCTTGCGCACACGTTTAAACCTGTTCCACTTTTCGGAAGAGAAAGCCATTGTGTTCCAGTTGGAACGGATGTCAAAATTGATAAAACAGTATAACACGGGGACTGGAAGTAAAAAAGCACATGAATACTTCTTCCTGTATCCATGACATAGAAGAACGAAATAAAACAAAGAATAAAAAAAAAACGGCATGCACGCATGCACACCCGCACGGACGCACACATGCACAATTAAACAAACACACGCACGCACGCACTCACCGACGCACTCACCGACGCACACACATATGCACGCCCGCACACCCGCCCGCACACCCGCCCGCACACACAGATTCAAGATTAAATGCATTTAACCCTTTTGGGGAATGGAAGATTACAAACAAATTGAACAGGAGAATAAACCTAACAACATCACACTTCGAAATATTACCAGTATCAACAGACACTCAAAAAACGAAAGTGTTCGGCATAGAAGTAGCAACAATAGTGAAATAACAATCAACAAGACAATAAAAAAAAAATGCAAGCGTTTCAAACGCCTTTACGTCCGCTTTTTAAAAATGCAATTTGTGTAGAGGTTTTAGGGGGAAAAACCACTACTCAGTTGCGAAAGACAAAAAAATATTTGTTCATGAAATACCGGCAACTTTAATCATTTTGGACACAAGAGAGACGAACTTTTGCAGATTTGCATTTCGTCAGCTTACAAAAAAAAAATGACAACTTGACATAAGGCTTGAAAGTAAATGCCGCGGAATGAAATCTGATCGTAAAATGTTTGTAGGAGGGAATTTCCATAATCAAACGAAATTTGAAATTCATCCCCTACATCATTATCGCACTTTGAACTTAACTTTTGTCTTCCCGTGGAATATGAAACAAACGTCCGTCTCAATAGGAAGATTCTGACGAATGCAGCAAAATTTGATCAGAGCGTAAACATGTAGATTTACATCCAGTAGGCGAGTTATGTATTTGTTCATACCAAAACCATTTTGTAGTTCTTTTATTAAAGACATCTTCTCTTGTGGGGAAGTTCGTTTTTTCGCTCAATTCATTCACAAAATCATTGACTTAAAAGGCTCCAACACACACACACACACACACACACACACACACACACACACACACACACACACACACACACACACCACACACACACTGGACGGAATAGCCTCGTGGTCAGAACATTGCGCTGGCAATTTGACGACCCGGGTTCGATTCCCGGTCGAGAGGATTTTTCCTCTGGAGTTAATAACATCAGTGCTGACTCCACTTCCCCCAAAAGTCTTTCGGATGAGAGTATAAACCGAGGCCCCGTGTGCGTACGCACGCAGAACATCTTGTGGCACACGTTAAATCCTGTTCCGCTTTTCGTAAGAGTAGGCCACCGTGTGCCGGTGGGGACAGATGACATTTACAAAACTGCATACACACGGGGACTGGATGTAAAAAGCAAACGATTGCTTAATCCATTATCCTCGATATAAAAGAATAAATAAGAAAAAAAGATACAATGCAAATACGCACAGAGAAAGAGAGTGAGTGAGAGAAGGAGAGAGAGGAAGGGAGAGAGAGAGAGAGGGAAAGAGAAAGAGAAAGAGAGAGAGAGAGAGAGAGAGAGAGAGAGAGAGAGAG
>CM060320.1:44867448-44872448 GCA_030674155.1 Stramonita haemastoma | reverse complement strand
TTCTTCTCAATGGCAACAATGAATATGACCATACACACAAAAAAAAACCCCTACACGATGTTTAGATAATATGACTTACTTCAGAGTTCAGGTTTCAAAAAGTGCACTTGTGGGTCTGCTCTTAGTCAGAATGGGGATCACTCATGTCAAAAGTTTTTGTTTTTTTTAAAGTTTAGAAATGAGAACCATGACATAGAAGGATCCAACCCAACAGGACGAAGAAGACAATGTGAACAAAGCAGTCAGCTAGAACCCTCACAGAAACCAGAGCACACCAGATGCATGGAAATGCTAGACCAGGGTGTACTTTTCCCACTGAAGGGAAACTGGATCGTGAGACAGAGAAAAAGGACGAAGAAGACAGACACCAGACAGCTGAGACAGAGACTGACAGACAAGGTGAAGAAGAAAGCAGTCAGTCAGCTAGAAAGAACCCTCACAGGAACCAGAGCAGACGATCTGCATGGAAGCATCACACCAGGGAATACTTTTCCCACTGAATAGAATCTGCAGTGAGAGAGAGAGAGAGAGAGAGAGAGAGAGAGAGAGAGAGAGAGAGAGAGAGAGAGAGAGAGAGAGAAGAGAGAGAGAGAGAGAGAGCGTTACGTTTATCTGCACACTGAAAGACAACTGCACTAGAATCATATAAAAGTCAGCATTTCATTTCGTCTGTACACAAAAAGAAAACTGGTATATGACGCAGAAAAAAGTCAGCTTTTTATTTCATCTGTACACGAAAAGAAAACTAGTGTACGCAGCAGAAAAAAGTCAGCATTTGATTTATTTGTACACGAAAAGAAAACTGGTGTATGCAGCAAAAAAAAGTCAGCATTTTATTTCATCTGTGCACGAAAAAAAACAAGCTGGTGTATGACGCAGAAAAAAGTCAGCATTTGATCTATTTGTACACGAAAAGAAAACTGGTGTATGAAGCAGAAAAAAGTCAGCATTTTATTTATTTGTACACGAAAGATAAATTGGTGTATGAAGTAGAAAAAAGTCAGCATTTGATTTATTTGTACACGAAAAGAAAACTGGTGTATGCAGCAGAAAAAAAGAGCATTTGATTTCATCTGTACACGAAAAGAAAATTGGTGTAAGACGCAGAAAAAGTCAGTATTTCGTTTCATCTGTGCACAAAAAGAAAACTGGTGTATAAAGCAGAAAAAATCAGCATTTGATTTCATCTCTCTGCACTCTGCCAGAAAACCGCACATGCATGAAGCAGTCAGCATTTTACTCCTCTGCACAGAGTCCCTGAGGATCTGCCGTTGAGCTAGCTGTTCAGACACCGGGACCAGAGTGCACCCTGATTGTGATTGACACCGTCTGGCATGCTGCCCTCTGGACAAATCTGAGGAAATAGAACTTCGGCTCCAATCTGGTCAGGATCATACAGCGGCCTTGTGGACAAGCGTTTCAGAGTGATCCTTTATAATGGCTTCGTAGACAAGTGATATTGTACCATTGTGGGTGGTAGACAGGGCTGTGTTTTTTTTCTGTCTCTCAGTCTCTCTCTCTGTCTCTGTCTCTGTCTCTCTCTCTCTCCCCCTCTCTCTCTCCCCACCTCTCTCTCTCTCCCCTCCTCCCTCTTTCTCTCGCTCTCTCTCTTTCTCTCTCTCTCTCTCTTACTCTCTCTCCCCCCCTCTCTCTCTCTCCCCCCTCTCTCCCCCCCCTCTCTCTCTCCCCACTTCTCTCTCTCTCCCTTCCTCCTCTCTCTCTCTCTCTCTCTCTCTCTCTCCTCTCTCTCTCTCTCTCTCTCTCTCTCTCTCTCTCTCTCTCTCTCTCTCTCTCTCTCTCTCTCTCTCTCGATACACGCATAATGGATGCACTAAAAGACTCGTACTGGAACAGTTTGCACAGAAGGCAGGACCAGTCTCCACTTGGTCAGTGACATTCATGGTGTGAATGCCAAAGGGGAACATTTTGCTGCACTTGTTGAACTCCTCGACAGAACGTGTGATTTCTTCGACACAGAAAACAGCACAGAGTCAGACTTGTGATCAGTGACACTAAAGGAATCAGAAGTCAAAGCACACGTTAAATCCTGTTCCGCTTCTCGTAAGAGTAGGCCATCGTGTGCCGGTGGGAACAGATGATATTTACAAAACTGAATACATACGGGGACTGGACGTAAAAAAACACAAGAGTGCTTATTCCATTATCCTCGATATAAAAGATGACAAAAAATATTTAAAAAGTCAAAGTTGAATGCTTATTTCCAGATGGTTCATTGATCAAGCATTTATTTGCTTTTTTTCTTATCTGGGAACACAAAAATAATTTCATCAATTATATCCAACTACAGTATGTCAGAAGAACTACAATAGTAAGTATTTAAAACTTTGCAAACGGTCAGTAGTATGGATACAAGTTTGACAGGTCGACAGGTAAAAGACCTAATGCAGAATTCTGTCCAAAAGCTGTTTAACCCTCAACAGCGTTTTTGTTAAAGTTCGGTGACAGCACCTTTCTCTGATCTAGGATGACCTAGCATCTATTTCTGTTCTGTAGATACCAGTCCTCTTTCACGATTGTCAAACATGAAACACGACAGCAGATCGACCTACAGAGACCTAGACACTTGAAATATCCTTCCTTCGGATGAGACTATAAACCGAGGCCCTGTGTGCGAACGCATGTAGATCATCTTGCGCACTCGTTAAATCCTGTTCCGCTTTCCGTAAGATTAGGCCATTGTATGCCAGTGGGAACAGTTGACAAGATTTCCAAAACTGCGTACACACGGGGACTGGATGTAAAAAAGTACACAAGTGCTTATTCCATTATCATCGATATAAAAGAAAAATATATATAACAATGTTACAAGATTGGTGCATCTCTTGCAAAAACACCACACCGCGAACTTCTTCGTCGAACGTTCAGACAGCAGCTAATTGTTGTCTTGTCATATAAGCGCAAAAATAAAATAATTGTGACGCTCCACCACATAATGAGACGGAGTGCACCTGAGGTCAATTTTAAGTTATTGACATGTTATTAATGTGCAATAAAGTGGCTATCAAATACAAAAAACAGATTGAAAATCGGACAATTCTGTGCAACATTATTACAAATTGAAATGATAGACTGCAGGATGGGACAAAATGAGAAACGGGCAAGTTTATTTTAGTAACAGGTTGTCAGAATGAGTGCTTTGGTATTTTCAAAACACATTTAAAAGCAAAAGGAATAAAAATGATGCCTTGATATTTCATGTTAAGGTAAATAAACAGATCTAGTTTAATAATCAATCAAAATCTTAAAATTGACAACTTGACCCCCACCTGCCTTTAAAGGCTCCTAGCGCAAAATTGGGTAATGTGCTAAGCGACTCATTTCGTGGTGGAGCGCCACTAATGCGTTGCGTTGCCATTAAACGCCTGAAAAATCGGGCCCAGCGCATCCGACTTCAGCGTGAGAGAGAAATTGTTTTGTTATAAATCTTTTCTGGAAAAAAAGGCAGGGGAATGGACCACAAGTAGGTAGAACATAGACAAGATGGAAGGGACTGAAAGAAATAGAACAAGGCAGAAACAAAGAGAGGGATAGAAGAGAGGGAATTTTTAGCACAGAATTTCCCGAAGTTGGGAATGTTATTTGTACCGACAGGCCTCCGGCATTCCCGCCGGGGGGGGGGGGGGGGGGACACCACGAACAAAACAATCATATGAAAACTGATGCAGTCACTGCCTCTTTTCAAAAGCAAGTGACAATCATAAATAACGGGAAAATTTGGAAAGCGGAAGAAGATAGAGAAAGAGAGCAGAAGATACCGAAGACGTCAGTGAAGAGAGTGAGCGATTGATAGTTTATTGATTGATTGTGTGAATAGAGGAATCAGCAAGACAGTGAGTGAATAAAGGAGTGAGAGAGTAAGGACATACATGTCACTGGAATTGTACACCATTAGAAATATCCATATTTCACAGACCCCCCTATCTTTCGATTAGTTCATTGCATGCATCATATCCATCAAATATCGAGGTCACTTTTTTAACATCAGTGTTCTATTTTAGGTCTCCCCCGCCCCCTCTCCAATGTAAGCTTTTCCAGACTTACCTGAAATCGATTTCTGATTGTTTGTGACACAAAAAACTTATAAACGATTTTCTATTTTGGTGGATGGACAAAGAGTGGTTCTTTCATACTCTCTCCCCCCTCCCCCTCCCCAACATATTACACTAACTTCCTGAGTGAGGAAGACAATCTTTGTCAAAAAAATCGAAAACTCCACCCCCCCCCCTACGACCTCTCCATCCTACTCTCTGCATGTCCTCTTTATAAAGTTTGCAGAAATCCATGTCACATTTTAAAGATAGCGCTGGATGTCCATGTTAGCTCCAAATTTCAGATGGTGGTAGTTGCTCGGGTCGAACAGTTTGTCAGTGATCGATGTAAGCACATTGCCAATGCCAAAGTCTTTTGGTTGATGTAAGCACATTGCCAATGCCCAAAGTCTTTAGATTGATGTCAGCACAGTGCCAATGCCAGAGTCTTTTGATTGATGTCAGCACATTGCCAATGCCCAAGTCTGTAGATTGATGAAAGCAAAGTGCCAGTACCAAAGTCTTTTTTGTTGTTGTTATTGCCTTATATTCTGTGACGTCCTTGTCCTGCTGCTCCCACGCAGCTCATCTCAGTCTCCCCGCCACAGCCATACCCAGATTCGTTATGTTGCATCCCCAGGGTCGGAAGTCCACAGGGAGCTCATCAATATCAGGGCGCCTTGGGGTCACCAATAATTGATTTACTTGATGAACAGATAAATAAAGAAATGAATGAATAAATCGATCAGAAGGTAAATAAGCAGAAACATAAACAGACAAACAGATGCATAAATAAATAAATACAGAAACGAATGGCAAAATCAAAAGAAGATAAACAAAAAGAAGCCACCTTCTCTCTCCTAAGCAACACACACACCCACATCCACACACGCACGCACGCACGCAGACACACAAACGCACACACACACATTCACACGCACACGCACACAC
>CM060320.1:44857448-44859948 GCA_030674155.1 Stramonita haemastoma | reverse complement strand
CTCTCTCTCTCTCCTCTCCTCTCTCTCTCTCCTCTCCTCCTCTCTCTCTCTCTCCTCTCCTCTCCTCTCTCTCCTCCTTCTCCTCCTCCCTCCCCCTCTCCTCTCCTCCTCTCCCTCCCCCCCTCTCTCTCTCATTCTCTACTCTTGTCACTGGTCATGTCTCTTCAGTCATACAGCAGCAGCAGCAGCAGCAGTGGCAGTGGCAGCAGCAGCAGATGGTGACACACTTTTCATTCAGCCTGCCTGCAGTCTCGTGCAATGCAATGCATCTGACGTAATGCACACCTGACTGGATGGAAGGAACCCTATTATATTGTATTCTGTACAGTCGGGCAGGCTGTGTTACTAGTAGAGTGGCCTGTTTGAATTTTTATTATGGCTTTGAAGGGAAATTATAGTATTGATAGTTTGTTGTGCGAGTGTTTGTTTATTTATTTATTGATTTATTTGTTTATTTATGTATTTATTTATGTATTCATTTGCTTATTTTTGATTGTTTCGTTTATGTTTTGTTCAATTCGCGATAATGGAATAAGCACTCATGTGTGTGTTGTGTGTGTGTGTGTGTGTGTGTGTGTGTGTGTGTGTGTGTGTGTGTGTGTGTGTGTGTGTGGTGTGTTGTGTGTTGTGTGCGTGCGTGCGTGCGTGCGTGCGTGTGTGTGTGTGTGTGTGTGTGTGTGTGTGTGTGTGTGTGTGTGTGTGTGTGTGTGTGTGTGTGTGTTTCCAGTGCCCGCGTGTACGCAGTTTTGCACATTTTGTCATGCGTTCTCACTGGCATACCCTTTGTCAAATTTTGTCATGCGTTCTCAATGGCATACCCCTTCGAAAAGCGGAACGGTTTTAATGTGTGCGCGAGATGTTCTGCGTGCGTTCACACACGGAACCTCGGTTTATAGTCTAATCCGAAGGAGCAAGTGAGAAAAATAGTCCTATCATGAAGTTTCACCTCTGGTAAACCTTAACGTTTTCACCATTTTATCTGTTTTCGTCAATTTCTGTTTTTGAGATTATGGCATATTCGTTTGTGTTCACCCTTTTTTTTTTTTTTTTTTTAAATCATGAGACTAAAAAGAAAAAAAATCAAACAAACCCTAAACGAAATGCTTTATAATGCTGTTTCCAAAATAAAATGAATTCACAGTAAACAGACAGCCACGTTCATTCTTAGCGTTGCCACTTCGTATAGGCTAGATTGGCTGTGATACAGTCCCACTTTTTGTTTGGGTTTGTTTGTGTTGTTGTTTATTTTATCTATTGATTTATTCTTTTACATCGAGGATAATGGAATAAGCACTCATGTGCTTTTTTTTCATCAGTCCCCCCCCCCGTGTGTATGCAGTTTTGTCAATTATTGTCATCCGTTCCCACCGGCACACAATGGCCTACTCTTACGAAAAGCGGAACAGGATTTAACGTGTAGCGCAGATGTTCTGCGTGGTGCGTTGGCACACGGGGCCTAGCTCGGTTTACAGTCTCATCATCCGAAAGATGTTGTTGCTACTTTATAGTAGTTTTCTTCAGCAGGGACTTTGTCAATCAGCTATGTCCAATTCTTTGTTAATCAGCATGCCCAATTCTTTGTCAATCAGCTATGTCAATTCTTTGTCATCAGCTATGCCAATTCTTTGTTAATCAGCTATGTCAATCTTTGTCATCAAGCATCCATTCTTTGTCATCACTAGTCAATCTTGTCATCAGCTATGTCCAATTCTTTGTAATCAGCTATGTCAATTTGTTAATCAGCTATGTCCAATTCTTTGTAATCAGCTATGCCAATTCTTTGTTAATCAGCTATGCACCATTATTCTTTGTTAATCAGCTATGTCCAATTCTTTGTTAATCAGCTCCAATTTTGCACTATGATTCTTTGTTTAGTCAAGCTTGATGCCCAATTCTTTGGTTAATCAGCTATGTCCAATTCTTTGGTAATCAGCTATGTCCATTATTTGTAATCAGCTATGTCCAATTCTTTGTTAATCAGCTATGTCCAACTCTTTGTTAATCAGCTATGTCCAATTTCTCTTCCTTTCTGCCATCAGACACTGTGCTAATCTGAGGACAAAACATCAACACTCCTTCCGTCAGCTGCTACTAGGAAACGGAAAAAACAAACAAACAAACACAAAAAAGGTAAGTTTTTAGTACCATGAACTGAGTTGCTTGAACAAAGGTTTATTTTCTGCCCCTGCTAGACGTCAAAGAACACAGTCGTCTTGTTTGCCGCTACAGCTAACTTACAGTTACAGGACGTCATGATGATAAGACACAAGAGACGAGTGTTCCTAATACGACTTTATGATCAGGGTACTAATGGAGGACTTAGAGAGGGGATTTGGAACTAATTGGCAGCGAGGAGAGAGGATGTCGGACGTAAGTGTAGGGTGTAGACAAAATAAGGAGTATTAGGAGTGATCAGCTTGTCTTATGTCGTACAGCTAGCTCCGGGGTTGTGTGTGTGTGTGTGTGTGTGTGTGTGTGTGTGTGTGTGTGTGTGTGTGTG
>CM060320.1:44839948-44852448 GCA_030674155.1 Stramonita haemastoma | reverse complement strand
CTAAATGTTTTTAGTGTTGCTTTTCTCTGTCTCTCTCTTTCTGTTCCTCGTTGTCTCTCTCTCTGTGTCCCTTTCTCTTTCTGACTGTTTTCCTCTCATTGTCTCTTTCCTTGTCTCTTTCGCTCTCATGTCTGTATAGACCTCTTGTAGTTCTCTGTGTCTCTCTGTACTCTCTCTGTCTCTGTCCGTCTGTCTGTCTCCTCTCCCTCTCCCCCCTTCTCTCTCTCTCTCTCGTTCTCTCGTTCTCTCGTTCTCTCTCTCTCTCTCTCTCTCTCTCTCTCTCTCTCTCTCTCTCTCTCTCTCTCTCTCTCTCTCTCTCTCTCTCTCTCTCTCTCTCTCTCTCTCTCTCTCTCTCGGAGGGCTCGGGGTGATCTCCCTTGGATAAAGTCGAGCAGAATTTTGCTCTGTGTCAAATTGCACTAAAAGACCAGTTTTTACAGCACCATGCCCGTTGTCGGCCTTCCAACAGCGCTGGAAAACACCTTGTGTGCTCTACTGCAGGGGAATCACCTGACCTCCTGGAAAGTGACAGGAGAAGGCGACAGTTTGACTGTCGTACTGCGCCTGAGAACTGGCAGTGAGGCTGACAACATGGCGAGTAGGCCTACACAAGTGCAGCAGTCTTCCTCGCAGTGCTATCGTAAAAAACCGCCAAGCCAGCTGAGGAGGGACAGGAGACGACTAGAGGAGAGGAGACAGGCAGCTACGATGCCAGAGTTCCAAGAGACATCCTGCGAATTTTCAAATCAGGAGAACTGTGGGCAATTGTTTATGCCTACTCCCCCAGTAACTGGCACTGTCTCTGTCACTGACACGCCCCTGTCACCAGACAACGCAACACGGCCTGTCTTGTGTTATGCACGAGATTTTCGCTCTGCATCCCCTGACGTCACCGTGCCTACCGACCCAGATACAGCCGCTGATCAGCAAATTGACCTAGTTGACGTACCTGCCACTGACGCTGCTGCGCTGGAAGAGGAAAGTGACTCCTGCTTGGTCAAGGTACGTGACGCTGGATACGGGGTGGAGCTGATACGGGACTACGTTGCTGAACTGACCGACCGATCGCTACAGAAAAGGCTCAGAAATACAAAGAGAAATCAGGATTTTGCCAGTGTTTACGTTTCCAAGGACAACCCTGACTCTTTGATCTGTGAAAGCGATGACATGGTTTTTGAGTTCAGTTGGACAGCAGCAGCAGGTGACGAACCATCGGACTTCTTCTGGCTGGCTAAACGAAGCCTACGGCACATGACCCAGGATGAAAGGACAGTCTACAACAAGCTACGACAGTGGACACCCACCGATCGGAAAAAGTTTAAAGATAAAATCAGTGCTGGGACTCGTGTTATGAATGTGATCATGGAGGCTGTGAGATTTTTCCTTGGTTAGCTAAGTTTGTTCATGTGTGTGTGTGTGTGTGTGTGTGTGTGTGTGTGTGTGTGTGTGTGCGTGCGTGCGTGTGAGTCTGTGTGTGTGTGCGTGCGTGCGTGTGAGTGTGCGTGTGTGTGAGTGTGGGTGCGTGTGCGTGCGTGTGTGCGTGCGTGCGAGCGTGCTTGCGTGTGCGTGTGTTTGGGTGGCGGGGGCGTGTGTGTGTGTGTGTGTGTGTTTGTGTGTATGTGCATGTGTGTGTGTATGTGTGTGAAAGAGAGAGAGAGAGAGAGGGGAGAGAGAGAGAGAGAGAGAGAGAGAGAGAGAGAGAGAGAGAGAGAGAGAGAGAGAGAGACCAAGCGAATGTTTTGCATGCACATCTGTGGCACCTACACCTATGACGTATTATCACGAGCCAGTGGGCATAAAGGACAAGGCAGAGTGACATGGAAACCTTACCACGGACTTCATCATGTGTGCTGTGTTGTCAGTGGATTGTATGTCTGTTGTAGCCTATCTCCACCCTCGCCAGCCTCGTCCCTTTACAATGGGCGAAAGCTTAATGTAACACATTTTGTGAATCGTGGACTGTAGCAAAAATAACAAGAGCCAGAGGCCCAACCGGACTGTACACTTTGTTGTAATCACGTACGTGACTGACTCTGGATCTCTATCCTTGTACCATGATGTGGAATCCATGCCATGAAGATCATTTGGGCTGCAACTGTATTTTGTTTCTTGTCGTTTTTGATCAACATGATTATTTGTATTGTGCCCAATCCCCTTCCCACTGTCCCCTTGTGAATGGGCTGAAAAAAGCTTATATCACAATAAACTATTGTCATTGTCATTGTCATTGTCTCTCTCTCTCTCTCTCTCTCTCTCTCTCTCTCTCTCTCTCTCTCTCTCTCTTCTCTCTCTCTCTCTCTCTCTCTCTCTCTCTCTCCCCCCTTCTCTCTATGTTTTCCTTCTTTTATAGGATTTCTTTTTTCAATAAATCGTTATTCCGTATCTAGAAAAAAAAGAACAAGCACTAAAGCACGTTTATGAGCTTTTTTAGAAATTCTAGAAATGAGGTGCTTGAAAATTTGAAACTCTTTGACATTCTAAACTTTTCTATTGCGTGCGTTACGTAATGACACGATCTTATGTCTGTTTCCTGAAAGCTACACCACTACAACCTCTGTCAGATGAGACGTGAAACCAATGCTGTGTTCTAAAGGTTAATACAAGTTAATAATTATTATAACGGAGCAGAAAGAGAGAGAGAGAGAGAGAGAGAGAGAGAGAGAGAGAGAGAGAGAGAGAGAGAGAGAGAGAGAGACAGACAGACAGACAGACAGACAGACAGACAGACAGACAGACAGACAGACAGACAGACAGACAGACAGACAGAGACATTGACAGACAGAGACAGAGAGACAGACAGAAACACAGAGAGAGAGAGAGAGACAGAGAGAGAGAGAGAGAGAGAGAGAGAGAGAGAGAGAGAGAGAGAGAGAGAGAGAGAGAGAGAGAGAGAGAGAGAGACTGAAACGCTGAAAATGTTTTAAGATACATCGCATGTTTTGGGAATGTACGTATTCAAGAGTGTACAGTGCTAAATACACGCCAATGTATTATGGCAAAGTCTTACCAAAGTTTACGAGAAGTTGTCTGTTTTTTTGGTTGCATCTTTCCATTTTTACCCCTCAAAGTGTATTGGAGCCTAAGGCCGATGTGCATTAAACAATTTCAGAGAGAGGAGAGAGAGAGAGAGAGAGAGAGAGAGAGAGAGAGAGAGAGAGAGAGAGAGAGAGAGAGGGTGAGATGAGACAGAGAGAGAGAGAGATATATGAGAGAGAGAGAGAGAGAGGACGGAGAGAGAGAGAGAGAGAGAGAGAGAGAGAGAGACAGAGAGAGAGACAGAGACAGAGAGAGACAGAGAGAGACAGAGAGAGAGAATCATTTATTCATGCTATGGGCCCATGGCCACTATGACCAGAGAAGCGAGCGGCACAACACACGTGTCACTGATTATGAAACAGTGTGTGTGTGTGTGTGTGTGTGTGTGTGTGTTGTGTGTGTGTGTGTGTGTGTGTGTGTGTGTGTGTGTGTGTGTGTGTTGTGCATATTATGAGAAGCAGAAAAATCACTACCAAAAAAACAATACAACAGCAAAAAAATATCAAATTGTAATAAACAGTTATATTATGAGTATACCGTTTGGGAGATGTACAGTTCTTGAAAGCTAAAAGTGTTTTGTTAAGAGCACTAGAAATAAATACACAATGGCAGTTCTAGATAACGATATCAATTACAGAAAAGGAGTACAGTGAAAGCTGCAGCGTGCGTGCGTGCGTGCGTGCACGCGTGCTTGCGTGTGTGTGTGTGAGTGTGGTGTGTGTGTGCGTGTGTGTGTGTGTATGTGTATGTGTATGTGTGTATGTATGTGTGTGTGTGTGTGTGTGTGTGTCAGTGAGTGCGCGCGCGCATGCGTGCTTGTATGCATGTGTGTCTGTCTGTGTGTGTTTGCGTGTGTGCGTCCGAGGGCGTGCGTGCATGCGTGCGTGTGTGTATGTGTGTTCTTTTTTTTTTTTATTTCGAGGATAATGGAATAAGCACTCATGTGCTTTTTTTCATCCAGTCCCTGTGTGTATGCAGTTTTTATTGTAAATATTATCATCTGGTCCCACCGGCACAAAATGGCCTACTCTTTCGAAAAGCGGAACAGGATTTAACGTGTGCCCAAGATGTTCTGCTCTGTGTGTGTATGTATGTATGTATGTATGTATGTATGTATGTATGTATGTATGTATGTATGTATGTATGTATGTATGTATGTATGTATGTATGTATGTATGTGCGTGTAGTGTATGTGTGTGTGTGTGTGTGTGTAAGAGAGAGACAGAGAGAGAGAGACAGAGACAGAGAGAGAGACAGAGAGAATCAAGGAGTTCAACCTCAGGAAAGACAAGAATTCGGGCTATCTGCAGGGTAGTTGCTTTGGTGAAGTGTAATGGCAAGTTTTCGTCTCTCCCCTGTGCAGTTTTCTGGGTTTTTTTTGTTTTTTTACCTTCCTCCCTTCCTTCCTTCCTTCCTTCCTTCCTTCCTTCCTTCCTTCCTTCCTTCCTTCCTTCCTTCCTTCCTTCCTACCTTCCTCCCTTCTTTCCTTCCTCCCTTCCTTCCTTCTGTCTTTTCTTTTTTCTCTTTCGTTGATTGTTTTCCGTCTATGTTTCTTTAATTTCTATTTTCTTTCCTCCTTTATTTCTTTCTTTCATTCTTCGTTTCTTTCTCCGGTCTTTTATCTTTTTTAATTTGTTATTCTCTCTTTAATTTCTTCTTTCCTCTTTTCTTCTCTTCTTTCTACCTCCCTCTCTCTCCCCCCCCCCTCTCTCTCTCTCTCTCACTCTCTGTCTGTCTGTCTGTCTGTCTGTCTCTATCTCTCTCTCTGTGTCTATATCTCTCTCCCCCTCTCTATCTCCTTCCCTCCCTCCCTCTCTCTATCCCTTCCCCCCCTTTCTCTCTCTCTCTCTCTCTCTCTCTCTCTCTCTCTCTCTCTCTCTCTCTCTCTCTCTCTCTCTCTCTCTCTCTCTCTCTCTCTCTCTCTCTCTCTCTCTCTCTCTCTTGGTTTTTTTTTTGTTGTTGTTGTTGTTCTTTCCCCCTTTTATCAATTCATGTTTTATCGGATTATTTTGATGTTAGATGGTGGTGGTTTGATGTTTTCAGTCATTTAACCTCATCATATTTTCATGTTGCTCTTTAATTATTGCGCCTTTTTTGTTTTTGTTTTTGTTTTAATTTTTTTTTGTTTTGTTGTGTTTTTGCTTTGTTTATTTTTTTGTTTTGTTTTGTTTTTGTTTTATTATTCAAATCAAAATCATCATTGATTCTTACTCCATATTTTGTTTCTGAATGAGTGCCTTTTTATAACATTACCTTAATATTGTATCTCTGTCGTATTCCTTACCTGTTGTTGTTGTTCTTTCCCCTCTTTTATCAAAATCTTATGTTTTATGGGACTTATTTTGATGATAGATGGTGGTGGATTGATGTTTCAGTCATTTAACCTCATCATATTCTCATGTTTACTCTTTAATTATTGCGCCCTTTCTTTGTTTGTTTTGTTTTTGTTTGTTCTTTGTTTTTCTTGCTTTTTTTATTCAACTCAAAATCATCATTGATTCTTACTTCTCATTTTCGTTTCTGAATCAGTGACTTTTATAACATTACCGTAATATTGTATCTCTGTGTTAATTCTTGCCTGTTGTTTGATGCTTGGTATGGTTCCTTACTTTTGGTATTTGGATCATTATAATTGTTGATTTTATTTATATTTTTATTGGCAGTATCTCTCCCCCCCCTCCAATATTAGTTAAAAAAAAGTTTCCCCCCGTTTATCCAAATGTATGATTTATATCACATGTATAACTTGACAGATGGTGGTGGATTGATGTTTCCAGTTGTTTATTTCATCTTGTTCTCTTGTTTGCTCTTTACCTATTAACACTTTTCTATTCTTCCATAATCAAAATCTTTTTATTGTGACTTCTGATTTTGTCTTCTGATCGAGTGCATTTTTATTACCTTATCATATATAGTGTCCTTATTCTTGTGTGTTGCTTGGTACTGCGTAAAAATTTTATTGTTCAGTATCTTTTCATCTTGATGTATCCCTGAAAAGGGCGGGGACTGGATGTAAAAAAGCACACGAGTGCTTATCTATTATCCTCGAATAAAATACTTTGCCTTGCCTTGCCTTGCCTTGTCTCTCTCTCTCTCTCTCTCTCTCTCTCTCTCCTCTCTCTTCTCTCTCTCTCTCTCTCTCTCTCTCTCTCTCCTCTCTCTCTCTCTCTCTCTCTCTCTCTCTCTCTCTCTCTCTCTCTCTCTCTCTCTCTCTCTTCTTTCTTTCTTTCTTTCTTTCTTTCTTTCTTTCTTTCTTTCTTTATGTCTTTACTACACTTTCCCTTGCTATCTTTTCCTGTATACTTTACTGTTAGACGACTTTTTTAAAATGTCAGGTTTAATCATTTCAGAGCAAACTTCAAAGGGCCATTTCATCTACAAGTTTTTGTGTGGTATGTTTGTTTGCCTGTTTAGTTTTCTTTTCTTTTTTTTCTTTTTGAAAAGCATGAGCTAAGATTAGCCCAATAAGTAACAGTAAAAAAAATGAAAGAAAAGGAAAAGAACCTTTTTGCGTAATCTATGTATCTATCTCTCTATCTCTCTATCTCTCTATCTATCTATCTATCTATCTATCTATCTATCTATCTATCTATCTATCTGTCTGTCTGTCTGTCTGTCTGTCTGTCTGTTTGTCTGTCTATCTATCTATCTATCTATCTATCTATCTATCTATCTATCTATCTATCTATCTACCTACCTACCTACCTACCTACCTACCTACCTACCTACCTACCTACCTACCTACCTACCTACCTGTCTGTCTGTCTGTCTGTCTGTCTGTCTGTCTGTCTGTCTCTACCTACCTACCTACCTACCTACCTACCTACCTACCTACCTACCTACCTACCTACCTACCTACCTACCTACCTACCTACCTACCTACCTATCTATCTATCTATCTATCTATCTATCTATCTATCTATCTATCTATCTATCTATCTATCTATCTATCTATCTATCTATCTATCTATCTATCTGTCTGTCTGTCTGTCTGTCTGTCTGTCTGTATGTCTGTCTGTCTGTCTATCCATCTAGCTATCTAGCTATCTAGCTATCTATTATATTCTAATAAATTTTCCCAGAGAGCTGCCGCCCACCCCTTTGTCTCTGTCTCTCTCTTATTCTCTTTCTCTCTCTCTCTTTCTCACCCCCCCCCATCACACACAGCACACACACACACACATTACACACACACACACACACAAACACACACTACACACTACACACCATACACACACATACACACACACTACACACACTACACACACTACACTACACACACACACACACACACAGACACACACTACACACTACACACCATACACACACATACACACACACACACACACACTACACACTACATACACTACACTACACACACACACACAGACACACAGACACACAGACACAGACACACACACACACACACACACACACACACACACACACACCACACACACACGCACACATACACATACACACACACATCCATTTACCTCTCCATTCCAAGGAAAGAGAGGGATAGGAAACAGTCAGGATAATGATTGTGTAGTGGTCCATGATATGAGCTGAGGGTGTAGAGAGGGTGGAAAGAAAGAAAAGCACAAGGCAAAGACAGCTGCCCTGTCCAACACATGCTGTGTGGAAGGATTCAGGCTGCTTCCCCATCGTGTGCCGGTTGGAACAGATGACATTTACAAAACTGCATACACACGGAGACTGGATGAAAAAAATCACAAGAGTGCTTATTCCATTATCCTCGATATGAAAAAAAGAATAAATTTCCTTATTTATTTATATATATTTTTTTTTAATTTATTCATTCATTTAAAAAAATTATTTCATTCTTTTATATCGAGGATAATTGGATAAAAACTAATGTCCTTTTTTTCATCCACTCCCCGCGTGTATGCAGTTGTGTAAATATTGTCATCTGTTCCACACCGGCACACAATGGCCTACTCTTACGAAAAGCGGAACAGGATTTAACGTGTGCCACAAGATGTTCTACGTGCGTTCGCGCACGGGGTCTCGGTTTACAGTCTCATCCGAAAGACTTTTTTTTAGGGAGAGTGGAGTCAGCGCTGATGTTAACTCCAGGGAAAAAATCCTCCTCCTTAGACTCCGGCCACGGGGGTTGTGACGTTAAGTGGTTGATGTCGTAAAGCAGGCAGGTTCAACGGAGATACAATCCCCCTTCCTCCCCTCCCTCCCCACCCCCCTCCCCCACCCCTCGTTCTGGAAATTCTAGGAAGCGAAAAAAAACCAAAACAACAAGAACCCAAACCTTTCTCCTTTCTTTCACCAACCTTACCTCTACCATTGATAAATACTGCAGGTTGTTTTTTTCTTTTAGTGCAATTATACACTAGAGTATTTTATCTTTAATTTCAGGGCAATTTATATGTTTATTTTAGTGCAATTATACACTAGAGTATTTTATCTTTAATTTCAGGGCAATTTATATGTTTATTTTAGTGCAATTATACACCAGATTATTTTATCGTTAATTAAAGGGCATATTATATGGAAACATACGGCACTGAAAATCAACAAGAAATATGAACTGAACGTAGACTAAAAGTCTCTTCTGTTCTGACTCAGAGGCAGCTTCATGTTTTGTACTGACCGTTAGTGGGGATGGATGCCGGGGTTCTGTTTGTTTAAATTAAATAGCATCTCCACCTTCTGGAAATTTGGTGCTAGGAATTTCCTCTTTTCTATCCCTTTTTTTGTTTCTGCCTTTTTTTTTTTGTTTTCTTCCTGTCATCTTCTTCATGTCTATTTTCTGCCTTCTTGGTCCATTCTCCTGCCTTTTTTCACCCCAGAAAGACTTAAAAGATAACAGTCCTCTCCCACGCCGAAGTCAGATGTGCTGGGCCTGACTTGGCAGGCGCTTAATGGCAGTGCAACGCATTTTCGCTCATATGACAGGCAACAATAGTTGCTGTCTTAGCGCTCTAGAGAGAAGAAGAAGAAGAAGAAGAAGAAGAAGAAGACCATGCTTTAGAAACACTTTTTGCTCTTTGCCTGTAGCAATCTCCCCTTCTTCTTGTTATCGATATAATATGACATGGAGCAAAGCCCGATTCAAAAAATACACCCAGTCCGATTCAAATAAAACATAGCAATTGCCAAAAAAAAAAAAAAGCAAAGCAAAACGAAAAAAAGTGTTGTTTTATTTATAACCAGGGGGGGGGGGGGGGGGGGGCTCAAGACCTTCTTCCACCTTGTAAGAACGCTTGTTGCTTTCCGGGATTCTGGCCAGGTCCTCATCTTTTGTAGAAAGCGGTGTGATGTGCAGTGCCCCAGGCGAAACAAGCTGCTAACATCAGTGTGTAGAGATCTTGATCCTGGTCCTGATCTGTTTTCCTTTTCCCCCCGTCTATACCTTTACCCTGTTGCTGCTGCTATCAGCAATCTTTCGGGATGGCTGAAATAGGCCAGAGGGAGGAGACACATAGACATAGACAAAGAAGTGAAAAGCATGCAAGATGAACGAATAATTATACCTCGAACTTTATTTCTTTGTGTTGTTTCATTTCTTTATTTTTTTGCCTTTTTAAATGTTATTTTCTTTGACTCTCTCCTCTCTGAGTCTTTCTCGCTGTCTGTCTCCTGTCTGTCTCTCTCTCCTATCTGTGTTGTGTGTTTGTCTCTCCATTCTGTCTGTCTGTCTGTTTGTTTCTCTCTGTCTCTCTGTCTGTCTCCTCTCTGTCTATCTCTCCTCTTTTTGTCTCTGTGTGTCTGTCTCTCCTTTCTGTCTGTCTGTCTGTCTGTTTTCTCTCTAATAAGCCTCGTTTTATATTACTTTTTGATGGATTGTCTCTGACAAAGAGAAAAGGGACTAGCGCGTACAGCACGATTCAACGTCAGGCAACAATAAAGAGAGGAGGCAGCTTTGACCTGACCCTTCTTCGAAACGTGTGGGGATGGTTCAGTTCACAACCTAGTCTCTATGACTCTGTGCCCATATACCAGCTTCTGAGAGTAAGACACATAGACATCACGTAACCTGATACTTAAAATTGAGTATAATTGATGCAACTGGAAGGATAATGATTGTGACGATGACAGTAATGCTGATGATTATAGTAATAATGATAATTGTAACAGAGTGGACAGTTGTGATGTCCCATCATCTGAACAGCTTCTCAGGTGGGTACAGCTAGCCAGTTAGGACGTGACCTCTAAAAAGCTGTTGCATAAATTCTACCTTTCAAGATGCGTATGCAATGGAAGGTTTTCGACCACCACCAGAGGAAACAGAGCATCGCACAATTCGCAGGTGTGTCCCAATTTAGTAACACAACGCTGCGACAGGGCTCTGATCAAATGGGAGGTAATCTACTTACCACCCCATTACATAATGATATGATGATGATGATGATGATGATGATGATGATGATGATGATGATGATGATGATGATGATGATGATGATGATGATAATAACAATGCAATTACAATATAATGATGATGGTTATGATCATAGTAATGACGATAATAAGTATTGGTTTGGCTGCTGCCACAATTCCCTGCTGTTCCTGCTGTCACGGCTGTTGCTATTACCAAACAATAGCAACACATGTGTGATAGGGAAGCAAGATGCTGAAACAGAGCGCAGAATAAACACATATGCCATGAGGACCAAATACCCCTGATCATCTTGTGTTAGTCCTAAATAGGTGCCACTGTTTGACACAGCATAGGATTTCCTACTAATCTTCCCTTAGAGTGAGAATACCATCTGTGAAATAGTCATGTATGGTAGTAGTGGTGGTGGTGGTGGTGGTGGCAGAAGAAGAAGTGAAAATAGTAGAAGAAGAAGAATTAGAAGAAAAAGTAGCAGTGGTAGTAGTAGTAGTAGTAGTAGTAGTAGTAGTATAGTAGTAGTAGTAGTAGTAGTAGTAGTAGTAGAAGCAGAAGTAGTAGTAGTCGTATTAAGAGCAGCAGTAGCAGCAGTAGTAGCAACAGTAATAGTAGTAGTAGTAGTAGTAGTTGTCGTAGTAATAGTAGTCGTAGTAGTTGTCGTAGTAGTAGTAGTAGTAGTAGTAGAGTAGTAGTAGTAGTAGTAGTAGTAGTAGTAGTAGTGTAGTAGTAGTAGTAGTAGTATAGTAGTAGTAGTAGTAGTAGTAGTAGAGTAGCAGCAGCAGAAGCAGTAGCAGTAGTGATAGTAGTAATAGTATAGTAGAAGCAGCAGCAGCAGCAACAAAGGTAGTAGCAGAAAGTAGTAGTAGTATAGTAGTATAGTCAGCAGTAGTAGTAGCAGAAGTAGTAGTAGTAGTAGTAGCAGTAGTAGTAGTAGTAGCAGAAGTAGTAGTAGTAGTAGTAAGTAGTAGTAGTAGTAGTAGTAGTAGTAGTAGTAGTAGTAGTAGTAGAGTAACAGTAGTAGTAGCAGCAGTAGTAGTAGTATCATCAGCAGCAGCAACAGCAGTAATAGTAACATTAGTAGCAACTGCAGCTGCAGCAGCAACAACAACTGCATCAGCATCAGCATCAGCATCAGCAGTAGCAGCAGTAGCAGTAGTAGCAGCAGCAGTAGCAGTAGTAGTAGTAGTAGCAGCAGCAGTAGCAGTAGTAGTAGTAGCAGCAGCAGTAGCAGTAGTAGTAGTAGTAGTAGTAGTAGTAGTAGTAGTAGTAGTAGTGTAACAGTAGTAGTAGCAGCAGTAGTAGTAGTAGTATATCAGCAGCAGCAGCAACAGCAGTAATAGTAACATTACCGTAAAATCCCTAGCATAAGTCCACCTTCTAGCAAACGCCCACCCCCTACTTTGGGCCAAAAGTTGTGCACGGGGGTAACTACCTAGCAAACGCCCACCCTGCTTTTTTCAAAAAGACTATGCTCACTTTCACTAGAATTTGTGCAGACTGTTCTAAAAGTCATCTTTTCCCCCTTCTTTACCTTTTCCTGTTTCTTTCCTTTTGTCTTATTCTTTGTCCCCTCTCCTCACTCCCACCCTTCCCCAACAAAGTGACTTAAAATTACGTCATGCTTTTTCCACTGATGTCTTTTGTCTGTCAGTGATGTACCAGTACTTTGACGATGCTTCCTGATGGCCGGAAGTTGGTTCTTGAATCTCTGTGTGCCATTTTTGCAAAATGCTGAAGCCACAGTGTTACACTGTATCTTTCAAATTGGAAACCCTCCAGTATCTGGATAACGAAGCAGGTGGGAATGTTTCGGAGTGTGCCCATGAATTTTCTGTGGATAGGAAGAGGATCAGGGAAGGGAGTGAAAACAGAGATAGACTTGAACAGCAGTACGGAAAAGACAAACAAAAACGGAAACTGTCAAAAGGACCAGCAGTTAGATCTGGACATGTCGACCAAGGTGTGCTGCATTATCTGGAAGATGAAAGATCTGAAGGCAGGGTATTGCGAAACAAGGACCTACAATGGAAAGCAATGGAACTCTTGGCCTTCTTTGTCTCAAAGTCCCTTTTTTCTATTTTCCTTCACTTCT
>CM060320.1:44822448-44829948 GCA_030674155.1 Stramonita haemastoma | reverse complement strand
CACATACACCCACGCACGCACGCACGCACACTCAGACACATGTAAACATACAAACAAACAAAAATTGTTAAGACGTTATTGAAAGTACTGTTTTTAGGTTTAGTTTCTTTTTGCTGCGCTGCCAATATTGAAAACACTGACTTTAAAACCTCTGTCTCTCACACGTACAAACACACGTACACACACACACACACACACACACACGTACACACACACACACACATACACACCACACACACACACGTACACACACATACACACACACACACACAACACACGCACGCACACACACACATGCAACGCATATGATTAGAATCCCTTCAAAAGCTTCCACACACACATACACATGCACACGTACACACACATACACACATACATACACACACACACTCGTACACACACACACACACACACACACACACACACACACACACACACACACACACACACACACACACACATACACACATACACACACACACGTACACACACACACAGACACAAATACACACACATACACACACGCACACACACACACAAATACACACACACACATACACACACACCAACACACACACACACACACACACACACACACACACACACACACACACACACAACACACACACACACGCACACGCCGACAGGAACATCATGAAACATCCGGTTCGCCCGCATCCTAGCAATAGGTGTTTCTATAGAAACCGTGCAAAATATGACATTGACAACATACAAAAAAAAAAAAAAGTTAATTTTTTTAAACCGTTGTTCTCTATTGAAACAAACAAAACCTTTCAAATGCAGGCCCTCACAAAAGCTGGAATAATGAAAAAGAAAAAAAAATGCAAGAGTGAAATAAAATATGTCCGGTATTCACTAACCGCATCAGTTATTAGATTCGGGGAGGGGTGAGGGTAGGGGCAGGTAAGGGAGACAAAAAAGAAGAGGAGAGGGCAGGTGGTGGGAGGAGGTAGGAAAAAATCGGGGAGGTGGTCGTGGGGGGGGGGGGTGGGGGTTGGGTGAGATGAAAAAAGAAAAGGGAGGGGGAGGTGGATTTGTGGGTGGTACAGTAGTTACTTATGATATAACATAGAAAGAGGTAGGGGGAGAAAGAGTAGAGGAGGATTTGCCTAAAGAGGTTGAAAGAAGAAAGAACAACAACAAAAAAACGTACCCAGCTCCAGTTTAGCAACTTGCATGAAACATATTAACACTCAGACAGACAGAACAGACACAGAAGGACAGACAGTACAGACAGACAGACAGACAGACAGACAAAAGAAGAAGGAGAGAAGAGAGTAGATAGGAGAGAAAGAGAGAAGATGAGAGAGAGAAGAGAGAGAGAGTCTCAGGACACAAATGTTAACAATGTGACAGACAGCAGTAGTTGATGTCTGGGCGATCGACGACGACGAAGAAGAGGAAATTTTCAAATGCAATCTTTTAATGACCGTGTGGGTCGGTGGTCTAGAGGTAACGCGCCTGCCTAGAGAGCGAAAAGTATGGGTAGGAAGTGTGCAGTGGTTTGAATCCCGCTTGGGCCCAAACTCCCCCCCCCCATCCATTAGACCACGAGTGGTGGTCTGGGGGCTAGTCTTTCGGATGAACTGATAAATCGAGTTCCCGTGTGTTACATAAAATTATTTAGTGTACGTAAAAGAACCCCGCGGCAACAAGAGGGATGTCGGTGGCAAAATTCTGTAGGAAAAAAGCTACTTTGATAGCTATAGGGATACAGTGGCAGACAGGAAAAGAAAAAAAAAATGGGTGGCGCTGCTCTTGTGGCGTCATCTCTCCGGTTCCCCGGGGAAAGCAGCCCGAATTTCACGCAGAGAAATCTGCCGTGACTTAAAGTGGTGTAAACTGTAAAAAAAAAAATAATAATAATAAAAAAAGAGGTTTCATTGATGGTCCTTGGCCTGACCTGGCTGGAGTTATGGTTCCTGGTTGAGCTTGAGCAATCTTTCTTTTTTTTTTAAATTTTATACCACTTTTTATGTCACAGCAGATTTCTCTGCGTGAAATTCGGGCTGCTCTCCCCGAGGAGAGCGCGTCACCACAAGTGCAGCGCCTACCCATTATTTTCTTTTTCTTTTTCCTGTCTGCAACTGTATTATGTTTCCCTATCAGAGTGGCTTTTTTCTACAGAATTTTGACAGGGACAATCATCATCATATAATAATAATAATAATAATATAATATAATAATAATAATAATAATAATTAATAATAATAATAATAATAATAATAAATGGAATTTATATAGCGCTATATCTTGTAAAAACAAATCTACCCCCTTGTTGCCATGGGTTCTTTTAAATACGCTAAATAACGATGTGTAACTCACAGGACCTCGGTTTATCGTCTCACCCAGAAGACTAAGCGCCCAGGCCACCACTCATGAAATTGGATGGGGAAAAAATAAGGTTTGGGCCCAAACGGGATTCGAACCACCGCACACCGGATCCGACCCGGACTTTTCGCTTTCTAGGCAAGGCGCGTTACCCACTAGACCACCGATCCACCTCCCGTCTCCAGATGTGCGGCAGTGATTGAGACCTAACTCACCCTCTGCCACCTTACAGCCATAAAACTTTTTTTTTTTTTATATCATACTACTAGTGTCTACATACTAAATAGAAAAAAATCATAAATCCATGTGGCCTATCAAAGTTGCCATCGAAAGAGAACCAAAAAGAAACGGGGAATAAAATATACTGAAAATATGATATTATGTTGTTAAAAAAACACAAACAAATCCAACCCAGCATCACCAAGTATTATAATTTGATCGAGAAATTATATCATTTAAAGTAAATAACCCTTCTGGAAAGAGAGAGAGAGAGAGAGAGAGAGAGAGAGAGAGAGAGAGAGAGAGAGAGAGAGAGAGAGAGAGAGAGAGAGAGAGAGAGAGAGAGAGCACGTTGCGTATAAGCACCCCCGATCCCCATCCTCCCCCACCCCCTCCACCCTGCATTGTCACGTTTATGGCCGCGAACAGCACACACACACACACACACACACACACACACACACGCACGCACGCACGCACGCGCACGCACGCACGCACGCACGCACGCACGCACGCACGCACGCACGCACACACTTAAGGGAGGGGGAGCATTTTTGTCGTAGTATGTCGCAGTCCGTTTGCTGCTGGCGCGCCGCGCAGCACAACGCGTTTGTCGGATGGGTGTGTAGAGCCTACTACAGTGGTGGTGGTAGGGGTGGTGGTGGTAGTGGTGCAACACTTAGGTGGTGAGTGTGATGGTGGTAGGCCTAGTGGTGTGTGTTCAGAGCTAGCAAGGTTAGTTTGTGTAAGGGTCTCTCTCTCTCTGTCGTTATTGTTCAGCTGCTGTGCGGATAGCTTATCAGTGCGGAAGCTGCGCGTTGTGATGTTGTTTTGTGTGTGGTGTGGTGGTGTTGTGTGTGTATACACACATGTGTGTGTATGTTTTTGCACTACCACTTTGGAGAGCTAGAGAGAGAGAGGGGGTGGAACTGCTTTATTTCGTGAGTGAGTGTTTGTTGAGGCGATGTAGTATTGGACAGGTGAGTGTTGTTGTTGTTGTTGTTTTTGTTGTTGTTGGTAGCGTTGTTGAAGTGGGTCTAACTTCTTCGTCATTCGTTTTTCTTTTTTCTGCTGCTACAACTTTTTTTGTTGTTGGTTTTGTATGTGGCTTCTTGCTCTTTTTTTCCTTGTTTTTTTTCTTTTTGTTGTTGTTGTTTTTATTGTTTTTTGTTGTTTTTTGTTGTTGTTTTTAATTGTTTTTCCCTTATTTCTTCATACTTTTAATCTTCTCTTCTCTTCTTTTCTTTGTGTTCTTGTTTTTATTGTTGTTGTTGTTGTTGTGGTTTTTTTCTTTTCTTTTTCAAACTCTTAATCTGGTTCTTCTCTTCACCTTCTATCTGTTCTTATTTGTTGTTGTTGTTGTCGTTGTCGTTTTTGTTCTTGTTTTTATTGTTGTTATTGTTCTTCTTTTCTTTTCTTCTTCATATTCTAAATCTCGCTCTTCTCCTCTCCTTCTATCTGTTCTTATTTGTTGTTATTTGTTGTTGTTGTTGTTGTTGTTGTTGTTGTTGTTGTTGTTGTTGTTGTTGTTGTTGTTGTTGTTGTTGTTCTTCTTCTCTTCTTCTTCTTCTTCTTCTTCTTCTTCTTCTTCTTCTTCTTCTTCTTCTTCTTCTTCTTCTCTTCTTCCTCCTCCTCCTACTCCTCCTCCTCCTCCTCCTCCTCCTCCTCCTCCTCCTCCTCCTCCTCCTTCTTTTCTTCCTCTTCTTCATCCTTTTATTTTTGTTTTCATTGCTATTAGCTCTGTTATTTTACAAGTCTCTCATTTTTCATCGTTGATCGTTTTTTCTCTGTTGTGCCTGTATGTCTTTTGAAAAGAGTTTTCTTTTATTTCTTTGTTTCTTTCAAGTTTCCGTAACTTGTTTTCTTTTTTTTGTTTGTATTTCAACGTCTCCTGATTCAAATTGATGGTATGGTTTCTGTCTTTTTTTATTTGTATCAAACGCCTCTTCACATAAAGTGATATTTATTGCAAAGGGGCGGGGTCTCTCCTGTAAAATCCCTTCATTCAAAGTGACGTGTTTTTGTCTTTTTTTGTGTGCATGCTTGTCATTGTCCATTTAGTACTTCACTTTTGATTTTCCTTTGAACTCTCTGTTTCTCTCTTGTGTGTCTCTCAGTGTCTCTGTCTCTCTGACTCTCTTTCTCTCTCTGTCTCTGTTTCTCTGTCTCTCTGCCTCTCTGTGTCTCTCTGTCTCTTTCTTTCTTCTTTCTTCTTTCTTTCTTTTCTTTTTTTCTTTCTTTTCTTTCTTCTTTTTCTTTCTTTCTTCTTTCTGTCTTTCTGTCTTTCTTTCTTTCTTTTCTTTTCTTTTCTTTCTTTCTTTCTTTTTTCTTTCTTTCTTTCTTTCTTCTTCTTTCTTTCTTTCTTTCTTTTTCTTTCTTTCTTCTTCTTTCTTTCTTCTTTTTTTTCTCTTTCTTTTTTCTTTTTCTTTATGTTCTTTTTTTCTTTCTTCTCTTTTTTCTTTCTTTCTTTCTTTCTTTTTTCTTTCTTTTTTCTTTCTTTTTTCTTTTTCTTTTCTTTCTTTCTTTTCTTCATCTTCTTTTCTTTCTTTCGTGTCTATATTTTTCTGTTTTCGTTCTTTCTTTTTCTGTTTTTTCTTTCATTTTTTTCTCATTATTTTCTTATTTTTCTTTTCTTTATTTTTTCTTTTCTGTTCTCTCTGTCTTTACTTTCTTTCTTTGTTTCTTCCCTCAGTTTTATTCTGTCTCTTATTTCTGAGTTTTTCTTTTTTTCTTTCTTTTCTTTTCTTCTTTCTTTTCTTACTCTGCGTTTCTCTTCTTCTTTCTTTCTTTTTCTTTTCTTTTTTTTCCCCTTTCATTTTTCGTTCATTTTTTTCTGTTTTTTTTTTTTGTTTCTTTCTTTTAGTTTGTTCTGTTTTTCTTTTTACTGGGTTTTTCTTTTTCTTCTTTTCTTTTCATCTTTTCTTTTTCTTTGCTTTCTTTCTTTTCGTTCTTTTTTTCTTTCCGTTCTTCTTTTGCTTCTTTGTTTTCCTCTTTTGTTTTTCTTTTCCTTTCTTTTTTTCTTCTTTCTTTTCTTCTTTTTTTTTCGTTTTTTTTTCTTCTTTTTTTCTTTTCTTTCTTTTCTGTCATTCTTTTTCTGTACTTTTTTCTTATGTGTTTTTCTTTTTTCTTTTTTTGTTTCTTTCTTTCTTATTCTTTCTCTTTTTTTTCTTTACTTTTTTTTTCTTTTTTCATTCTTTTCTTTTCTTTCTTTCTTCTTCTTTCTCTTTCTCTTTCTTTCTTCTTTCTTTTTTCAGAATATTTCTTATAAAGTAAATGGTCATAACAGAATCAAAAGTAGAGAACACAAATATTTCACAACCAACTTTCGCTTACTTCTTGCGAGAAGAAAAGCGTAGGAGAGAAAAATAAGGAGAATGACGAAGTGACTGATGGTGATAAGAAAAAGGAGAACAAAAGAAAGGAAGGAAGAAAGAGAGATAGAATTCAGACACAAAGAGAAAAAAAAGAACAATCAAAGCCAAGACAGAGAGAGAGAGAGAGAGAGAGAGAGAGAGAGAGAGAGAGAGGGGAGAGAGATGAGAGAGAGAGAGAGAGAGAGAGAGAGAGAGAGAGTTAATTTGTTTTCTTTTATTTCGAGGATCATGGAGTGAGCTTTCATGTGCTTTTTTACATCCAGTCCTCGTGTATATGCAGGTTTTTTTTTATTTGTTATTTTATCATTCGTGTTCACCGGCACAAAATGGCCTAATCTTCCGAAAAGCGGAATGGGCATTAATGTGTGCGCAAGGTATTCTGCGTGCGTTCGCACACGGTTTATAATCTCATCCGGAGAGAGAGAGAGAGAGAGAGAGAGAGAGAGAGAGAGAGAGAGAGAGAGAGAGAGAGAGAGAGAGAGAGAGAGAGAGAGAGAGACAGACAGACAGACAGACAGACAGACAGACAGACAGACAGACAGACAGACAGACAGACAGACAGACAGACAGACAGACAGACAGACAGACAGACAGACAGACAGACAGACAGAAGTACAGACAGACAGACATATTATACAGGGAGGGAAGAAAAGATAGACAGAAAGAAAAAAGATAATAATGAAGAGAAAGAACAAAAGAAAAGATATTAAGCACATTAATTGAATCCCGTATATTCATACAAAGCTCTACAAGTTGGATGCAATAAAATAAACAATAAAACAGTCTACATTCTATACACAAGCACGCACGCACGCACGCACGCACGCGCACACACACGCACGCACGCACACACACGCACGCACGCACGCACTCACTCACTCACTCACTCACTCACTCACTCACTCACTCACACGCACGCACGCACGCACGCACGCAGGCAGGCACGCACGCACGCACGCACGCAAGCACACGCACACATCTTGCGCACACGTTAAATCCTGTTCCGCTTTTCGTAAGAGTAGGCCATCGTGTGCCGGTGGGAACAGATGACATTTACAAAACTGCATACACACGGGGACTGGATGTAAAAAAGCACACGAGTGCTTATCCCATTATCCTCGATATAAAAGAATAAAATAAAATAAAATAAAATAAACACACGCACACACACACACACACACACACACACACGCACTCACACACACACACACACACACACACACACGCACACACACACACACACACACACACACACACACACACACACACACACACACACACACACACACACACACACACACACACACACACACACACAACACACCCTGAGAGAATTCTTTAACCACTATACTTTCTAAAGCTTTCAGATTTATGAAAAAAAATACCCCAAGCAACCTAACCTTTACAAACTAATCCCAAACTAAAAGCAAAAACCTAACACTATAAAACATTCTTTTGATCAAATTACAAAACCTATTGTATGAAGCAATACCAAACTTGTTTTTATATATATATACAACGCAGATTTTTGTGTTCATAATTGTTCTTTTGTTTG
>CM060320.1:44812448-44817448 GCA_030674155.1 Stramonita haemastoma | reverse complement strand
ATATGGCCTGTGTGGTCGGCGGGGCTATAAACAACATGATTGGATTGGATTGGATTGTCAACTCCTGTGTACATAAATGAAAAAGAGTAAATGAAATTGATGTGATAGTAGCCGTCTCATGCTGATATCAGTAGACACATTATTTTTTGTGATCACTGCCTTAACTTCCCTACGTTCCTGTCCAGCTGTTCCCACGCCATCCATTCCGATCTGTCCACCCTGATTCGTGATGTGGCATCCTCGGGGTCAGAAATTCACAGGGAGTTCATCAATGTCAGGGCCACCGTGGGACTACCAGCTAGAATGGCCCTGCACTGCTTACTTCTGGGTTAATTTTGGTGGTGTTCAGCGGTGCCTGTTCTGAGCTAAGGGGACGGGATAGCCTAGAGGTCAGAACATTGCGCTGGCAATTTGACGACCCCAAGTTCGATTCCCGTTGAAGGGGATTTTTTCCCCTGGAGTTAACATCAGTGCTGACTCCACTCTCCCCAAAAGTCTTTCGGATGAGACTATAAACCGAGGCCCCGTGTGCGAACACACGCAGAACATCTTGCGCACATGTTAAATCCTGTCCCGCTTTTCGTAAGAGTAGGCCATCGTGTGCCGGTGGGAACAGATGACAGTATTTACACAACTGCATACACACGGGGACAGGATGAAAAAAATCACACGAGTGCTTATCCCATTATCCTCGATATAAAAGAATTTTTAAAAAGCTAACACACGCAGGACAACACCTCCTGGGCCCCCTACTAACGATAACCATAGCTCAGTTCTGGAGCAAGCCTGAGTGAGTTGCCCACCTGGGGTAGCGACCACCTCAACGTCCCTTCACTGACCTTTTCCCAGTGAGCCTCCAACCCCCAAAGGCTTTGACACAAGCTCACCACAGGCACAGAAGTGTACGGGGAAACCGAATCTGAGGTCACCATGAGACTTGAGCAGCTGGGGCCACCGGAATCAGAGGCAATTTTCTTTCATTGCACGATGACAAGTGGAGATAAAGATAATGTACCGATACTGCTATGGAAGTACATCCCCTTTGAGACTATTTGAAAGGGTTCGTGTTTTAAAATGTGACGAGGTGACAGCCCCGATGTGGTCTGTGTGGTCGGCGGGGCTCTAAGCAACATCATTGGATTGGATTGGACAGGGTTGTACTCTACGCTTGCTATCATAATATGTCTCGGCGTCAACCAGGGATACAGACATCTGCAGTGTTAAACAGATATCTTGAGCAGCCCTCTCAAAATCGTATCCATAAATTGGATGAAGCTTGACAGCATGCGCGTGGCCCTAGTCTGTCTAGTGAGCCTACAACAAACTCACTATGGGTAGGTGCCCGCCGGAGTCCGAAAAACCTCAATGTCTCGCAGGATTTGAACCTGCGACCTTCTGGTCCATAACTTAAGGCGCTAACCACTGCGCCACAGCGGCTGGTATCTAGAGTAAAACTGAATGTATAATGGGCAAATCAGCAGTCTGATAGATCATACTGACAGGTGAACCATACTAGAACTAAGGTTGTACTAGACAGCTTATAATTATGTCAGATGGTACACACTAAAAGGCCATCTCAGAGACTTAAAGGCAGACGTCTAGATGGACACCTAACCGTATGTGCCTTTCCACACAGGCAGACACGTGCACAGAACAAAATATTAATGAGAGTCTGATAGATAATCTGAGGCAGGGAGAGACAGATACAGAGCATGACGCACTTTCCCTTCACTAATACTGACAGAGCCAAAAGCCAGCTTTGCTCCTACTTGATACATCCATTTTGCAAAATATGGTGTTTTGGCCGCTGCATACTTCTTTGATAAAAAAACAAGGGTGCAGGATAGCTCAGTGGTCAGAGCAGACAGACAGACAGACAGAGAAAGAGAGAGAGCTTTGCCTCATGAATCAGTGTGGCTTGTGTTGCAATAATTTAGTGCTGATCGATCTGCAGGGCCTGTGGGTGACAGGCAAGAGCAATGTGTGGATGGGGATTTTGATCGGTTAAGCCTTGGCCTTTTGAGATCATACAGTAAGTTTCTGCTACTATTTTCGTTTCAACAGAGATGTTATATATATATATATATATATATATATATATATATATATATATATATATATATATATATATATATATATATATATATATATATATATATATGAATATGAGAAGAGAGGAGAAGAGAAGAGGGGAGAGAGAGAGAGAGAGAGAGAGAGAGAGAGAGAGAGAGGAGAGAGAGAGAGAGAGAGAGAGAGAGAGAGAGAGAGAGAGAGAGAGAGAGAGAGAGAGAGAGAGAAATGTGATTTTTTGTTAGAAAACTTAACTACGGAGGTTAATGTTTTATTTGTGTGTGTGTATGTGTGTGTGTGTGTGTGTGTGTGTGTGTGTGTGTGGTGTGTGTGTGTGTGTGTGTGTGTGTGTGTGTTTGTGTGTGTGTGTGTGTGTGTTTGTTGTGTGTGTGTGTGTGTGTGTGTGTGTTTGTGTGTGTGTGTGTGTGTGTGTGTGTGTTGTGTGCGCGCGCACGCGCGCGTTTAGAGTCAAGAGTAGAATTGCGTGACATTAATAAAAAGGTTGACTACATTTGTATTTGTCACATGCAATGTTGTAAACGGTTTTGTTAATGCACATTAACTATGTTACAGTTGATTTTGTCTACTGAAATCCTCCATGCCCTAATAGGAGTGAAGGGCGAATGAAATCTTGAATCTTGTGTGAGTGTGCGTTGGAGAAAATTAGTGGGTATAAGTATAACAAGACAGGATATGCGAGTGCACGGCTATATAATTATGCACACGCCTGTGCGTGTAGGTCCATCTTATTGTTCTGCCCCTCCCCCCTCCCATCTCTCTCTCTCTCTCTCTCTCTGTCTCTCTCTCTGTCTCTCTCTCTCTCTCTATCTATCTATCTATCTATCTATCTATCTATCTATCTATCTATCTATCTATCTATCTATCTATCAATCTATCAATCTATCTATCTATCTATCTATCTATCTATCTATCTATCTATCTATCTATCTATCTATCTATCTATCTTCGCTTGAACAATTTTAGGAGATATTCCCATTTTGTTTTGTATGTCTGATTTGCTGAGTGACTTTTTGTTAGGTGTAACCCGTCTTCCTAGACAATGGCGATTTTGATGATGACTCAGACTACGTTAATTAAGGCATTAATTTTTGTTGAGTACCTAGCTAGGCATCTTAGCGGGGGTAAAACGCCCGATACTTTCAGAAGGTTGCTTGTTCGAACCTCCGTTTTACCTTATTGTTTTGAAATGCCATTTTCACTAGGCCATTTTGCTCCCAAAATACTTTCTTTTTGTCCTTTTCTGCTGCTGCTCCTCCCCCTCTTTCCTGTCACCTAACCCCCCCAAACCTCGGCCTTTGCAATAAACGCAACTCGTGCGCAGATTCCATGGAGGTGGAGGGAGGAAGGAAGGGAGGGAGGGATGAGGTGAGATGAAGTTGAAATCTTTCCAGCAGCGTTTAGCCAGAAACCAGAAACATAATGGGTCCGCTTCCGTGTTGTACTGCCGCTGACGTCACTTCCTGTCCATTAGGCTTGCGACGTCCTCTCTTTCTCTGTCTTTGTCTCTGTCTCTGTCTGTCCCTCTCTCTCTCTGTCTGCCCCCCCCCCCCCTCTCTCTCTCTCTCTCTCTCTCTCTCTCTCTTCCTCCCTCCCCCCTCTCTCTTATGGCCATAATGCACACTTACTTAGTAGGACCAGAATGCTGATTCGCGTCCTTGAATGTGCTGTGTAGTCCCTATTCAGCATTTTCAAACTCATCAAGATAAGCTTCTTTTATGCAGAAGATTTGTTCATGACTTACACCGGAGATTTGATTATGTGGCTATTTTTGTGTTTGCTTTTTTTTTTTTTTTTTTTTTTTTTTTATACTTGTATTGCAAAAATCAGGGGGCGGGGTTGGGAGATGGGGAGGGGGAAGGGGGGGAAGTATAGCCTTGTGTGGGTAGAAAGTTGCGTTCACGACCTGACAGACCGGGATCGAGACTGGTTTTGAACCACCACCAGGGCCGCCTGTTTAAGGGGAGGTTTTCTTCCTGGAGATAGCACCAGTACTGACTCCATTGCCCCGAAAGTCCTTAGGAAGAGATTGTAAACCGATGCCCCTTCTGTCAGCGCACGTGGAACATCTTGCGCGCACGTTCAAACCCATTCAGCATTTTGGAAAATTAGGATATAAATTTTGTGCCGGTAAGAACGGATGACAAAATAGAATGTAAAAAATTCATACCACACTGATGACGTGTTAAGATATCATGCCCGAAGTCACATTGCGGCTAGCATTGAGTGGTCAAAAACGATCGCATGCGAAAAAAAGTCAGCATTGGCGAATCTGGGAGCATTAGCTGAGGAACGGGAAAAAAGATCAACAAATCCAAATGTGTGCAGTCTTTTCCAAATGATATCCGAAAAGAAGGCAGAAAGTGTTATTCTTTGACCATTGAAAACATAGTGGATAAAAAAGCAAAACATTTTCTTGATACCCAAGGGGTTTTTAGTATACTTCTCGACGTGCAATTCAGTTGTGCACTCAGGCCATTATGTCATCTTTTGACCAACTCAGCGATATTTTGAACTTTTTGGGGGGTTGCTTTTGTTCTGTTTTGTTTGCTTTGGGGCTTTTTCGCCCTAGAATTCTGAAAGGATTACTTTTTTCATTTTAGTCAGAAGCATCTCCACTGGAATATGGAGCTTTCTGGGAGTTGGTTCTTTTCCATCAAAGGATTTTTGGTGGCCCAGGGATGGTTAAGATTTTCATCTTTAAACCTGCAAGAAAGCATACACCTACGTTTTGATGTGGGAAGTCTCGTGAAATGTTCTGAGCAATCACACAGTGCAAAGTTTGTTTCGTGTGTATGCCATCTGTTACTAGCGCCTGGGCTTTATCACGGTTCTTGATTGAACCATTGATGCTGGGGGCAACAGCAAAGCGAGAGGCTGTATGATCAGTGGCTTTCCTGCTCACGAAATTA
>CM060320.1:44800317-44807348 GCA_030674155.1 Stramonita haemastoma | reverse complement strand
ATTTATTCTCCTGATACTTACGTTTACATTCCGCCGTATCCCGAAAAGGGTTATAGAAATGAGATCTTAAATCTTGTGTGTGTGTGTGTGTGTGTGTGTGTGTGTGTGTGTGTGTGTGTGTGTGTGTGTGTGTGTGTGTGTGTGTGTGTGTGTGTGTGTGTTTGTTTATTTATTTTATTCGTGTTTATTTATATATTTTATTCTTTTATTTGTGTGTGTGTGTGTGTGTGTGTGTGTGTGTGTGTGTGTGTGTGTGTGTGTGTGCGCGCGCGTGTGTGTGTTCGTGCGTGCGTGCATGTGTGTGTTGTATATATATATACACATACATACACATACATGTGTATATGTATATACATATGTATATACACGTATATATATATATATATATATATATATATATATATATATATATATATATATATATATATATATATATATATGTATCTCTATATATATGTATCTCTATATATATGTATAGCTCTGTGTTTGTATATATATATATATATATGTATGTATATATATATATATATATATATATATATATATATATATATACGTGTGTGTGTGTGTGTGTGTGTGGTGTGTGTGTGTGTGTGTGTGTGTGTGTGTCTGTGTCTGTGTCTGTGTCTGTGTCTGTTTTGGTATCATTCAGTGTGGGGTTTGAACGGTGTGGTGGTTTGATCCTTGTATATGCTCAAGTTTTTCCCCTACATCCACTAGACCGTGAGTAGTTGTGTGGGTGCTATTCTTTCGGATGAGACGGTAGACTGAGGTCCTGTGTGCAAAGCCCATTTAGCGCACGTAAAAGAACCCACGGCAACAAGAGACTTGTTTCTTGCAAAATTCTGTGGAAAAAAAGTGACTATGACAGAGAAATAAATACAAATGCAGACAGGAAAAAAAAATCAATGGGTGGCGCTACTGTTGTGGCGACGCGCTCTCTTAGGGGAGAGCAGCCTGAAATTCATACACAGAACTCTTGCTGTGACATAAAATGGTATACAATACAATGCAATGCAATACAAATGTGTGTGTATGTGTGTGTGTTTGTGTGTTTGTGTGTATATATATAAAATATATGTATATAATTGTGTGTATGTATGTATGTATGTATGTATGTATGTATGTATGTATGTATGTATGTATGTATGTATGTATGTATGTATGTATGTATGTATGTATGTATGTATGTATGTATGTATGTATGTATGTATGTATGTATTATGTATGTATGTATGTATGCATACGTGTGTGGGTGTGTGTGTGTTTTCATCAGCTGTGCTTGCTGTTTACATTATTATTGACTTTTTCCATAGCAACACTAACTCTCTGGCAAACATCCATTAAAAGATAAAACAGGACAACACACAAAAAACCACTACAACCACTGCTTCTAGCAAACCAACCAACCAACCAAGCAAAACAACAACAACAAAAACGGACGCTAGAACGACGAGAGCTTTCCAGGTGGTGTTCCAAGTGTGAAACGATGCTACAGATTTATCCATCACCATCAGCATCCTTCTTCTCACCCGGTATTTTTGGAGGCCAAAGTACAGCCCCTACCTCCCCCTCCCTCCCTCTCCCCCCTACCCCCCCTACCCCCCCACCCCCGGAGGTGCTGTTTTGCTGTGACGGGCTTTTGTGACTTATCTGTCTCTGTCAGTCTCCCTCAGGCCTCTCAGCTTTCACCCTTCTTATCCACAGCACTGCACTGCATTGCTTTGGCCTATAGGGGACTGGATAGCCTAGTGGTCAGAACATTGCGATGGTAATTTGACGACCCGAGTTCGATTCCTGTTCGAGATTTTTTTTTCTCTCTGGAGTTAACCATCAGTGCTGACTCCCACTCTCCCTCAAAATCCTTCGAAGGATGAGACTAGAAACCGAGGCCCCGTACCGTGTGCAAACGCACGCAGAACATCTTGTGCACATGATTAATCCTGGTCCGCTTTTCGTAAGAGTAGGAGGCCATTGTGTGCCGGTGGGAACATATGACAAGATTTACAAAACTGCATACACACGGGGACTGGATGTGAAAAAGCACATGAGTGCTTATTTCATCATCCTCGATATAAAAGAATAAAATAAAATGCAATAAAAAACACACTTTGGCGGAGGATTTCTGGTTGCTGTTGGTGGGTTATGGGATCAATCACCGTCCTGTTTTTGTTGTTGATACAAGTTTACAGAATGTCACTTCTTTTTGGTAGGGGAGGGGGGGGGGGGAGTGTTGATTTTCTTCAGTAACGTATTTAGTGCTGGTATTGCTTGTATTGTCCATTACGATGTAGCCAAACATGGCCAGACCTAGGCTCTTTTGGTGTTGCGTTTCTCAGAACGTGCCAGTCCGTGGTGAGCTTTTAAGTGTGTAGCTGCATTAAGCCACTAGCTCGGAGAAGCCTCGCTGTGTAGTGGTGTTACTGGAAGATGGCAACAGCACATTCCCAACAAGGCAACCCTTCAGATGGCAGGGGCAGAGAAGATAAGTGCAGGAATAAGAAGAAAGAGATGGAATTGGATTGGCCATGTCCTGAGAAAAGATCAGAAGAATGACTGTGCTGCGGCCCTCGGATGGACACCAGAGGGAAGAAGGAAGAGAGGCCGCCCAAAGACAACCTGGCGAAGAATGGTGGAGGTGGAGCGGAATGCTGCTGGATGGAGCTCTTGGAGCGCAGCACGCAAGCGCAGCTACAGATCGCAACCAGTGGAGAAATGATGTCCAGGCCTTATGTGCCTTCTAGCAGTTCTTGTTCTGACCCATGACTTAGATCCTCTATAGACATTAATGGTAGTTGTGGAAACAGCAGGCTGACTCGGTAGATGCCCACTAGGACACGATGAACATCAGCACATCCTTCTGGTGACAGTCTCCCACCCGTCTAAAAACTGCTAAAGCTGACGCAAATTTACTGCTAGCAGGGATGAAAGTTTGACCATTTAAAAAGGTATACACTGAAATCGGGTGCACTAGGCCTGACTTGACACGTGCTTTATTTCATTTAAAAAAATTATACCACTTTATGTCACAGCAGATTTCTCTGCGTGAAATTTGGGCTGCTCTCCCCGGGGAGAGCGCGTTGCCACAAGTGCAGCGCCTACCCATTATTTTTTTTTTTTAATATATTATTTTTAACACAGCCCTGAGCCGCCCTGGGGACTCCATCTCCCCGATTTTTCCTCAGGGATTGTGTCTAAATATGACACCTGTGTGCGTGCTGTTTTTTTTTTAATTTTGTCATCTGCTCTTACTGGCACGCAATGGCCTGCTCTTCCGAAAGGCGGAACGGGGTTTTAACGTGTGCGCAAGATGTTCTGCGTGCGTTCGCACACGGGGCCTCGGTTTATAGTCTCATCCGAATGACTTTGACATTCAGTTCGATTTTTTCCCCGTCAAACTGGGAAGTGAGAGCGAGGCTGGGAATCGAACCCAGAACCTCACGGTTTACTTGTTGGCAGGCGAACGAACGTCTTAACCATCCTGCCACCTTCCTTAATGGCAGCGCAAACGCATTTTCAGCTCAAATGATACTGGTTGTTGCTGTATGAGCGTTTCGCGGAGATAAAACGTTAAAATTAAAATAAGTGACATTAAAATCAGTGACATTTTTCTTTAGATCACAATGATGATGGACAAAGATGGCAGGGTGCTATGGAAGGTCAGCCAGGCTTGAAACTTCATGATAAAATCAGTCAGGCAAACCGGATTTGTATACTTGACATTGCTAAACTTCTGCCTGTTGTTTATCATTCTTGTTCAATGTTCTTCTGATCCCTGCTCTTCCACACTATCTTCGTTCCAGTGGACCGCAATGTCCCAGGTATTCTTCCAGGTCTGTTGGGAAATGTGCGATATCGTGAAACTTTCTGATGATGGCTCTTTAGGCTCATGGCAGTACGCTTGAGTTTTTATTGCGCGGTTTTCCATGCAGTTTGTTGTTAAAGAGGGGTCAGTGCTCTTGTTGGACGAATTAACGCCTCGCTGGCATGATTTCAACTGCTCTCTTTCTAGGCTGTTGGATGATAGTATCTGTCCTGTTATGCTTCCTGCCTCCTCCTCTACATCCCCAATATGCTATTCATACATTCACCACCCACCACCCACCATTCACCATCCCCGTATCTCTCTCTCTCTCTCTATCTCTCTCTCTCCTCTCTCTCTCTCTCTCTCTCTCTCTCTCTCTCTCTCTCTCTCTCTCTCTCTCTCTCTCTCTCTCTCTCTCTCTCCTCTCTCTCTCTCTCTCTCTCTCTCACTCTCTCTCTCTCTCTCTCTCCCCCACCCATCCCACCCTCTCTCTCCTCTCTCTCTCTCTCTCTCCCTCCTCCCCCTCCCTCTCTCTCCCCCTTCCCTCCTCCCCCTTCTCCCCCCTCTCCACCCACCCACCCACCGAACCCCACCGCACCCTCTTCTGAAAATGGCTCGTAAAAAGTTCAGCAGAGAGACATAGATATATTCCGCCTGATCTGATTCTAAGATGTGAGGGAGGGATCATTTAGAGCGTGGTTTATTGTGATGGGGGTTGAACCAGTCCCAGCAAGCGATCGATGCTGTCAAGGTTTTAACTCCCTTGCGGTTGAGGTCAATTTTCCGTCTGTTCAATTCCGACAACTCTTGTCAGCGTGAAAGCAGCAGCAACTTCGTTTGGCTTGATGTCATTGTCAATAAACATCCTTGCATTCTATTTCCAACATTTTTTTTTCTTTTTGGATATTCTGTCTCCAGAATGTCTTCATTTCAATAATTTGAAGATCACTTCTTTTTTTTTTTTTTGCCCTTGCATGGAAATTTAGATTGAGGGGGTATAGAAAGCCACGTAAACACGTTTGGCGAAACATGATTCGCTGTGATAGGATCAAAAGCAAGGGAAGAGGAATAAAAAAAAAGCCCACCCACGTCTTTAATGACCCATACAGAAATTATTGGATATATTCACTTGGTTCATTTCTCGCATTAAACATTCATGTCTTGAATTTAAAAAAAATGATAATGACTAATATCTGTAATATAGAATACATCTATGAAAATTCAAAGTAGAGTTAAACACACACACACACACACACACACGCACGCACGTACACACGCACACACACACACGCACACATACACACACACGCACGTACACACGCACACACACGCACAACACACACACACACACACACACACACAACACACACACACACACACACACACACACACACACACACACACACACACACACACGAGCGCGTTCAACGCACACACACAAACACACACACACACACACACACACACCACACACACACACACACACACACACACACACACACACACACACACACACACACACACACACACACAACACAAACACAAACACACACAAACACACACACATCTTGCGCACACGTTTAAACCTGTTCCACTTTTCGGAAGAGAAAGCCATTGTGTTCTAGTTGGAACGGATGTCAAAATTGATAAAACAGTATAACACGGGGACTGGAAGTAAAAAAAAGCATATGAATACTTCTTCCTGTATCCATGACATAGAAGAACGAAATAAAACAAAGAATAAAAAAAAACCGCACGCACGCATGCACACCCGCACGGACGCACACATGCACAATTAACCAAACACACGCACGCACGCACTCACCGACGCACTCACCGACGCACACACATATGCACGCACGCACACCCGCCCGCACACCCGCCCGCACACAGAGATTCAAGATTAAATGCATTTAACCCTTTTGGGGAATGGAAGATTACAAACAAATTGAACAGGAGAATAAACCTAACAACATCACACTTCGAAATATTACCAGTATCAACAGACACTCAAAAAACGAAAGTGTTCAGCATAGAAGAAGCAACAATAGTGAAATAACAATCAACAAAACAATAAAAATAAAAAATGTAAGCGTTTCAAACGCCTTTACGTCCGCTTTTTAAAAATGCAATTTGTGTAGAGGTTTTAGGGGGAAAAACCACTACTCAGTTGCGAAAGACAAAAAAATATTTGTTCTTGAAATACCGGCAACTTTTATCATTTTGGACACAAGAGAGACAAACTTTTGCAGATTTGCATTTCATCAGCTTACAAAAAAAATGACAACTTGACATAAGGCTTGAAAGTAAATGCCGCGGAATGAAATCTGATCGTAAATGTTTGTAGGAGGGAATTTCCATAATCAAACGAAATTTGAAATTCATCCCCTCCATCATTATCGCACTTTGAACTTAACTTTTGTCTTCCCGTGGAATATGAAACAAACGTCCGTCTCAATAGGAAGATTCTGACGAATGCAGCAAAATTTGATCAGAGCGTAAACATGTAGATTTACATCCAGTAGGCGAGTTATGTATGTGTTCATACCAAAACCATTTTGTAGTTCTTTTATTAAAGACATCTTCTCTTGTGGGGAAGTTCGTTTTTTAGCTCAATTCATTCACAAAATTATTGACTTAAAAGGATCCAACACACACACATACACACACGGGACGGGATAGCCTAGTGGTCAAGAACATTGCGCTGGCAATTTGACGACCCGGGTTCGATTCCCGGTCGAGAGGATTTTCCCTCTGGACTTATCATCAGTGCTGACTCCACTTCCCCCAAAAGTCTTTCGGATGAGACTGTAAACTGAGGCCCCGTGTGCGAACGCACGCAGAACATCTTGCACACACGTTAAATCCTGTTCCGCTTTTCGTAAGAGTAGGCCACCGTGTGCCGGTGGGAACAGGTGACATTTACAAAACTGCATACACACGGGGACTGGATGTAAAAAGCAAACGATTGCTTAATCCATTATCCTCGATATAAAAGAATAAATAAGAAAAAAAGATACAATGCAAATACGCACAGAGAAAGAGAGTGAGTGAGAGAAGGAGAGAGAGGAAGGGAGAGAGAGAGAGAGAAGAGGAGAGAGGAGAGAGAGAGAGAGAGAGAGAAGAGAGAGAGAGAGAGAGAGAGAGAGAGGAGGACGCTGTAGAACAATCTGAAATTTGCAGAACTCCTCAACTTCCTGTCTCCTTTTGCTGTCCCCTTCTGCTT
>CM060320.1:44785317-44790317 GCA_030674155.1 Stramonita haemastoma | reverse complement strand
GCCTTGTGCTCAGAAGCAGGCAGAAACAGAGCCCTGATTAGGGTAGGCCAGCAAACAACAAACAGCTCCCGGCAGACAGGGAACGCATCTGTGACCGTTCGCTTCGCCATCACTCAGATGTATTTATTTATTTATTTATTTATTTATTTATTTATTTATTTATTTATTTATGTATTTATGTATTTATGTATTTATGTATTTATGTATTTATATATTTATTTATTTGTACCACTTTAAGTCACAACAGTTTTATTCTGCATGAAATTCAGGCTGCTCTACCCGGGGAGAGCGCGTCGCCACAAGTGGAGCGCCACCCATTATTATTTTCTTTTCTTTTCCCTGTCTGCAACTGTATTTATTTCCCTCTCAGAGTGGCTTTTTTTCTACAGAATTTTGCTTAGGACAACTCTCTTGTTTCCGTGGGTTCTTTCCGTGCGCTAAATAATTTTGTGTAACACACGTGACCTCGGTTTATCATCTCATCAGAAAAACTAGCACCCAGACCACCACTCATGGACTAATGGATGAAGGAAAAGTTTTGGACCCAAACAGGATTCGAACCACCACACACATTGACCCACATTTCTAGGCAGGCACGCTACCTCTAGACCACCAATCCACCGTTACTTTACCAAACATGTCTTCCAGCAAAAACCAAACGGCAGACTAGTGAGTGGAATTGTAAGCGTATCAATGTGTGTAATGTCTGGCCAGTCATCAATGTTTGGTTGGTTGGTTGATTTCCCCCCCTTTTTTTCTCTTTTATTTGAACTTAACTGGAACACCATGTCATCTCCTTTGGTCATCACGCATTCAGGAGAAAACGGTGTCTTTTTCTTCTTCGTCGGAATCTCAGACAGCAGCTATATACGTGTTGGTGTCTGTAATAACAATGAGCAAAAGTGTGTTGCGCTGCCGTAAAGCGCCTGACAAGTCAGGCCCAGTGCATCCGACTTTCGCCTTGGGAGAGATTTTTTCTCAGGTATTTCTGGAAAAAAGGCAGGATAATGAACCACGAATGTATCAAATAGACACGAAAGAGCTAGAGGTTACAGGAAAAAATTGGAGAAGGTGAAAACAAGGAAAGGGATAGAAAAGAGGGAGTTCCTTCTCCGGGATAGGTGAAGAAATGTGAAGTTTGGTTGATTGGCTGGCTGGTTGTAGATTGTTGAATGGTCACTTAGTCTTCAGCATTGACCACATTCTTGTTCGCAATTTTTTTTTTTTTTTTTGGGGGGGGGGTCTGAAACAGCCAGTGAAGAAAAGATAAAATATAAAAACCCACACGAAGTGCAACGGCAAAAAAAAAAAAGTTAACGTAACCACACCAACATCAGGGAAACCAAGACAACGATGACAACAACAATTTCTTTCTTTGAAAGGAGTAGTCTAAATATCCATCAGAGAAAACAGCCATTATCTAAAATTACCCAACAACTCTGAATGCCACGAATCAAAGATATGCCTAGGCCACCATTTGAATGTGAAGGACGACATTGTGAAGGCAGCTGGACGGCAGTTTTCCAGAGAAAAAGCTCCCTATCAGCAAAGGGTTTGGCTTTTAACATTTTGTTCTGTATGGTGGTGAGAAGGACGGTTGGGGGGTGGGGGGCTAGTAGTCATCCAAGATTACTGACCCTTCTTTAATACTGTCACGAAAACTCACACAGATAACCTCAAGCGTGAAATCATACACATTCCAGCTCACGCAATACTTTCTGCGGGCATAATCGTGCTCTATCCCCCCAAAAGTCGAGTTAGGTATGACTTCACTGACACTATCGACATTTCGTTTTTACAGGAAATACACATTCTTCTCAATGTCAACAATGAATATGACCATACACATATAATAAAAAACTACACGATGTTTAGATAAAATGACTTACTTCAGAGTTCGGGTTTCAAAAAGTGCACTTGTGGGTCTGCTCTTAGTCAGAATGGGGATCACTCATGTCAAAAGTTTAAACAGTTTAGAAATGAGAACCATGACATGGAAGGATCCAAAACCCAACAGGACGAAGAAGACAATGTGAACAAAGCAGTCAGCTAGAACTCTCACAGGAACCAAATACAAAATACACCAGCTGCATGGAAATGCTAGACCAGGGTGTACTTTTCCCACTGAAGGGAAACTGGATCGTGAGACAGAGAAAAAGGACGAAGAAGACAGACGCCAGAAAGCTGAGACAGAGGCCGTCAGACAAGGTGAAGAAGAAAGCAGTCAGCTAGAGAACCCTCACAGGAACCAGAGCAGACCAACTGCATGGAAGCATCACACCAGGGAATACTTTTCTCACTGAATGGAATCTGCAGCGTGAGAGAGAGAGAGAGAGAGAGAGAGAGAAGAGAGAGAGAGAGAGAGAGAGAGAGAGAGAGAGAGAGAGAGAGAGAGAGAGAGAGAGAGAGAGAGAGGAGAGAGAGAGAGAGAGAGAGAGAGAGAGAGAGAGAGAGAGAGAGAGAGAGAGAGAGAGAGAGAGAGAGAGAGAGGCAACGTTACGTTCATCTGCACACTGGAAGACAACTGCACTGGAATCATATCAAAGTCAGCATTTTATTTCGTCTGTACACAACAAGAAAACTAGTGTATGAAGCAGAAAAAAGTCTGCATTTTATTTAATCTGTGCACGAAAAGAAAACTGGTATATGAAGCAGAAAACAGTCAGCATTTTATTTATTTGAGCACGAAAGGAAAATTGGTGTATGAAGTATGAAGTAGAAAAAGTCAGCATTTGATTTATTTGTACACGAAAAGAAAACTGGTGTATGCAGCAGAAAAAAGTCAGCATTTGATTTATTTGTACACGAAAGGAAAATTGGTGTATGAAGCTGAAAAAAGTCAGCATTTGATTTATTTGTACACGAAAAGAAAACTGGTGTAATTGGCAGAAAAAAATCAGTATTTTATTCATCTGCACACGAAAAACAACTGGTGTATGACGCAGAAAAAAGTCAGCATTTGATCTATTTGTACACGAAAAGAAAAATTGTGTATGAAGCAGAAAAAGTCAGTATTTGATTCATCTGTACACAAACAACAACTAGTGTATGCAGCAGAAAAAAGTCAGCATTTGATTTATTTGTACACGAAAAGAAAACTAGTGTATGAAGCAAAAAAAAGTCAGCATTTTATTTCATCTGTGCACGAAAAAAACAAACTGGTGTATGACGCACAAAAAAGTCAGCATTTGATCTATTTGTACACGAAAAGAAAACTAGTGTATGGAGCAGAAAAAAATCAGCATTTTATTTCATCTGCACACGAAAAGAAAACTGGTGTATGACGCAGAAAAAAATCAGCATTTGATTTCATCTCTCTGCACTCCGCAAGAAAACTGCAAATGCATGAAGCAGAGTCAGCGTTTTGCCTCTCTGCACAGAGTCCCTGAGGATCTGCTGTTGAGCTAGCTGTTCAGACTCCTGGACCAGAGTGCACCCTGATTGTGATTGACACGTCTGGCATGCCGCCCTCTGGACAAATCTGAGGAAATAGAACTTCGGCTCCAATCTGGTCAGGATCATACAGCAGCCTTGTGGACAAGCGTTTCAGAGTGATCTTTTATAATGGCTTCGTAGACAAGTGATATTGTACCATTGTGGGTGGTAGACAGGGCTGTGTTTTTTCTCTCTCTCTCTCTCTCTCTGTCTGTGTCTGTGTCTGTGTCTGTCTGTCTGTCTGTCTGTCTGTCTGTCTGTCTGTCTCTCTCTCTGTCTGTGTCTGTGTCTGTCTGTCTGTCTGTCTGTCTGTCTGTCTGTCTGTCTGTCTGTCTGTCTGTCTGTCTGTCTGTCTCTCTCTCTCTCTCTCTCTCTCTCTCTCTCTCTCTCTCTCTCTCTCTCTCTCTCTCTCTCTCTCTCTCCAATTTCTCTAGATACACGCATAATGGATGCACTAAAAGGCCCATACTGGAACAGTTTGCACAGAAGGCAGGACCAGTCTACACTTGGTCAGTGATATTCATGGTGTGAATGCCAAAGGGGAACATTTTGCTGCACTTGTTGAACTCCTCAATAGATCGTGTGATTTCTTCAACACAGAAAACAACACAGAGTCAGACTTGTGATCAGTGACACTAAAGGAATCAGAATCAAAGCACACGTTAAATCCTGTTCCGCTTCTCGTAAGAGTAGGCCATCGTGTGCCGGTGGGAACAAATGATATTTACAAAACTGCATACACACGGGGACTGGACGTAAAAAAGAGAGTGCTTATTCCATTATCCTCGATATAAAAGATGATAAAAAATATTTAAAAAGTCAAAGTCAAATTGTTATTTCCAGATGGTACATTGATTAAGCATTTATTTGCTTTTTTTTCATCAAGCCATCTTTCTAGGAGCAAAAAAAATAATTTCATCAATTATATCCAACTACAGTATGTCAGAAGAACTACAATAGTAAGTATTTTAAACTTTGCAAACGGTCAGCAGTATGGCTACAAGTTTGACAGGTGGACAGGTGAAAGATGTGATGCAGAATTCTGTACAGAAACTGTTCAACCCTCAACAGCTTTGTTAAAGTTCGGTGACAGCATCTTTCTCTGTTCTAGGATGTCCTAGCATCTATTTCTGTTCTGTAGATACCAGTCCTCTTTCACTGATTTCAAACATGAAACACGACAGCAGATCGACCTACAGAGACCTAGACATTTGGAATATCCTTCCTTCGGATGATACTATAAACCGAGGCCCGTGTGCGAACGCACGCAGATCATCTTGCGCACACGTTAAATCATGTTATGCTTTCTGCAAGAGTAGCCATCGTGTGCCGGTGGGAACAGGTGACAAGATTTACAAAACTGCATACACACAGGGACTAGATGTAAAAAAGCACACGCGTGCTTATTCCATTATCCTCGATATAAAAGAATAAAAATAAATAAATAGATAAATGTAACAATGTTATAAGATTGGTGCATCTCTTACAAAAAAAACACATCACGAACTTCTTCTTCGTCGAACGTTCAGACAGCAACTGTTGTTGTCTGTCATATAAGCACGAAT
>CM060320.1:44772516-44777516 GCA_030674155.1 Stramonita haemastoma | reverse complement strand
ATGCATAACACTTTTGTGTTGGTTTTGTTTGAATGTGTGTGTGTGTTTGCTTGTGTGTGTGTATGTGTGTGTGTGTGTGTGCGCGCGTGCGCACATGTGTATGTATGTTTGCGCGTGCACGCATGCGCAAATTAATGGGTGTATGCGTTGTGTGTGTAAGTGTGTTCGTGAGGTGCATGACTGTGTGTATGTTTACGTGTATTTGTGCGTATGTGTGCGTGCGCGCGTGCGCGCGTGCGTGTGTGCAAGCGCATGTATGCATTTGTGCATATTTATCATCTGTGTGTATGTGTGTATCGGAGGTCAGCAGAGTAAGGCAAGGTGAAGTGTATATGGGTGGGAGGGGGGTGGGTGGGAGGGGGGGTGGGGAATGCTTTCTTCTATTCTGTCTTATTTTGCGAACAAGGCTTTGTGACTTTAATCTCTTTTATCCCATTTTATTTCACACATTTGCTTAAGTGAGAAGGCTTTCATTCCAACGCTCAGGTGTGCACAAGTAAACACGCAGACAGACAGACAGACAGTAAAACACGCACACATACGCAAACACACACAAACACACACACATACACACTCATACACAAAGCACACACAGAGTTACACACACATACACGCACACACAGACATACACACATACACGCACACACAGACATACACACACGTACACACACACGCACACACAAAGAGTTACACACACATACACACACACAGACACACACAGACAGACATACACACACAGAAACACACACACACACCACACACACACACACACACACACACACACACACACACACACACACACACACACACACACACTCACATTCCAAACCAGTGTCTGTATGTGGAGCAGCATTACTCAACGAGCACGTGTGTGATCTGGTTACCAGAGAAAACAATAGGACAAGGAGGAAGAGGGTGGGGGTGGGGGAATTGAACTGAGAGAGAGAGAGAGAGAGAGAGAGAGAGAGAGAGAGAGAGAGAGAGAGAGAGAGAGGGGGGGGGGGGGGGATGGACGGATGGACGGACGAACGGACAGAGAGAGAGAGAGAGAGAGAGAGAGAGAGAGAGAGAGAGAGAGAGAGGAGAGAGAGAGAGGAGAGAGAGAGAGAGAGAGAGAGAGAGAGGAGAGAGAGAGAGAGAGAGAGAGAGAGAGAGAGAGAGAGAGAGAGAGAGAGAGAGAGAGAGAGAGAGAGACGGATGAACGGACAGACAGACAGACACAGACACAGACAGAGAGACACAGACAGAGAGACACAGAGAGAGAGAGAGTAAGAGAGAGAGAGAGACAGAGACAGAGACAGAGAGGTAGAGAGAGGTAGAAAATGAATGAATGAATGAACAATCTTCATTTTTCAAGGTTTACAGACTAATGTAAGAAAGAGAGATTTATTTATTTATTCTTTTATATCGAGGATAGTGGAATAAACATTCATATGCTTTTCTACATCCAGTCCCCGTGTGTATGCAGTTTTGTGAATGTCATCTATTCCCACCGGCACACGATGGCCTACTCTTACGAAAAGCGAAACAGGATTTAACGTGTGCGCGAGATGTTCTGCATGCGTTCGCACACGGGGCCTCGGTTTATAGTCTCATCCGAAGGACTTTGGGGGGGACTTTTAGTCAGCACTGATGTTAACTCCAGAGGAAAAATTCCCTCGACCAGGAATCGAACCCAGGTCGTCAAATTGCGAGCGCAATGTTCTGACCACTAGGCTATATCCCGCCCCCCGAGAGAGAGAGAGAGAGAGAGAGAGAGAGAGAAGAGAGAAGAGAGAGAGAGAGAGAGAGAGGAGAGAGAGAGAGAGAGAGAGAGAGAGAGAGAGAGTTTTCTTAGTCCTGTGTGCACATTTGTACAAAGATGGACATGATTATCCGTTCGTATCTTTTAATTGTGCCCTGTCTGTTTATCTGTCTCTGTCTGTCTGTCTGTTTCTCTCTACCTGTGTCTGTTCTCTCTTTTACTATCAGTCTTCCCCCTTCTCTCTCTCTCACACACATACACACACAGGCACAGACACACAGACACAGACACAGACACAGACACACAGACACACAGACACACAGACACACAGACACACACACACACACACACACACACACACACACACACACTCACACGCAACACACACACACGAACATACACACACACACACACGAACACACACACACCCTCCGCCCCCCTCCCCCCCCCCCCCCCCCCCACACAACACACGCACATACTCGCCCCACACATACACAAGCTTTGTTTATCTTTTATCTATCTGTAGTCGGACAAGTAGACAGAGAGCGGCACGGATCCACAACACTGACCACACGGATTGACCACAGGCTAGCCCTCGGTTGTCTGGTCTGGGCTGGGCTGACCGATAGACAGTATTTCTTCTTTCTTGGCCAGGCGGCGAATAGAATGAGAGATCGTTATCAATGACACATTACTTTTGGTTTTGTTCTTTCTGTTGTTGCTGTTGTTGTTGTTGTTGTTATTGTAGAATGAGAGATCGTTATCAATGACACATTACTTTTGGTTTTGTTCTTTCTGTTGTTGCTGTTGTTGTTGTTGTCATTATTATTATTATTGTTGTTGTTATTATCATTATGCGACTCCCAAAATTCTGGTGTTGATGGTCTGTCTTGTTTTTCTGTGTGTTCTGTTTTGTTATTGTTGCTATGTTGATTTGTTTGTAGTATGTTTTTGGTGTTGTTTGTTGTTGTTGTTGATTTTGAAACCAGTTTGTTTTGTGTTAAGATACCTTTGAATATATATATATATATATATATATATATATATATATATATATATATATATATATATATATATATATATATATATATATATATATATATATACAGGTGTACATAAGCCAGGACAAGATGAAATATTATGATTATGTCGTTCTTGGGTGTTTTCTTTTAAGTCGTGTTTCTGAAGACTGTCACGGACGTGTATGTTTGTGGTGTCGTTAAGTAGCGCTCTTGTCGATATCTGGATTAAAACCTACAACCGCACAAACCTGGTCTAAACCGTAAATGGAAATTATTCTAAAGCTGTTCAGCACATCAGTTTCAATAAACACACTAGAAAACACAACCCCAAATTATAGCAAACAAAAACAACAACAACAACAACAAAAACAAACAAACAACCAAACAAAAACTTCCTTCGGAAACTTCTGTTCGTTTACCCGAGTTGCAAGCTCATAAAGACACTAATAGGAACTGTCAGATTTGGAATCGTTTGTCTTGCGATTTGCAGTCCGTGCATTGGCAGTTAGCCCACCTGGGGAAGGAAAAGGAGAAGAGAAGTTTTCACGAGGAAGTTTTTTTTTAGACTGGGGAAGAAGGAGGAGGTTTTTCTCTTCCTGCCGCCCTTCTATTCCACTTAACGACAACGATCCCTGTAAGGCAACGGCATGTGTTAGGTGTCGTTTATACAGGGTTTGATTTATTGTCCTGCTCACCATAAAGTGATCGATTGCTTTAAAGCCCATTTCTATTCAGACACCTCACAACGCGTATACAGGTGCAGAGAATACAGAACGGGGAAGAAATTGTGTATAATAAAACCTTGTCTCTTTATCATAGTTTACATTGAATAGCTGTGATGGAAGTTGACGTTGCATGAAGTGTACAAAGCATTTTGATTTATAGTCTGTTCCCTGCTGCTTTCAGCATGCTTGTGTGTGCAATTACCTCACATTGCAGACGTAGCTAGGCATAGATTACACAGAGGAAATGTCTTCCTGTCTCTTCATTCAGGTGTAGACAGGTAGTGACTGTGACGGGCGTGTACGGAGCATATGGTTTACAAAGAAAACTGAGGAGTTGTTATTCGGCACCACCCACCGAAAAGCCACCCCACCAAAAAACAACAACAACAAAACACACACACACACACACACACACACACACACACACACACACACACACACACACACACACACACACACACACACACAACACACACAAACAAACAAACAAACAAATAAAAACCTAAAACAAAAAACACCCCACAAAAACAACAACAAACAAACAAACATATAAACAACAAACCAAACAAACAAACAAAAACAAAACACAAAAAACAACCCAAACCAAATCAAACACAAACAAAATGTTTTTAATTAAAAACCTTACAAAATCTTCCTAGCAAGCAAGCAAAGGACATAGACACACAGGCTTGTTACTGCAGAAGGGGTTTTGTATTGTGGCCTGAGTGGCGCCACTTGCTGTATGTAGTCCGAAGAGTTAACAGCAACAACCCGTTGGGCTGCCGCTTTTCTTTCTTTTTATCCTTGTCAGCTCCTGACCTGGGCTGACCCTTATGGTTGACCAGGGCGTCAATACAAGCAAGGACAGTCACGTTGGTTTTATACTCCCGTTTTAATCCGTCTATAAGGTTGTACAGTTTGAGTTTCCAAATTTGACAAGGTGACAGCCCCGATATGGCCTGTGTGGTCGGCGGGGCTGTAAACAACATGATTGGATTGGATTGTCAACTCCTGTATACATAAATAATGAAAAAGAGTAAATGAAATTGATGTGATTTTAGCCGTCTCATGCTGATATCAGTAGACACATTATTTTTTGTGATCACTGCCTTAACTTCCCTACGTTCCTGTCCAGCTGTTCCCACGCCATCCATTCCGATCTGTCCACCCTGATTCGTGATGTGGCATCCTCGGGGTCAGAAATTCACAGGGAGGTCATCAATGTCAGGGCCACCGTGGGACTACCAGCTAGAATGGCCCTGCACTGCTTGCTTCTGGGTCAATTTTGATGATGTTCAGCGGTGCCTGTTCGGAGCTAAGGGGACGGGATAGCCTAGTGGTCAGAACATTGCGCTGGCAATTTGACGACCCGAGTTCGATTCCCGTTGAAGGGGATTTTTCCCCCTGGAGTTAACATCAGTACTGACTCCACTCTCCCCAAAAGTCTTTCGGATGAGACTATAAACCGAGGCCCCGTGTGCGAACACACGCAGAACATCTTGCGCACAC
>CM060320.1:44765016-44767516 GCA_030674155.1 Stramonita haemastoma | reverse complement strand
TTGTTACTTGTATTGCAAGCAAGCATATTTTGTTAACCAGCTTTAAGCCACATTACCAACATGGACACTCAACAGGTTTTCAACGTAAGAAGAAAAAAAAATCGGGGAGGGGGGGGGAAGTATAGCCTTGTGTGGGTAAAAAGTTGTGTTCGCGACCTGACAGACCGGGATCGAGGCTGGTTTTGAACCGCCACCAGGGCCGCCTGTTTAAGGGGAGGTTTTCTTCCTGGAGATAGCACCAGTACTGAATCCATTACCCCGAAAGTCCTTAGGATGAGACTGTGAACCCAGGCCCCTTCTGTACAGCGCACGTAGAACATCATGCGCGCACGTTCAAACCCATTCAGCATTTTGGAAAATTAGGATATAAATTTTGTGCCGGTAAGAACGGATGACAAAATAGAATGTAAAAAATTCATACCACACTGATGACGTGTTAAGATATCACGCCCGAAGTCGGATTGCGGCTAGCATTGAGTGGTCAAAAACGATCGCATGCGAAAAAAAGTCAGCATTGGCGAATCTGGGAGCATTAGTTCAGGAACGGGGAAATAGATCAACAAATCCAAATGTGTGCAGTCTTTTCAAAACGATATCCGAAAAGAAGGCAAAAGGCGTTATTCTTTGACCATCGAAAACATAGTGGAATAAAAAGCAAAGCATTTTCTTGATACCAAAGGGGTTTTTAGTATACTTCTCGATGTGCAATTCAGTTGTGCACTCAGGCTATAATGCCATCTTTTGACCAACTCTGCAATATTTTGAACTTTTTTTGGGTTGCTTTTGTTCTGTGTTGTTTGCTTTTGGGCTTTTTCGCCCTAGAATTCTGAAAGGATTACTTTTTTCATTTTAGTCAGAAGCATCTCCACTGGAATATGGAGCTTTCTGGGGGTTGGTTCTTTTCCATCAAAGGATTTTTGGTGGCCCAGGGATGAATAAGATTTTTATCTTTAAGCTTGCAAGAAAGCATACACCTACATTTTGATGTGGGAAGTCTCGTGAAATGTTCTGAGCAATCAAACAGAGCAAAGTTTGTTTCGTGTGTATGCCATCTGTTACTAGCGCCTGGGCTTTATCACGGTTCTTGATTAAACCATTGACGCTGGGGGCAACAGTAAAGCGAGAGGCTGTATGACCAGTGGCTTTCCAACGCACGAAATTAAACTTTAAAGCTTAGCCTTTAGTTATAGACTATGACACTCTGACTAGGCTTGACATGCACAGTCCTTATGTGCTACAGCCATGGGGGTTAGTTGACCTTTGGAGAACTTCTCCAACGCTGACTGTCCTTATGCCCTCTAGACCAAGAGAGTGGGGGTGTGCTGTGGGCAAGGCACCTCCACTATACTCATATTTCTGCCCCATTTCTGAAACAGTCGCTGCCTCCTCTGCTGTTTTTGAAATCATAGTCAAACACGGATGATGGTGACGAACTTTGATGGAAAGCCACAGTGGTGCATCAGTCTCCAGATTATATCTCTGTCGACGCTGTCAAATGCTTTCTGAGAGTCGATAAAGACTGAATACAGGGGTCGGGGTCTGCCACTCCAGGGACTGCTCGATGATGATGCACATTGTGGCGATCTGATCTGTGTGTGATCTGTCTTGTCGGAACCCTGCCTGGTCTTGTCTAGTGCCGTCTTCAGTCTTTCTAAGATTACTCTTGTCAGTACTTTCCCTGGGATAGACAGCAGCATGATTCCTCTCCAGTTGTTACAGGGTGATAGGTCCCCTTTCTTTGGCAGTTTCACGAGGTAGCCTTTCTTCCAGTCTTTAAGCACACTCTCTTGCCCCCAGATCTTGTGTAGGAGTGGGTGCATCATGTCAGTTGAAGTCTGGATGTCCGCCTTCAGTGCTTCAGGGGGTATACCATCGGGTCTGCTGCTTTGCCTGACTTGAGAGACTTTATGGCTTTGGTAATCTCATTTTTGGGGCCGGTGTTGATGCCAAGGATTTCAGTAGGTGGTGGGATGTCTGGCGGGGCAGATGGTGCTGGTCTGTTGAGTGTTTTTACTTGAAGTGCTCTGCCCATCTTGCTGTCTGGTCCTCCTCACCTGAAATGGTATTGCCGTTCTTGTTTCTGACAGGGCAACTTAGTTTGCTGTTGTTGTTTTTTTCAGAGATGAAACATACGATAAGATTAATGTAAGTTTTTAAAGATGGTAAAAGTATCAGGAAAAAAGAAACAGCAAATAAACGAAGATACGCATGAAGGTAGATGTATCATGACATAACGAGGCAACACTCTTGCAAGACAGGCTGTGACATCTTTACCCCCTTTTTGGCCATTCAGAAGGGTAGGCCGTTTTAGGCCTGTAAAAACGGAGGGCAAAGTCTTCAAAAAAGAAACAAGAAAACAACCCGCATGCACTCTGGTATCGTGTGAAGACAACATTCCTGAAGTCGGAATGCGGGTGCTCTTTAAAGATGAGCATAAAGCAGAAATCTGGTTTGTGTGTATGTGGTTTTTTTGTTGTTTTTTTTTCCCTAATACCTCTTA
>CM060320.1:44757516-44760016 GCA_030674155.1 Stramonita haemastoma | reverse complement strand
ACCTCCCCCTCCCTCCCCCACACCACCACACCACTACCCATGTTACATTTGTGTGTGTGTGTGTGTGTGTGTGTGTGTGTGTGTGTGTGTGTGTGTGTGTGTGTGTGTGTGTGAGTGTGTGAGTGTGTGAGTGTGAGTGTGTGTTTGATTTGATTTGATTTATTGTTTTATATCGAGGATAATGGGATAAGCACTCTTGTGCTTTTTTACATCCAGTCCCCGTGTGTATGCAGTTTTTGTAAATGTCATCTGTTCCCACCGGCACACGATGGCCTACTCTTACGAAAAGTGGAACAGGATTTAACGTGTGCGCAAGATGTTCTGCGTGCGTTCGCACACAGGGCCTCGGTTTAAAGTCATATCCGAAGAACTTGTGTGTGTGTGTGTGTGTGTGTGTGTGTGTGTGTGTGTGTGTGTGTGTGTGTGTGTGTGTGTGTGTGTGTGTGTGTGAGTGTGTGTGTGTTTGTATCCAACAGTGGCAGATCTAAATTTAGTGTGAAGAATGACAGGTTGTGTAATGACGCAAATAAATATCTTAATCCATACAGTGGCCAGATTTTGTTTATTTAGGTTGGGTTAATCATATTAATTTTGTTATTGTTACCTGTCCGTATGTTTTGAATGATTGTCTTCTTCTTTTTTTTATATTCTGTTTTGAAAAGCATGTTTGCGTTCGTGTTGTCTTTCTGATTTTTGGTTGTAGATTTAATCAAGTCTATTAGAACTCTCTCTCTGCATGTTCGTTAAACACATGTACATGCCGCGCGCGACACACACACACACACACGCACGCATGCACGCACGCACGCACGCACACCACACACACACACACACGCGCGCACAGACGGATGCGTTACGCTCGCGCGCGCGCGCGCACACACACAAACAAACACACACACACACACACACAAACGCACACACACAACATACACATGCAAACAAACAAACAAACAAACAAACAGACAGACAAACAGACAGACAGACAGACAGACAGACAGACAGACAGACAGACAGACAGACACACACACACACACACACACACACACACACACACACACACACACACACACACACACACACTGCACGCACGCATACGGACGTGCTATATTGCATTGCATTGTATTATAATTATCATATTACATTATATTGTATTGTATCACTATCGAACCAGGATGTACATCTATGATGAAACTTGATTCACGGAGGTCTTTCTTTGTTGTATTGTATTATCTATCACTTTAATTTATTGTCGATTTCTCTGGGCTCTCCCCGGAGAGAGCGTGTCGCCATAACAGCAGCGCCACCCATTTTTTAGGTTATGTTTCCCATATGCGTGATCAAATTTTGCCTTGGACAAACTCTTTTTTGCTGTTGTTGTGGGTTCTATTATGTGTAATGAAAGCCTGTTCCACACGGGACTTTGGTTTATCGTTTCATCCGAAAGACTAGTGTCCGGACTATAACTCAGGGTCTAGCGGATGATTGAAAAAAGTTCTGGCACTGTCTGTTGTTGCAATTTGTCATCGACGTCGTCGTTGTTATTGTTGTTGCCGTTGAGGATGATGATTTTGTTATTTTACTCTTGTTGTTCTCGACCTTCCTCAACATGTCCTTGTTGTTGTTGTTGTTGTTGTTGTTGTTGTTGTTGTTGTTGTTGTTGTTGTTCTTCTTCTTCTTCTTCTTCTTCTTCTTCTTCTTCTTCTTCTTCTTCTTCTTCTTCTCCTCCTCCTCCTCCTCCTCCTCCTCCTCCTCCTCCTCCTCCTCCTCCTCCTCCTCCTCCTCCTCCTCCTCCTCCTCCTCCTCCTCCTTCTCTTCATCCTCCTTCTTCTTTCTTTCATCTTTTCTTTCCTACCTGTTCTTGTTTTTATTGTTGTCATCGATGTCATCATCGTCTCTGTTGTTGTTGTTGTTCTTGTTGTTGCTGTTATTAATATTTCACTTGCTCTTGTTCTTCATTTTTTTATGATGATGATGATGATGGTGATGATCATGTTACAGTCAACCTCCTCCTCTTCCTTCTCCTCCTCCTCCCCCTCCCCCTTCTGTTCTTCTTCAGGTTATATGTACATTATGTCAATTTGCCTCACAGGAACAAAACAACAACAAAATAATAATGGCATCTATCTATCTCTTGTCTTCTCAACTAAAGTGTGGAGAAAAGTTGGGATTGTGCCTTAGGGCCGGAGCATCAAGTGCACACTGTATACACGGTGTCAGCTTTCCGTGTCGGCTGCTTGTAAGGCTTTTGGAGGCTTTATCTGGCTTTCTTGTACTTTTAGTATCATTATTATTATGAAAAAAATCTTTCTTTTTTTTAGTTTTTTTTTTCTTTCGTTTTGGCTTCTTATTGTTTTGTTTTTATTATTTTGTTATTTCGTTATTGTTTTATTTTGGGATTGTGTTTCTTTCCTCTGTTTCTTCTTTTGTTTCTCTTGTTGTTAAGTTGCTTTTTTTGTTTCTTTTATTGCTTTCTTGTGTTTGATCGTTTCTTTCTTATTTC
>CM060320.1:44712516-44715016 GCA_030674155.1 Stramonita haemastoma | reverse complement strand
CTGTTGCTGTTGCTGCTGATTTTACTGCTGCTGTTGCTGTTGTTGCTGCTGTTGCTTTTGTTGTTGCTGGTGTTACTGATAGTTTTATTGCTGTTGCTTTTGCTGCTGTTGCTGTTGCTGCTGTTTTACTATTGCTGCTGCTGTTGCTGCCGCTGCTGTTTGTGCTGCTGCTGACTTTGAAGATGCAAGTTGGATGGGAGTAATAGGCATCGAGCAAGGTGCAGTTATGTAGGGTGGTCTGTACTATCATTATTAGTGGTCGTTTTGTTCGGCTATTGCTTTCTTTTCTGTATTGTGAGTGTGTTTGCGTTGTCTTTCAAAGCCTCTCAGCTTTTGTGTAATATATTGCTCTTCTCTCTCTCTCTCTCTCTCTCTCTCTCTCTCTCTCTCTCTCTCTCTCTCTCTCTCTCTCTCTCTCTCTCTCTCTCTCTCTCTCTTCCCCCTCTCTCTCTCTCTCTCTCTCTCCTCTCTCTTATATATATATATATATACATACATATTTGCCTTTATCTACCCCGTTGTCTGTGAGACCGTTAGTGTTTCGATGAAGCTGTTGTAATCCCGATTCAAAGTGAAATGTGTTTCGTTTTCTTTGTTACTTTCTGCTGTGCCTTTTCTTTAGCTTCTGTCTCAGGTCTTCAGCTCAGTTACCATGCATATAATCGTCATTTGTGCAGCTTTACCTTATCAGGAGATATTGGGCAGATGTGTACTTTGGTAATCAACAGAGGAAAGGCACAATAGTGTCTCGCGGTAGATGAAAGAGGCTATCTCTAGTTTTTTGGGCATAAGTTGTCACATTTCCCCTTGTCATTCTCTCATCGCTTACTTCGTTAGGACTTTCTGTATTATTGTGCCTCTACGCATTGGACTATTTCAAAGTAAAGGGGTATACATGTTTACACCTATATTACATTGCATGCACATTATCATTATTTTTATTTTGTGCATAGCAGATTTCGTTTACGTAGAGCGTTATGAGATGTTATTATCACCAAATCTTTTACGTTTCATTTTCTTTCTGTCCTTATATATAAATCTATTTGTTTATTCATTTATTTATCTACTGATTTGTTTATCGCTGTATTATGCAAATAATTATTCATCTGTTTGTTTACTTATTCGTTGACCTATTTTGTGTACATGTCGATTAATGTTAACTGATTCTTGGTTTATGATAGAAACATAACCGATAATTTACCTTATCTAGTGAGCCAGTTTTTAAGTCCTTATTTTGGGGAATATATAGCGGTTTTGTCTTTGTTTTGGAAAAAGAATGAAACCAGAATAGTCCGACACTGAGATGGCTTATACCGAATTTCCAAGAGGAGATGGATTATACCGAATTACCAAAAGGATATGAATTATACCAAATTTCCGAAAGGAGATGGATTATACCAAAATTCCGAAAGGAGATGGATTATACCAAAATTCCGAAAGGAGATGGATTATACCAAATTTTCGAAAGGAGATGGATTATACCAAATTTCCGAAAGGAGATGGATTATACCAATTTCCGAAAGGAGATGGATTATACCAAATTTCCGAAAGGAGATGGATTATGCCGTATGTTATGAAAGCGGTTCGCACAGTTTCTTTGGAAGTCGCGCGCCCCAAGTGTAGTCTGAGAATACAATTTTATTATGATTGATATCACGTGAAGATACATTACACTGTACGAAGATGACTTGCATAGTTGGCCTGGTCTTTACATACTGATGCGCATGCAATATCATTGATTTATGTTGAAGGATATACTGCCTTCAGCGTCATCATTTCGACGATTCTTATTGTGCGTTTGTGTTCTTATGTGTACAGTGTGGCGTAATGTACTTTAATAAAGAAAAAGACGTCATTGCCCCCCCCCCCCCCCCTCCCACCCCTAATCAACCACTCTTGCCTGCTTTACTGCTCCAAGGACCTCCCCCCCCCCCCCCCCCCCCAAATGACGTACACACTACCGCAGACGACTTGTTTACGAAAGTTTCTGAACTAATGTTGAAAGCATTGTTGGGTAGCGTCGTCAGCTTTTCCATACATCCTTCTTGGCAAAAGAGCCTATTTTTATCCGAAGTGCTTGTGGACTAGGCAAAAGCTGCCCAAGTTATTGCTGTAAGCTAAGTGCCGAGGCATTCCCTTAATTGGCTGTTTTATGTCCAGATTGGCCTTCAGCCCTGATGATAAGCTTTTAAGCATATCAACTGGGAACTCTCCTTTAAAAGGAGAAAACAAATCCTCTTGAAGTCGGATGGGAGTATGGGTTTTAAGATGGCGAGGTACTTGAAAACTGTCATACTCGCAAACTTCTCTTTCTTTCTTCACCTTCACCTTCACCTATAACCCGCGTAGTCTTGTAGACCTTTGGGGTACCACTGAAGATTTTGCAGCCAGCTTCCTCCACTCCTCCTCGCGTGTACTTGACGATCTCACAGGGATTTCTAGGCGGTATAAGTGAGACAGTGTGTGTACTCTAGGGTGGGGCGCTAGGGTGTTAAGCTGG
>CM060320.1:44676059-44683559 GCA_030674155.1 Stramonita haemastoma | reverse complement strand
GTGCCTCGGGTTCTTCCCCGTTCGGTGTGTGTGTGTGCGTGGTGGTGTGTGTGTGTGTGTGTGTGTGTGTGTGTGTGTGTGTGTGTGTGTGTGTGTGTGTGTTGGTGTGTGTGTGCGTGTGTGTGTGTGTCTGTCGGTCTGTCTGTCTGTCAATTTTAGAAAAAAAAGTTATTTGTAGAAAAATAACCCATACATATGGAGAGAGAGAGAGAGAGAGAGAGAGAGAGAGAGAGAGAGAGAGAGAGAGAGAGAGAGAGAGAGAGAGAGGAGAGAGAGACGCATACTACACAAGCGAATACACACACTCCCCCTCCTCCAAACATACACACTTACCCCCCCCCCCCACACACACACACAAGCACACCAACGTAACCACACCACTCCAAAACATGCCCCCCCCCAAAGAAACGTAATGCCACACAGTAGCCTAAGCATCAACTTTTCAGATCCATTCAGATCAGACCTCTTCCTGAATGACAACCCTGACCACCAAGCAAGTAGAACAGAGTCCCTCAGCTCATCACACTCATACTGTCTCCACACAGTCAGTCAGTCAGTCAGTCCCCTCACTTTCAATGGCCTGGCCTGCACAGTACAGCATACGGCACAGTCCCTGACAGACAGACAGACAGACAGGTAGACACAGACAGACAGACAGACAGACAGGGAAGCAGACAGACATACAAGCAGACACAGACAGGTAGACACACACACAGACAGACAGGCAGACACATACACAGACAGACTTCCAAAAAGTCCTTCGGATGAGACTGTAAACCGAGGCCCCGTGTGCGGACGCACGCAGAACATTTTGCGCATACGTTAAATCCTGTTACGCTTTTCGTAAGAGTAGGCCATCGTGTGCCGGTGGGAACAGGTGACATTTACAAAACTGTATACACACGGGGAGTGGATGTAAAAAAGCACATGAGTGCTTGTCCCATTATCCTCGATATAAAAGAAAAAACAACCACAGACAGACATACAGACAGACATACAGACAGACAGACAGACAGCTACCTGGCCTGCTCGGCCTCTGCATGCCACCCAACTTGAAGTACAAACCGTTATTTCTGGACTGACCTGGAAAGCTTCCAGAACATTCCCAACGCTACTGGAAAACAACAGCTGCTGTCCTCTCAACTCTAAAAAAAGAAATGTTCGAGGAGTTGTTGTTGTTGTTGTTGTTGTTGTTGTCGTCAGTGGTTTCCCCGCGAGGATTAAAAAATTGCTGGATACATTAAAGAGAATCTTCCTGTGTTACTTTAAAGAATTCAGCTTGTGAAACATGTCTGTACAAACAGGCTACATCTACTTGTTACAGATAAAAAGGTTTAGGAGTTTGAACCATTTAGTTTGGGCGGCCATGTTGGATTGTTTTCAGGGCAACAGTGCAGAAAACTGAGTGATTCTTTGATTGTTAGGTTTAACATGTGATGCTCTTTAAATATATGTGGCATAACTTTTAACATGGGCATGTAAACAAAATTTCATTCGTTTCGATTCCCATGTCCTACCTCACTGTCGGTGGGTCACCCAGAATTTGCACTTTGCCGCGTTCTTTCAAGCCTGGAATGAATGTGAGACACAGACACACAGACATATATATATATATATTATATATATATATATATATATATATATATATATATATATATATATATATATATGTGTGTGTATATATATATATATGTGTGTGTTATATATATATATTATTATATGTGTATATATATATATATATATATATAAGAGAGAGAGAGAGAGAGAGAGAGAGAGAGGAGAGAGAGAGAGAGAGAGAGAGAGAGAGAGAGAGAGAGAGAGAGAGAGGAGAGAGAGAGAGGAGAGAGAGAGAGAGAAGAGATGTGGCAGGGCGGTAATTAGATTACTTCCCTTGCGATCGGAGCTGCCAATCACAGCGTCGTGGGTCTAACGTTTGGATCCACACCTGTGAATTGTGCGACGTTCTGTATCGTTGGGGGGGGGGGGGGGGGGGGTGGTCGAAAGCCGTCACTATGTTATATATATATATATATATATATATACTGGATGAGAAGTTTGCGTGAATGTCTGTTTTCAAGGTACCTCGCCTTACAAACAGTCATACTCCGACTTCAGTGGGATTTTGGTTGTGTCTCTTTTGATGAGGATTGCAGATTTGTTGTACAAAGAACTTGTCGATGATGAAGACAGTCTCAGCATAGCATTTCAAAGCTTAACGACATTTTTGGATCGATGTAAGATTGAACGGTTTCATGCAAAACGCTGGAAATAATGTGCATGCACTGAATTCAAACTGGCGTCATTATACACTGATTGTTGCAAGTACAGAATAGAACCCCGCGACATATCGAGAGTCGTCAGTCTTAACAGATTTCGTCAGTCTTCAAAGATTTTGTCAGTCTTTAAAGATTTCGTCAATCTTAAAAGATTTATCAAAAAGCAAATGCATGCTGAAGGTTTTTTTTAAACAGTGTTTTCCATTGTAATTCAATGTTTCCATTTGTCTATTATTTTCAAGTCTACTTAGTTTTGTCTTTTGAAGAAACAAGCATCAAAACCTTTGGTTTTTTTCACGCACGTGCGCGCACGTGTGTGTGTGTGTGTGTGTGTGTGTGTGTGTGTGTGTGTGTGTGTGTCTGTCTGTGTCTGTATCTGTGTGTGTGTCTGTGTGTGTGTCTGTGTGTGCATGTAACTATGTCAAGGAGGGGGTGTACGTAACAGAAATTATCGTAGAATAAAAAAAAAATTAAAAAACCGTTGTAAAAAAATGAACCCTTGTCTAGGCACACCATCAAAAGACAAAACCGTTTGCAAAGCCCAGGGCCGTGATTTAAACAGTCGCAACAGACCATCCACATCAGTTCCCATGTACTCTACAATGCATTCCCAGACAAGTGGCCTGCGGTGCCTGATGGCCTACCACCCAAGTGCTGAACGCTCCTCTGTTGGCCTGGAAAACTTCCAGAACATTCCACAATGATCGGTAAACAAGTGGAGCTATCCGGACATTTTTTTTAATTTTTAGGCACCGTGTGTTTCTTTTCCGTGATCATCCCTTGTTAATCTTACCGGTGTGTGTACGGGTGACCTTACCAAGGTGTGTGTGTGTGGGGAGAGACAAGGCAAGGCAAGGCAAGGCAAGGCAAAGTATTTTATTCGAGGATAATAGATAAGCACTCGTGTGCTTTTTTACATTCAGTCCCCGCCCTTTTCAGGGATACATCAAATTGAGAAGATACTACACAATAGAACTTTACGCAATACCAAACAACACCCAAGAATAAGACACTAAATATGATAAGGTAATTAAAAAATGCACTCGTTCAGAAAGCAAAAATCTGGGAGAGAGAGAGAGAGAGAGAGAGAGAGAGAGAGAGAGAGAGAGAGAGAGAGAGAGAGAGAGAGAGAGAGAGAGAGAGAGAGAGAGAGAGAGAAACTGATTGATTCTTTTATATCGAGGATAAGCACTCTTGTGCTTTTTTACATCCAGTCCCCGTGTGCATGCAGTTTTGTAAATGTCATCTGTTCCCACCGGCACACAATGGCCTACTCTTACACAAAAGCGGAACATGATTTAACGTGTGCGCAAGATGTTCTGCGTGCGTTCGCACACGGGACCTCAGTTTAAAGTCTCATCCGAAGGACTTTGGGGAAAGTGGAGTCAGCACTGATGTTAAATCCAGAAGAAAAATCTCCTCGACCGGACTGGAACCCGGGTCGTCAAATTGCCAGCGCAATGTTCTGACCACTAGGCTATCCGTCCCCCTGAGAGAGAGAGAGAGAGAGAGAGAGAGAGAGAGAGAGAGAGAGAAGAGAGGAGAGAGAGAGAGAGAGAGAGAGAGAGAGAGAGAGAGAGAGAGAGAGAGAGAGAGAGAGGTCTTAAACTGAAGAAGCTCAGACGAAGTGTGTCCATATCACACTTCACCACACACACACCCAAAAAAGACGGCGGAGCGCGAAATATGCAGAGCATGCATGCAGGAGAGACAAAGCCTTAAGCCTTTAGAATCAACCAGAAAACACTTGAGGAGGCTCTCGGCTTACCCTCCAAAAATCAATCCTCACTGGAGCACAAAGGGTGCTTTGACGCAGACGACAAAAAGCAAAGTTGGACTTAAAAAAAAAAAAATCTTTTTTCTTCTTTTTTTTCTTACTTTGTAGGAAAGCGAATTTACTTAAAAAATATAAAACCACCCCAAAGAACCTTGTATTGTGTTTTTTTTTTTTTTTTTTTTTTTTTTTTTTTAAAAAGGATCAACTTTATACCCCATCCAATTTTTTTTTTTTTGGGGGGGGGGGGGATGAGTTTCAAAAAATTGTTTTTAGTTTTGTGTTTTTTTTTGGTAGAAATTCCTGGTTTGACTCCTTTTTTGTTCTTGGGTTGTTTTTTTTTTGTGCTGGATTTTTTCGTTCACTTTTCAGATTGTCTTTTTTGTTTTGTGTTTGTTGGTTTTTTTTTTGTTACTGAGTCATAGCTTTATATGCCCCCTTTCCTTTGACATCACTTCTAATCGCCATCTTAGTGGAGTTATGTAGGTTTTTTTAAGCAAAAGGTTTAAAAGTTCACATAAACACGGACAGATAGACTAAGACACAGGTACAAAGACGCATAGACATATAAACACACACATACACACTCACATAATCTCTCACACACAGACACTCAATCACACACACACACACACACACACACACCACACACACACACACACACACACACACACACACACACACACAAACACTCAATCACACACACACAGACACACACACACACAGACACACACACCGCAACACAAATAAACACACACATACACACACGCACACGCACGCACATGTACACACTCACATCAAAACAACAACAACAACAACAAAGACCACAGCAAAGTTGACAGACATGACAAATTGATGTTGAACGACGATGATGATGAATATGATGACGACGACGGTGATGATGGAGATGACGACAACGACAAAGAATATGATGGTGATGATGATGATGATGATGATGATGATGATGATGATGATGATGATGATGATGATGATGATGAAGAAGAAGAAGAAGAAGAAGAAGAAGAAGAAGAAGAAGAAGAAGATGGTGACGATGATAATAATAATGATGATACTGACGATAATGGCAAAGATAAAGAAAATGAGCAGAAAAACAGGAACAAGAACAAGATACATACAACAACGACGACAATGACAATAATGTAATACCGAAAAAAAACCCCACAATAAACAAATAAAGAAGAAAGACAGAGGAATGAAAGGAGAAGGAAAAGGAGAGGAAAGAAGGGATGAAGAAAAAAGGAAAAAGAAAGGTGTGGATGTGTTGGTCGATGAGTACAGGCTCCCTCCCGGAGGAAACATCTGCTTTGGTTGGAGTAGGAGGCTGCTGAAAACAGGAATAGCCTAGCAAGAACTGCTGGAAGCACTTCGGAAAGGGAAAGCGTTTCACAGCGCATACTTATAGACTTTCGACCGCTCTCTGTTTCTCTGTTTCTCTGTGTCTCTGTGTCTCTGTGTCTGTCTGTCTGTCTGTCTGTCTGTCTGTCTGTCTGTCTGTCTGTCTGTCTGTCTGTCTGTCTGTCTGTCTGTCTGTCTGTCTCTCTCTCTCTCTTCTCTCTCTTCTCTCTCTCTCTCTCTCCTCTCTCTCTCTCTCTCTCTCTCTCTCTCTCTCTCTCTGTCAGCCTGTCTGTGGAAGGCCTCTGTAGGCTATGACGCAAACCATCCCACTTTCAAAGTTGTTCTCAGAAGTTAAGATGACGGAGTCACATCTCACACGTACATCTGCTGTATATTTGTTCAGTAAGTTCAAACCCAGCAGGAAATCCTCCTAATCACAGGCACTTCTCATACTGAAGAAAAACACTTTTCCTGACTGCTCTTTCGCCTTGAGAACATTAACACTCCCTTTTTAAAATTAATGCCTATTTCCTTTTGAACCGTTGAGATTTCAATGAGGTTAATCCTAAGCAGCTTCGGGTTTTTTTTTTATTTTCTACTTTTTTTTTAGGTGGGGTTGGAAAGTGGTGACAATGGTTAGGGAATTTCAGCGTTCTGTTACACTGAAACTCAGCACTAAAGTAACATGCTGTTTGTCCCTATAGTTTTTACTATCTAGGCTTCACCATTTTCATCTTTTTCTCACTACACCCTGAAAAGGAAAGGTAGACTCACATGGCAAGGCTGAAAGAAGCATGACATTGAACAAAATAAAAGCGTATTTGATCACAATTAGTAATCACCACAACAAACGTTTTTGTTTCTCAAGACTGGCTAGCGAGAAGCTATACTTGTCCAGGAAGAAAAATCGAGTATAACCGTGTTTAGAGGCAGCCCCAAACCAGACCATCTTAAACCGATTCATCAGCACCGCAGATGGTATACCAGCTTCACCCGTGGGGATGCCGGGGACCTCTCAGTATAGATAGCATCCCCTCCATCTGAAAAGTCTGTGCTAAGACTTCCCTCTTTTCTATCCCTCTCTGTTTCTGCCCTCTCCCTTTTCTTCGTGTCACCTCCTTCTTGCTCATTTTTTTTACCTTCTCGGTGCATTCTCCTGCCATTTCTTCCAGAAAGACTAAAAGATAATTTTCTCCCACGCGAGGTCGGATGCACTGGGCCTGACTTGGCAGGTGCTTAACAGTAGCACAAAGGCATTTTCGCTCATATGATAGAAAAAAACACAGTACGTAGTTGCTGCCTGAGCATTTGACATTGAAAAACAATATACAAGGTGGTGATCTTGTGACAGACTAAAAAGACAATTCTATGTGAAGTTTTAAATCAGAAATTAAGAAGAACAAAAAAGCAGGCAGAGCGTACACGACTGAATTTGAAAAAATAAACGGCATAGAGGAAGTAACACTCTGGTGCTACAAAAACATGGGTGCAGCAAGTACGGTACAAGACAAGTGCAACCTACACAGACGTGAAATACTGTCATGCGGAAGGACGGTCCGTTCCTTCCCTTTACGCAATCTGCCCACTGCTCCCACCTCAATGAATATTGGAAAAGCCAGCTCAAGGGACGCCAAGAGGATTGATTTGTAGGCGTCAAAGTCGACAGATCTGCCGTGTATTTGTAGAAATATGGATTGATTCTAGAACCCCCCCCCCCCCCCTCTCTCTCTCTGCATTTCTTTCTATTATCTTTTTTTGGTTTTAATTCCTTTCCCTTTTCCGTGCTTAAACATCTATGTGGGCGCAAGTAGGGCAGAGAGAGAGAGAGAGAGAGAGAGAGAGAGAGAGAGAGAGAGAGAGAGAGAGAGAGAGAGAGAGAGAGGAGAGAGAGAGAGAGAGAGAGAGAGAGAGAGAGAGTGTGTGTGTGTGTGTATTTGCATATGTGTGTGTATGTGTGTGTGCATGCGAGCTTGCGTGTGTGCGTACGTCTATGGGTGTGTATATACCACATACTTTTTTTTTCTGTATGTACATGCGTGTTGCATTCTAATTCCCCGACTCATTTGCATTAACAAAATTTCCCTACACGCCCCG
>CM060320.1:44663559-44671059 GCA_030674155.1 Stramonita haemastoma | reverse complement strand
AATTTATATCACTCTCTCTGCCCATTGCAATTTATATCATTCTCTCTGCCCATTGCAATTTATATCATTCTCTCTGCCTATTGCAATTTATATCATTCTCTCTGCCCATTGCAATTTATATCATTCTCTCTGCCCATTGCAATTTATATCATTCTCTCTGCCCATTGCAATTTATATCATTCTCTCTGCCCATTGCAATTTATATCATTCTCTCTGCCCAATCAAATCAAGATCAAACCCATGGCAGATTTGTGTTTTTACTGTTCGCGCGGGTGTAGGGTGAAAAGGATGGGTTGAGGTCGAACTGATTATGCACATCCCAGTCTTTTTTTCTTTCAAATCAGAAAATCAGCACAAAAAGTAGCAATACACTTAACTTCATAGCTTATGTAGTACATGTTTCGCCTTTAAACGTTCTTTTTTCCATAGTATTTTCGACATGGAAAAACAGACCTACACCTTAAGTTACATAGCAAATCCTGTAGTCAACTCGACCGTAGTGGCGCCACGGAGGTCTCGGCAAACCGACCTCTCCATACTTCTCTGTCTTCTGCCTCTTGCAAAGTGCTTCACTCAGCCTCATTCTGTCCAGCCTGAGAAAGTCCTCCAGTGTGCATGTCTGTCCTGCTACCCCCCACCCCTCCCCCCACCTCACACTGTGCATACATAGCACCACTGTCTCCGCAAGCCCTTTCGATCGTGAGAACTCCACAGTACAGTTCCATTCTGCCAAAGACATGGCTGCATCTGGACTACTCAACGCGCACTAAAGGGCCTGATGCCAGACAGATTGTTAGCAGCTGTCGCACTACCGGCTGAATACAAAGTGTTGGTGACGCCAGAAGTGGGTGCTATGTTGTGTAGTGTACTGCTCGAGGTTTTGGCCTGCATGCTGGCTAGAACTTGTGTGTACTTGCATGTAGGCCTATCTGATATTCAGTTTGAATGGGTATATATACAGATAGGATTCAGATATTGAAAAAAAACCCTGTACATGATATGAATGTATAAGAGACTCGACTGTCATTATGCTAGTTGTTTTACACACACAGTGTCTCTCTCTCTCAATCACACACACACACACACACACACACACACACACACACACACACACACACACACACACACACACACACACACACACACACACAACACACACACACACACACACACACACACAACACACACACAACACACACACACACACACCACACACAACACACACAAACGCCAAAGCACAAATGATCATAACATGTAAGTTTTCGTCGTCAAACGACGAAATCAGAAACTGAAGGAAAAGCCATTGCACACAAAATTAATGCTGTCTAACGATAAAACTTAAGACTGGAAGCATTCTGATGTCATAAAAACGAGGGCAGTAGTTCAGAAAAAAAAGAAAAGAAAATGAGTCTTCACATACTGCGCATAAATCTTGGCACAATAGGATGAGAGACAATGAGTTCATTTTGTAGGGTTGTCAAATGCCCTATGGTAAATAGCAAGATGATTGGAATCCAGTCTGGAGGACGCCAAGCTGATTGACTGGTGGGCGTCCGATCAAAGCCTTCAACTAGAAAATGATAACCCTGGACTCTCTCTCTCTCTCTGTCTCTCTCTCTCTGTCTCTCTCTCTGTGTCTCTCTTTGTGTGTCTCTCTCTGTCTCTGTCTCTCTCTCCCTCTCTTTCTGTGTGTGTGTGTGTGTGTGTGTGTGTGTGTGTGTGTGTGTGTGCGTGTGTGTGTGTCTTTGATTTTACGGCTGTACACTTAAAGTGTGTGTGTATGTGTGTGTGTGTGTGTGGTGTGTGTGTGTGTGTGTGTGTGTGTGTGTGTGTGTGTGTGTGTGTGTGTGTTGTGGGCGCGTGTGTATGTGTGTGTAGGTGTAAGTATACACATGAGAGAGAGATAGAGAGAGAGAGACAGAGAGAGACGGAGAGAGACAAACAGAGAGTGAGAGGAAGAGAGAGACAGAGACAGAGACAGAGAAAGAGACAGACCGACCGACAGACAGACCGACCGACCGACCGACAGACAAAAACAGACAGACAAAAACAGACAGACAGACAGACACTGATGCACAAACAGATAAAGAGAGAGACAGAAGAAGGAAGATTGGAATGAGAGAGAGAAAGAGTGTGTGTGCACATTCTACGTGCACAGAAGCTGCTGTTTAAACCCATCCATTTCATTGCAAGCCTTTATGTCAAGTCTTTGATAGCTTTGTCCACAAGCAGACACAAACACACACACACACATACACACACACACACACACACACACACACACACTCACACACACACCACTCACACACACATACACTCTCTCTCTCTCTCCACACACACACACACACACACAAACACACACACACACACACAGAACACACACACACACACACGCACACACACACACACACAACACACACACACCAACACACACACACACACAACACACACACACACACACACACACACACACACACACACACACCACACACAACACACACACACACACACACACACACACCCCACACACAACACACACACACACACAACACCACACACACACACACACACAACAAAACACCACACACACAAAAACACACAAAAAACACACAGCTTTGGCAACGATGTCAGTGTAAGTGCCTACAATTTAGCTATTAAAGCGACAAAGATGTTTGTCCATTGGCTACAAAGCAGCCTGAGCTTCCGGGGAACCGATTAGCAGAGCATCGTTTGTCTCATCGGCTCTGCTTTATGGGCTCTCTTTCACCAGTGAATCGCTCTTCTTCCTTGTGCAATCTGCTCTGACGGATTTTCGTTGTTGTAGGCTCTCTCTCTGTCTCTCTCTCTCTCACTGTGGGTGTGGTATGGCTGGGTGAGTGGGTGGGTGTGGGTGTGTGGGTATGTGGGTGTGTCCGTGCACATACATGTATGCGCACGCGCATATGAGTGAGTGAGTGAGTGAGTGAGTATGTGTGTGTGTGTGTGTGTGTGTGTGTAAGAGAGAGAGAGAGAGAGAGGAGAGAGAGAGAGAGAGAGAGAGATGAGAGAGAGAGAGAGAGGAGAGAGAGAGAGAGGAGAGAGAGAGAAGAGAGAGCGTAGCTGCCTCGTTTTCTGTGACGTTCCTCTCCTGCTGTTCCCACGCCACTCATTTCGATCTCTACCTCCCAACCATACCCAGATTCGTGATGTCGCACCCTAGAGGCTAAAAGTCCACAGGGAGCTTAGGAAAGTCACACCCCGAGGGACCACCAGTCAGAAAGTCCCTGCACTGCTGCTGGGTCACTTGTGGTGGTGTTCATGGTGCCTGTTTTGCGTTAACATAATTATGCAGAACACCACCCACTAAGGCCCCTACTTGACAGGGCTTTCCTTTATGCTTCCTATCATAACAATTAAGACAAAAAAGCCTATTAAGCGCTTTCATTTGTTTGCTTTACAAGATTCAGCGCAATATAAATTCCGTATATCATTACTTATTATTCATTATATCTTGGCACCAACAGGGCCCGAGAGATACAAACACCGGCAGTGTTGGTCAGGTAATTTGGGCAACACTCTTCAATTCGCATTCCTAAAGTGGATGAAGCTGGACTGTGTGGTCCCTGTCTTCCCAATAAGCCCGTAGCAAACTCACTCCAGGTAGGAGTTAGCTGGAGTCTGAAAAAAATCCCTTTTAGACTCTTATGGGATTCAAACCCGCGATCTTCCAGCCTGTAGACCAAAGCGCTAACCACTGCACCACTGTGGTGAATGTTATTGTCGCTGGCGCTGCTGTTTTGCTGACTGTGCTGCTTCTGCTAGGTCTGCCGATCTTCCGTGTTTCTGCCCCTGCATGAGGTGTTTCTTTCCTCCTGTTTTCTCCAATCAGTACGTTGATTCCATGCTATACATTGAGCAGCTTGGGTTTACTTCCAGTCCTCAGATTCAATTTTAGGACACGCACACACGATAATTATGTTTTGGCATTATTCAGAAGCACTATATGGAGAGTTCATCTTTTCAAAATTGAGAATATATCACTTTGGCTGTTACCTGACGTTCAAGCGTCCTAAGCAAGGAAACAAAAGTAAACAATGCCCCCCACTCTCTCGCCCTCAGACAGACAGACAGACAGACAGACAGACAGACAGACAGACAGACAGAGAGAGAGAGAGAGAGAGAGAGAGAGAGAGAGAGGAGAGAGAGAGAGAGAGAGAGAGAGAGAGAGAGAGAGAGAGAGAGAGAGAGAGAGAGAGAGAGAGAGAGAAGAGAGAGAGAGAGACAGACAGAGACAGACAGACAGACAGACAGACAGACAGACGGCCGGCCGGCCGGCTGGCCGGCCGGACAGACAGACAGACAGACAGACAGACAGACAGACAGACAGACAGACAGACAGACAGAGATGGAGTATAATAAATTTGATGAGAGGGAGAGAGAACAAGAGACAGAGACAGAGAGAGATACAGACAGACAGACAGAGACAGACAGACAGAGACACAGAGAGAGACCGAGAGACAGAGAGACAGAGTACATGTGTGTGTGTGTGTGTGTTTGTGTGTGTGCATGTATAGATGCATGCGCACATAACCTCTGTGTGTGTGTGTATGTGCGCGCGCTTGCGTGTGTGTGCGTGTTTGTGTGTACATACATTACGCGCGTGCATGTGTATGTATGTAGTGTGTGCGTGCCGTGTATGTGTATGAGTACGTTTACAATTGCGTATAACATTCATAAGTGCTAACACACCACTTCTTAAAAAAAAAACACCCAATCCATCCGTTTCAGTGCAGAGACATTCAATATGTCACGTCACTCTTCAACAAAATTCCAATAATTCTGTTATTTCAAGGGAGGGGTGGTGGTATACACACACACACACACGCCAGCACCACCACGCTTTGGCAGTGCTATTGCAAGCTGGCAATGTCTGAACTGTGTAAAGAGCCCCAACAATTCAGCCATTAAAGCAACACAACTGTCGAGTTAAGCGGATCGGACACGGCTCTAAGCCTCAGGGAGCCTATCACGAGACCCTTGTTTGTCTCCTCAGCTTCTTGTTTATCAGCGGTTCAGGTAGCGGCGAATCCGTGACGGCTCTTTCGTGTCCCTTATATTATCTTCTCTCTGACAGTTGTTGTTTGTTGTTGATGTTGTTGGTGTTGTCGTTGTTGTTGTTGGTGGTGGTGGTGTTGGTGGTTTTTTTTGTTTTGTTTTTTTGGTGGGTTTTTTTTTTGATGTTATGCTTTTTTTCTTTCTCTTGTTCTTTAGTCTTTTCTTCGGTTTCCTCTCTTCTGCCTCTTTCTTTCCTTTCCTCCTGATTTTCTTCTCTTGTTCTCTTCTATTTTGTTTCTCTTTCTGTTCTGTTATTCCTCTTTTCTTCTCTTCTCTTTTCCTTTATCTCGTTTCTTTTTTTTCTCTTCTTCCCCTTTCTAGTTTTGTCTTCATCTTCTCTTCATTCTCTCTCCTTCTTCCCTTTTCTGTTCTTTTCTTCACCCTTGTCTTCTCTCTTTTCGTCTTTCTCTTCTCCTTCCTCTTCTCTTCTTCCCTTCTCTTCTTTTTTTTTCTCTTCCTCCTCTCTCTTGTCTGTTCTTTTTCTTCCCTTCTTCCTCTGTCTCTTCTCTTCTTCCTTTTCCTCTTCTTCCTCTTTCTCTTCTTCCTCTTTCTCTTCTTCCTCTTTCTCTTCTCTTCTTCATCTATTTCATCTCCCTGTTCCCTTTTCTTTCTTTTTTTATCCTTTCTTCCTCTTCTCTTCTTCCTTTTTCTGTTGTTCTCTACTTCTTTTTTGCCCGTCTCTTCTTCTCTTCTTTCTGATTCTGTCCTCTTCCTCTTTCTCCCTCCTCCTCTTTTCTCTTTTCTCGTTTTCTCCTTCCACCCTCTCTCCCTCCTTCGTCTCTCTCTCTCTCTTGACGTCGGGGCAATTTCCCCAAATCCTCTTTCCCTCTTCAGACTTCGTGTCAGCACAGTGACAGATAGGAGCTGCTTGGGTTTATTGGCATTCCTCCAATGCCATCTGCTGCATAAACATACGTGCGGTGCTCCTCCTGCACTAATGCCTAGTGTGCACGGAGCGATCATTACCTTTCTTTTTTTGCATTAGAAAACAAATTATATATTGTTTATGTATGTAAGAACACGATGACTTAGAAAGGGTGCTGATGAAATTAGAGTCTGATACTGCTACTTCTATTGTTGTTGTTGCTGCTGCTGCTACCACCACTACCACTACTGCTGCTGCTGCTGCTGCTGCTGCTACTGCTACTTCTACTACTACTACTTCTACTACTACTACTACTACTACTACTACTACTACTACTACTACTACTAACTACTACTACTACTACTGCTGCTGCTGCTGCTGCTACTACTACTGCTACTACTACTACTACTACTACTACTAACTACTACTACTACTACTACTACTACTACTACTACTACTACTACTACTACTACGACTACGACCACTACTACTAATGTGCATCTGAACGAAAGGAACGACTCTACAGTTTAAACTACTAAGCAACTACATACGCCCAGTTGTAAATGTTCACATCTGAACAAAAATAAAAAGAAAGCTAATGAAATACTCTTAACTGTGTAAATAGGCAACGATGTGAAGAAAACAAACACAAGCCCAAACTAGAAAGAACAGAAGGAGAGAGAGAGAGAGAGAGAGAGAGAGAGAGAGAGGAGAGAGAGAGGAGAGAGAGAGAGAGAGAGAGAGAGAGAGAGAGAGAAGAGAGAGAGAGAGAGAGAGAGAGAGAGAGAGCAAAACAGACACAGACACAGACACAGACACACACACACACACACACACACAACACACACACACACACACACACACACACACACACTCACTCACACGCTCCAAAGCAGTGGACAAACAAACAAACAGAATAATGTCCTCATTCCCTTATCTACTCTCGTATGGGACACACATATGTTCAAGATTTTTTTTTCTACATTAAGAAGAATATACTCCCCAAAGAAACAAAATACCACACACACACACAAAACCAAACAATCTCGACAACCTCCTACATCCACTGTGGAAAGAGCTGTCACATGTCAGAAAAAAACCCAGCACGCTGAATGAATAAATAGCAAACAGAGAAAATAAATAAGAAAAAAAACCACGTAAGATATTCAAAGAAAAAAGCAAATACAAAAGAAACAATAAGGAAATAGAAAGACCAAACGGAGATGAAGAAAAACACATATGTATACATTGCCATTTGTATGTCTGTAGCAACGCCTTAAAGAACCCTTTTTTCCAGCTTAAATGTTTAAATCTTCCTCTTCTGTGAAATAGTGCCGATTAGAGCTACCTTCCCGATGTCGGAATGCGGCTACCTTCATGGTGGGCAAACAACGGTCGCACACACAAAATCTCACCGTTGGTGAACCTTGGAGCTCTAGCCGAGGAACGAAACAAACGTTACCCTGAAGCAGATCCAACTTAACGACCACCCCCTCCCGCCCCCCAAAAAAAACAACTACAACAACAACAACACAAAAACA
>CM060320.1:44633559-44648559 GCA_030674155.1 Stramonita haemastoma | reverse complement strand
GTGTGTGTGTGTGTGTGTATGTGTGTGTGTGTGTGAGTGTGTGTGTGTGTGTGCGGGCGCGTGTGCGCGCGCATGTGTGTGCGTGAGTGTGTGTGTGTGTGTGTGTGTGTTTGTGTGTGAATTTGTGTATGTGTGTGTATGTTTCACATTGGTATCTAAAATGTAATAGCAGGCATGGGTGAGTGATTGATCGATAATAAGTGTTTATTTGTATGTATTTTGAATATTGCAATGCTTACATATTGATATGCTAAAAGTTTGGTTAAGTTGTGTGTAGTTGGCTAGTTTGCTATTTTTTGAGATTATGATCATTTCAGTTCTCTTTATTGCTGTAATAGTTGTTGTCATTTTTTTTCATTTTCTTACATAATTTTCTTTTGTAGATGGCTTGATGAAAAAAAGCAAGTGTTTTGCTTACTCAATGTACCATCTGTAAATAAAACTTTGACTTTGACTTTGACTTTCACACCACACACACACACACACACACACACACACACACACACACACACACACACACACACACACACACACACACACACACACACACGGAGCTATCCATAACATAATCAGATGTCAGTCAACCCGTGCATGCCCCGTTAGTTAATGGGTCCTTGCTGTATGTGATGGCATGCTCCCCATCCTGTGACCGGGTCATCGCCAGACATCTGCGCACACACACACACACACACACACACACACACACACACACACACACACACACACACACACACACACACACACACACACACACACTGCCCACCCCCTTCTCTCTACACACTCACACAGCTGGACAAAGCATGCGAGAAGCTGCCATGACCTTGTCTCATATGGTAAAAGCCCCACAGAACATTTCATCAAACACTCCTTACTGACTATTGTGCCACAAAAAGATTGGCTCTGACACACATCAAAATACTGTTCACAGTAATGGCTGCCATGTCTGAAAGTGTCCTTCCCAATAAACGATATTTATTGAGGGTCGCTTCATACAACTGCGCTTTCTTGTTAGTGGTGAGATTTTTTCCAAGCTCTGGATGAAAACATATAATTATAAGGACTGCCCTTGCTTACTTGCACATACAAACATACAGAGGTCAGTACCAGATTAAGTCCTACATTTTGCTGGACCAGAAAGTGCACTTCCAATGATCGCCAGAGCTGCTTACAGCCTTCCCTGGCAGCGGTCATAAAATCCAATTACTGATTGTGAAACTTCAGTATGACAAGCATTTCTACAGCTGTCTTTCGAGAACGTATACACGTGGGAAGGAAGAAGAAATACATACAAGTTATGAAAAGAAAAAAAAAGAGACATGTCCCAACCCACTCAAACCAACAATCAGCGACAAACAAACCAACAATCAAAGAAAAACAAAACAAAACGAGGTAAAACAGATACAAAGAGTAATGAAAAAATTAAACACCCAGAAAAGCAAACAAAACTGGATTATATAAATGATAAGTGAAAACAACAGTCAACTATCCCTTGGCAATTCGATCACACTCTCATTGAAATCAAAGTCCTACCCTCAATAAAAAAAAAAAAACACCAAAAAACAAACAAATCAAAACAAAACTAAACAGCCCCTCCAAAGAAAACAAAACACACAATTTTTTTTAACCCAATAAAACAAAAAAAAATCGTTGCCAATCTTAACAAACTAGTGGCAAAACATTATGGTTGTGAAACTTCAGTATGACAAGCATTTCTACTGGGTGCAAAACATTACGCACTTTTCCCCCAGGTTCCTCTTTACATTCAGCGAAGTAACTATAGCGAACACCTCAAAAGACCTACTACCACCACCCTCCTTCCCTCACCCCATCTTTTCCAACAGATCCCTCAAGACACTGGGTCAGCACAGGAACTGCTGCAGATTGCAAACCAGCCAGGCGTCTAATCACTGATGACTGCTGATGGGCACCTGTGCTGACAGGCAAGTATGGGCTGATTGTGTGTGTGTGTTTGTGTGTGTGTGTGTGTGTGTGTGTGAGAGAGAGAGAGAGAGAGAGAGAGAGAGAGAGAGAGAGAGAGAGAGAGAGAGAGAGAGAGAGAGAGAGATAGAGAGAATATCTCTGTGTGTTGTGTGTTGTGCAATGTGTGTGTCTGTGTATGGGATTGTGTGTGTGTGTGTGTGTGTGTGTGTGTGTGTGTGTGTGTGTGTGTGTGTGTGAGTGTGTGTGTGTGTGTGTGTGTGTGTGTGTGTGTGTGTGTGTGTGTGTGTGTGCGTGTGTGTGTGTATGAGAGAGAGAGAGGGAGAGAGAAAGAGTGTGTGTGTGTGTGGTGTGTGTTGTGTGTGTATTGTTTTATTTTATTTATTTTATTTTATTTTATTTGTGTATGTGTTGTGTGTGTGTATGTGTGTGTGCACGTGTGAGTGTGTGTTGTATGCATATGCGTGTGTGTGTGTGTGTGTGTGTATGTGTGTGTGCACGTGTGAGTGTGCGCGTGTGTAAGTGGGTCACCAGCCACTGGAACACCCAGGGGACGCGGCCCTGTCACCTCAGAACCATCTCCGTGGTCAGCAGTAGGGCAGGCCGCCTCTTATCACACTGTGTCTTCTTACTTTGGTTTTTGTTTTATTTCCCCATGATGCCAAAGCCTGCGCACCAGAACGCGCACAGATAAACACTGACAGGCTGACAGAAGATACGTGTCCACATAGAGAGACAAGCACTGTCGTGCGCACGTATGAGGACAGGTGACTTCATGTGTATGTTTACACACGCGCGTGCACACACACACACACACACACACAATATATATATATATATATATAATATATATATATTATATATATATAATATATATATATATATATATATATATATATATATATACGCACGCATGCATCCACGCATAGTCAAAGTCGAGAGAGAGAGAGAGAGAGAGAGAGAGAGAGAGAGAGAGAGAGAGAAGAGAGAGAGAGAGAGAGAGAGAGAGAGAGAGAGAGAGAGAGAGAGAGAGAGAGAGAGAGAGAGAGAGAGAGACAGAAAGACAGACAGACAGACAGACAGACAGACGAGACAGAGACAGAGAGCAAGGGACAGAGAGAGACAGACAGACAGAGACAGAGACAGAGAGACAAAAACAGAGAGAGAGAGACAGCCAGCCAGACAGAGAGAGACAGACAGACTGAGACAGAGAGACAGACAGACAGAGGCAGAGACAGACACCCCCCACACACGCACGCATCCCCCCCCCCCCGACACACACACACACACACACACACACACACACACACACACACACACACACACACAGACGAACACTAAAAGATGATAAAGGCAGCTGAGGGGCCAAAAAAGCAGGCTCGGAGCCTGTGACAGGGCGAGAGACCAGAGGGTGAGAGATGAAGCGGATAATGCAGCAGGCATGCACTTTGTTTCGGCCACAACTGCTGTCAGGCCTAAACGACAGCTGCCCGCACATCGGCTTCTGTCTTCAATGACGAGATAGCGGATCAGCAGTTTTTCTTTTCTGTTCTGTTCTTCTTTCTGGCACTGTGATGCCATTAGAGTCCAAAGGTGGCCTAGTTCCTGCCCTCTCTACAAGGCAGACTGATTCTGACGTGCACGCACGTGCGCGGACAAAGACACAGACCGCGTGCATACGCTTACACGCATACAAGACACAGACACACAGAGATACACACACACACGCACACACGTGTACGCACGCACATTAACACACATCTCTGTGTGTCTGTGTTTGTCTGTGTGTCTGTGTTTGTCTGTGTGTCTGTGTGTCTGTCTGTGTGTTTGTGTGTCTGCCTGTGTGTGTGTGTGTGTGTGTTTGTGTGTGTGTGTGTGTGTGTCTGTCTGTCTGTCTGTCTGTCTGTCTGTCTCTCTCTATCTCTTTCATCTGTTCGACACTGACATCCAAATGTATACAGACACACCAACTATCAACATAATTCTTATTATTTGGGGAAAATGCGCTGCGTACATTGAGAAAACGACCCACCCACGCCAACATAACACTGAAAAGCAAGGACATAATTAACACCCTGTCATGTACTGCAGAACAAAACCACCCAAGGTTTAAACACCCACTTCCATTCCAATCCAATTTTATCCAATCAGGTTTATAGCCAACCACAGAGGCCATTCATGGCCGTCACCACATAAAATTGTTAAAATTCCAATTTAAAACTGCACAACTGTATACAGATTAAAACAGGCTTTAAAACCAACCCGACTGCCGTTCCGTGTATCAACACCCTGGCCAAACATAACGGTCAACGCAGGACGGTCACCACTTTGCGAAACAAACCACATAAACGGCACATAAAATGAGATAAAAACCAATGCCCGAATCCTCAAAACCAACCTTTGTTTGCGGTAACTAACAGGGACTTGCTAGCTCATGTCAGACGAAAAATCGCTGATTCTCTCAGGGAGTTAAACATGTCTGGTGGAACATCGCGAAAAAGGATATTTAGGGAGTCTGCAGTAAAATGCTTGTGCCTGATAATATTCTGGACATCTCGATGGTTATTCGTACATCACAAGTCACACACACAAACCATGGGGTTCCCTTGCCTTTGAGCAAATGGAAGTGGGTAAGGTAAGAGTGGTCCGTGTGTGTCCTGATGAGAAACTCTCTTTCATTCTGATTCTAAACTGGCTCCAGAATTCTGCCACGCAGATGAAAATCTAAACCAAATTCAGTGACCACGAAAGGACGCATAACGAATATCACATAGACACTTTTTTTTGTCAACAGCCATGTCAACGGCCTACGTTTCATAGCCACAATGCCACGTTATGCATCCTTCATCAGAATGGTTAACTATTAAGGCTAATGAAACAGGAAAACTGGAAGCATAAAAACCCCACAGAAATTGCTTCCTATTTCGAAAGCTGCCAACTGTTGTTATCTCTCATCAGTTTAGTTTGCCTTCTGGGCTGTTTCACAGTAATGCACATTTTGTTTCATTCGGAACATAATTCTGGAAACCCCGCTATCAAAAAAGATTGCTGTCAAATTGGGTTTTTAAAACAAAATGAAATGATCACGGACAAAGGTACCATAGCTACACGGTAAACAACCCAATCAAGACAAACCCCACTCACTTTCTTGACACATATGAACAACAAGAACAAAAATCTAAGCCACAAGTGTTTTCAAACGATGCCAGAAAGGGATACAGCGCAAAAAACAAACTTTGATATTATTGATGTTGATCCACTCAATTTCCTTGTGGGTGTAGCTAAGAACATAATCGAGTTTGGAATGCAAATGTAAGCATTTTTTTTGGTTGATTTTTTATCGACCCGCACTCTCTCTCTCTCTCTCTCTCTCTCTCTCTCTCTCTCCTCTCTCTCTCTCTCTCTCTCTCTCTCTCTGCTGTCTGTCTATATCTCTGTCTTCCCCTCACCTCTCTCTCTGTGTCTATATCTCTGTCTGTCTGTCTGTCTGTCCCCCCCCCCCTCTCTCTCCACTTTCCTTTCAAATATACGTCTTGTTTTGCCATAATGACATGAAATCTATCCCTCATCCAGTAAATAGATCATCATCTCGACATTTCCGGGTCTCTCCTGTGGAATGGTGTGGGTGGATGTGTCTTTCTTTTTTTTCTTTTTTTAATCGTTCTTCGGCTAGGGTTTTGAGGTTTATCAATGGTGAAACTTTTGCGTATGCGACCGTTTTTGCCTGTCGTTAAGGTAGCCACATTCCAACTTCGAGGTTAATGCTTAAACACAACACCAGTGCGCAATGGCCTATTCTTCCAAAAGGCGGAGCAGGCCTTAATGTGAGTGTTAATATGTTCGGTGCGCGTTTACCCACGAGGCCTTCATTTTAGTGTCAACCGAAGGGCTTTTGGGGAGAGGGGTCGGTACATCTACTACCACTACTACAACTACTGCTACTACCACAACTGCGACTGCTACTACTGCTACTGCTACTACTGCTGCTACTGCTACTGCTACTACTACTACTTCTACTATTACTACTACTACAAGGCCTTCTACTACTTACTCACTTGACGCTTAACCTTGGTCAAGCTGTAGACCTTGATAACCAACCTCCTCAATACAAAAAGAGGGAGTGGCAGAAATGAGAGAAAAACAGGAGCAGAACGGAATGAAAACGGAACAAAATGAAAAGTACAGTCAAGAACAAAAAAATCAAAGAAGAAAGACAGTAACACTTAGAATCCATACTTTACTCTTCACTTCCCAATATCTCTTAAAGTGGAAACACATAAAATCGAAGAAAACAACACGTAAAACAAAGCCCACAAATAAATAAGGAAACATGGTCAAAGGTAAAGGTGGGGGGCGGATAGCTAAGTGGTCAGAGAGCTCGCTTTCCCAGTCAAGTCAAAGTTAAGCAGCGTCGACAGCAAGGAAACATGTGTGATGGTGCCGAGAGGTAAGGAATAGACAGGTTAGGGAAGGAGCGGAACAACAATTCTAAAGCAACAATTCTCAAGCAACGAGTTGGGCAACAGAAGACTCAGGGGAAGACGGTAGCTGGCTGGTCATTCTTTATTTGTTACTCAGCATTCCGATACAGGCGAAGACCGTATGAAGACTGTATGAAAACAAAAGCTCTAACTTAAGGATACTTATTCACTACACAGCGATAAAATTACATAAAATATTATCTAATCAAGTCTCCTGTCGCACTAAGTCTAGCACACTACATCTAGCATACAAACAATATTATTTACAAAATCTCTTACTCACTCACACACACACACACGCACACACGCGCACGCACGCACACACACATGCATACACACATGGGAGATAATTCCCTGTCGCGCTGTCTCACACGCTAGCTCTACCGGTACTAGATCTACTGCACCTGGCTACATCTCCCCCCTCCAAACTCTGTCAGCGTCCGCGCTGACAAACATATCAATACTATCTAGATAAACCTATGAAATTCAACATACTACTAAAAACATTTCCTCTGCCAAATAAGCAAACTGACATTATTAAATGTAACTCTTCACTTCCAAAATAAAATGAACCACATTTTTATGCTTCTATGATAAATGTTATTTCAACAGTATAATCATAAAACAGACAGTGGTATTAAACACTTCGAAAACAAAATATCCAACACAATACACAGCTTAGGCATTTACGATCCATGTTATTTTAACAAGTAGAGTCGTAAAATACAGAATGTTCTCATCTCCAGTGCTTGCAATGCCACAATCTAGTGAAGATCCGATATATAAACAGGATTCTTCATAGTTAAAGATTTTTGCATTGACAACAATAGCTACAGGCGACTACAGAAAATTTGTGTTTGGACAAATTTCTTCTGCGAGTCAGAACAAGTAGAGCCATCACTGACAACAGAGGAATTGCTATTTAAGCAAAACACCTCAGAGTCGAGCTCTTTCCACTAATAATAGTTCCATTACCAAGCCTGTTTTAGTCATACATTTTGGTTTTTTCCGACTTCTGACTGAACGACAGGCAGTGGGAACTTATTTAAAACATGCTACATTCAATGTTTCCAACCATTAAAAAAAAACCAGCCTTGTGTTTTAACAACATCACTAATACTTTAACATACAAATGCTTATGAAAAAAAAAAAAAATTAAATTCTTTTCTTTCAGGATAGATTTCTTCTGTTAAACTTCCGCCAATTATAAACAGCTATTTACATACCAAAGTAGAACTGTCTTTGGCTCCTCCCTTCAAGGCCAGTCGCGAAGAACGTCTCGGGGCTGGGACTGGAGGAGCAACACACATGCCCACAGGTTCAATGTCACTGACTGACTCCGACTTTCTGGTAGCACACACGAGTTCATCGTCACTGTCCGACTCACTGTCGGAGTCAGTCGAAGATGGAGTAGGCTGGTGCGGCGGCTCGTCCAGCTCTACAGGTGTCGTTACAGGTAAAAGGTCCTTACGATGTACAGTCTTTTCGGCACCACCTGCCACTGGCTGCACACGGTACACATGCAGCCCATCAAAAGAACGCGACGTCACTAGTGTAGGTCTTGCTTCCAGAAGTCCTGGATCTTGTTTCTGCCCACTACACGGTTGCGGAGATAGACGTATTCACCAACGTGCAGAGCGTGATCCGAGGCCCTCTTGTCAGTGAACCTCTCCCGTTTGGCGGCAGTCTCCTTCAGCTGCTGGTAGGCTTTCTGGTGGGCTTCCTGGAGGCGCAGTCGGTGCTGTCGGACCCAGTCGACTGTGCCAGCCGAGTCTGGGACTTGACACCCCAAGAGGTCATCAATGGGCAGCCTTGGTTGACGTCCGAAGAGGAGGAAGTGCGGAGCGAAGCCCGTGGAGGCGTGGGGCGTGTTGTTGTACGCCTGCACCAGCTCTGGGAGGTGTGCAGGCCATCTGGTCTTCTTCTCTGGGGGCAGGGTGCGCAGCAGGTTGTGCATGGAGCGGTTGAACCGCTCACACTGTCCGTTCCCCTGCGGGTGGTAGGGTGTGGTGTGCGACTTCTTGATGTTGTAGGTCTCACAAAGCTCTCGAATCAGGCGTGATTCAAAGTCTCTGCCTTGGTCGCTGTGGATCCGCTCAGGTACCCCGTAGTGCTGGAACCACTCACTGATCAGAATCCTGGCGACAGTCACTGCTTCCTGGTTCCTTGCAGGCACGGCCTGGGTGAATTTCGTGAAGACGTCCGTCATTACAAGGACGTTCTCCCTGCCGTCGCTTGCCTGGTCCAACTTGGTGAAGTCTATCGCCAGGACTTCCAGTGGTCGTGAGGCCAGGAGGTGACCAGAAGTGGTGTTTACAGTAGGGAGCTGTCGACCCAGCATGCAGCGTTCGCAGGACTTGATGTAGTCTTTGACATCTCGGTGCATGCCCGGCCAGTAGACTCTGGAGCGTAGGAGGCCAAGGGTGCGGTCCAATCCCTGGTGGCCCATCTGGTCATGCAGGGACACAAGGACTTCTGGTCTCAGGGCACTTGGAAGGACCAGCTGCTCCAGGGTCCCATGCTGCTGGTCTTGTATACACCGATACAAGATGCCCTCCCTCAGGGCTAGGCGGGGATGCTGCCGTTGTAAGCATCGCTGGTCCCGGTCCTTTCCAGTGGAGGTCTGGAGGGCCAGTGCTCCAGGAAGGGGGAAATGAGGGGTCTCCTTGTTGGAGTTCAAGGATTTCAGACTGGGATTTTAGAGTCGTGGGGACTTTTTGGGTCGATGAGGGAGTCTCAGGGACAAGGGTTCAGGAACGGCTGCTGTCTGTCTCTGACACGTAGCTTCCTGTGCCATGGCAATTTGTGGTGGCACAGCAGTCGAGCATGGGGGAGCACCATGGTTGGAAGGCAGCCTGGAGAGGGCATCTGCAGGGTTCAGTCTTCCTGGTCTGTATTGGACGTCGAAGTTGAACTGCGCTAGTTGCGCAGCCCATCTCTGCTCCAGAGCTCCCAGATGTGCCGTGCGGAAGTGGACCAAGGGGTTGTTGTCGGTGATGACGGTGAAGCGGGACCCCAGTAGGTAGTCCCTGAACTTCTCTGCAATCGCCCACTTCATCGCCAGGAATTCCAGCTTCATGCTGGAGTAATTCGTCTTGTTTTTCTCTGTGGGCCGGAGGCGACGGCTGGCATAGGCAATGACTCTGCGCTGCCCGTCCTGGTCTTGAGAGAGAATGGCACCCAAGCCATCATGGCTGGCGTCCGTCTCCAGGATGAATGGAGCCCTGAAGTTGGCAAAACCCAGGACAGGCGCAGATGTAAGGGCCACCTTCAAGGAGTCAAAAGCAGTCTGGTGGCGTTGATCCCACAACCCGGAGATGTCTGCTGGCTGCTTCCTCTTCTGGTTGGCGGTGGCCTTCACTATCAGATCGTGCAGAGGTCCGGCTGTCTTGGCGAAGTTCTGGGTGAACCTCCGGTAGTAGCTCGCGAAGCCAAGGAAGCTTCGGAGCTCAGAGGTCGACTTTGGGACTGGCCATTCTCTGACTGCTTCGACTTTGCCATCCTCACAGCTCACACCTTCCGCCGAGATGGTGTGCCCCAGGTAGGTCACTTGGCGCCGCAGGAACTGGCACTTCTCCACCTTCAGCTTCAGGCCAGCACTGATGATTCTCTGCAGAAGTCGGTCCAGATGAGCCAAGTGTTCTTCGAATGTCTTTGAGTACACCAGAAGATCGTCTAGGTAGACGAGTAGGAACTCGAACAGAAAGTCTGACATTGTGGTCTGCATCAGTCTCTGGAAGGTTGCTGGTGCTGTAGTCAGACCCATAGGCATTCTGGTGTACTCGAACAGACCCACTGGAGTGGTGAAGGCCGTCTTCTGCTGGTCATCAGGATGCATGGCTATCTGGTGGAAGCCTGAAGCCAAGTCAAGGGTGGAGAAGTACTGCGCACCAGCTAGGGCATCAAAGGACTCCTGGATCCTTGGCAGAGGGAAGGCGTCACCAATGGTCTTCCTGTTGAGGCGCCTGTAGTCAACGCAGAGGCGGATGCTGCCGTCCTTCTTTCTGACAATGACTACAGGTGCAGCATAAGGACTGTGGCTTTCTGTGACGACTCCTCTGGCCAGGAGCTCTTTGATGTGCTCCTGCACTTCATGGAGCTGGTGAGGTGGGATGCGGCGGTATGGCTGGCTGACCGGCTTGTCGTCCACTGTCTTCAGGCGATGGAAGACGGCTTCAGTGTAGCCCAGGTCGTTCTCGTCCTGCATGAAGGCCTCCCATCGCCTGGACAGCAGCTCCTGCAGCTGGTGGCGTTGGTTCGTAGTGCCATCAAACTGTGGGCATGGCACTGGTGGTGGCGGCGAGGCTGGCTCTGCTCTGGTGGTGGAGATGAGCAGTTCATTGATCCCCAATGCGAATTGAGGCTTGCCCTTATCTTCCACTGCGTTGACCGCTTCAAGAATGGCCACAGGAGAGCGTGCCGGCAGGAACTGGTCCTCTGGAGACAGGTTGGCAATCCTGACAAAGCGTGCTGAAGGGTCTTCACTGATCAGGGTGGGGATGGTCAGGAGTCTTCCTGGGAGGGGTCTGGAGAGAGGGGATGCTATGAGGGGGCCAGATGAACGTTGGCCACGGGAGATCTGGATGGTGGCTATGGAGTGGGCAGGGATGCAGCGACGAGTGGTGGAATGCGCTACTCCTCGTGTAGCCCTGGCGTTTCTGCGGGCTTCTTGGGCAACAGCCTGCAGACAAGGGGGGATGCCAGGAGGGGACTGGGAGAAGCAGGGGCCAAGGACGTTCATGCCCAGGAGAACCGGCAGTTGCCTTTTGCGAGACTGCATAAACGGTTCCCTGGGCTCCTTCACCACCAGGATGGGGACACTGGGATGCGAGGTGCCAAAAACCATAATGTCCACGAAGAAAATTCCCGAGTAAGGCACCTCTGCTCCATTTACTGCTCGTAGCGTGACATGGCAGTCCTCTCTACTCAGACATCTCAAGTGTTCTGCTGCCCAGGTGTCCGTAACTGTTGTCACTTCGCTTCCAGTGTCTATGAGGGCATCCACATCCGTGCCATCGATAGTGATGGTGGCTGTCGGGCATTTTCCAGCTAGGCTGGTCTGCTTCCTAGCCCCCGTTGCCTGGCTGTGGGCAACGGGGGTTTCTAGTTTTCCTGGGTCTGGCGTGGCTGTTGGAAGGCATTCCCTGGGGTTTGATTTGGGGCCCGACGTTGGTAGGACGATGGCTGTTGCTGAACCCGACGCTGGTAGGAGTTCACTGGCCGGTTCACTGGCCGTTCAAAAGAGTTCACTGGCCGTTCGAAAGAGTTCACTGGCCGTTCAAAAGAGTTCACTGGCCGTTCAAAAGAGTTCACTGGCCTTTGCTGTCGAGCCCTGCGTTCCAAAGGGTTTGTTGTTGGACATCGGTGTTGAGCCTGATGCTGGTACTCCCATTTTGCTTGGCAGTCTGCCTCACGGTGGCCTGGGTGCTGGCACCACCAGCAGATCAAAACAGGGCGTGGGCCTCTCCATTGCCTGTTGCTGGCCTGCCGTGCTGAGGCTTGGCATTCTTGCAGTTTCTCTTTGAGGGTTGTATTCTCAGTCGTAAGTGTTGATATTTTCGTTTCTAACCGCTGGATAGCATCCGAGTCTGCAACAGCCATCTGCTCCGAGGCTGTGTCCAAACCACCATCCTCCCTCATCCAATGTTGAGCCTCTGCTATGGCATCTTCGAATGAAGAGTCTGGCTTCTCCCTAATGAATCTTCTCATGTCCCTCCGCAAGGTAGCTGGATGAAGTCCATTGATGAATTTATTTGTCAGTATGATTGGAGTCATGGTAAATTCTGGTGTGGCGTTAACCTTGGACCACAGCAGTTTCAACGCAGAGGCATATTCATGGATTTGCTCTGAAAGGCCCTGCTTCCTCTGGAAGAATATTGAAGACAGTGTCGTAGGGCCCCGTTGTTCACCCCAGTTTTTCTCCAGGATGGCGAAGATTTTCCTTGGCGTGTCTATCTCCTCAGCTTCTTTGGAGAGGATTTCTATTCGTGCTCGGCCCCTCCAGTGCCCCCAGTAACCATGCTGCTGCATCTGCTTTCTTCATAGGTTGTATCTTCAGTATTATTTTAGCCTCTCTGATAAAGTCCTCTGCATCCTCTTCACCAGTAAACTTGCGTAGCTTCGGCTGCTTCTTGGTGCAAGAGGTAGGCTGGTCAGGCTCTTCGTCACTGAGTGGTTGTGGTTGGGTGGATCGCGTCTCTTCTTCTTCTTCGTAGGTGAGGAGGTAGCCATGGTCTGCAGCTCTTCGTCTGGTCTTCCTGTTTGTGGTAGGAGCCGTAAGCAGATCTTCGTCTTCGTCGCTGAGGAGGTAGGCCTGGTCTCTCCGTCTGGTCTTCCTGCTCGTGGTAGGAGTCCTGGTCTTCTTGCTGGCGTTCTTCTTCTTGCTGGAAGGCATCATGCGTTCCCTGGTCTGGTCTGGTCTGGACTGGACTGAGTCTTCCGTCACCCACAATTTCCACCTTCCCTATCCTGCTCGCAGCGCCACTTGTGATGGTGCCGAGAGGTAAGGAATAGACAGGTTAGGGAAGGAGCGGAACAACAATTCTAAAGCAACAATTCTCAAGCAACGAGTTGGGCAACAGAAGACTCAGGGGAAGACGGTAGCTGGCTGGTCATTCTTTATTTGTTACTCAGCATTCCGATACAGGCGAAGACCGTATGAAGACTGTATGAAAACAAAAGCTCTAACTTAAGGATACTTATTCACTACACAGCGATAAAATTACATAAAATATTATCTAATCAAGTCTCCTGTCGCACTAAGTCTAGCACACTACATCTAGCATACAAACAATATTATTTACAAAATCTCTTACTCACTCACACACACACACACGCACACACGCGCACGCACGCACACACACATGCATACACACATGGGAGATAATTCCCTGTCGCGCTGTCTCACACGCTAGCTCTACCGGTACTAGATCTACTGCACCTGGCTACACATGAAAAAAAGAAATAAGCTTTGAAACATAACACACTTTTTCATAAAATGATGGTTATCTTGGGAACGGAGGAGGATTGGGTGTGAGTATTGCATCACCGTGTCCTATCTGAATGGACTGCCTCACTTTGTCTCACTTTGTTTCGTAAGAGTAGGCCGTCGTGTGCCGGTGGGAACAGATGACATTTACAAAAACTGTATACACACGGGAACTGGATGTAAAAAAGCACAAGATTGCTTATTCCATTATCCTCGATATAAAAGAATAAATCAAATCAAATCAAATCACTGTGGATATAAAAAAGCACAAGAGTGCTTATTCCATTATCCTCGATATAAAGGAATAGATCAAATCAAATCAAATCACTGAGGCCTGCCATCTTTTAGCGGCCACCAGACAGCTGCAGTTACATTATCAGAGGGTTCGCAACAGCCTGTTAGAAAGCTACAACAAACCAAAACAGAGCCATCCCCCCCCCCCCAAACCAACAAACAACTAAACACCCACCCCCCACTCCCTCAAAAGCGCGAAAGCTGACTTCTTTTTTATTACAACAGTCAAAGAAATTAAATGAAAACAAAAAGAAAACATGTTTTCCACACATCCAAATATCATCAATACTAATCTCATTTTTATCTAGCCATGACAGCCCATCAGAGGGTTCGCAACAGCCTGTAAGACTGCCGTAACAAAGCAAAACAGAGCCCCCCCCAAACCAACAAACAAATTAACACCCCCACTCCCTCACCTCAAAAGCTGGTGAAAGCTGACTTTTTAAATATCATTATTACAACAAAGAAATTAAATGAAAAGAAAACAAAACGTGTTTTCCACACATCCTAATATTAACAATACTAATCTCATTTTTATCTAGCCATGACAGCCCATCAGAGGGTTCGCAATACCCTGTAAGACTGCCGTAACAAAGCAAAACAGAGCCACACCAAACCAACAAACAAATTAACACCCCCACTCCCTCAAAAAGCTGGCGAAAGCTGACTTTTTTTTAATTACAATAGTCAAAGGAATTAAATGTAAAGAAAAGAAAACGTGTTTTCCACACATCCCAATATTACCAATACTAATCTCATTTTTATCTAGCCATGACAGCCCATCAGAGGGTTCGCAATAGCCTGTAAGAATGCCATAACAAAGCAAAACTGAGCCCCCTACCCAAACCAACAAACAACTTAACACCCACCCCCCCATAAGCTGGCGAAAGCTGACCATTTCTTTTTATTACAACAGTCAAAGATATTAAATGAAAAGAAAACATGTTTTCCATACATCCCAATATCAACGACACTAATCTCATTTTTATCCAGCCATGACAGCCCATTGAGAGTCAGTGTTGAATAATACAGACTTTAATCCATCATCCCTTACATTAACGGATGCTAGCTTCAGTGGCTGGCAGACAGACAGACAGACAACCCTCCCTGTTTAGCAGCTAACTGTGCACATAAACACGGTTCACGTGTCCTTAACGGGCACTATACTCCCAGGGGAAGTGGCCCTGCCCTGTGTTAAGGTCAAACGGGTGATGCCGGGACACAATCTTCTCTAGTAGGCCTACTGCTGTTGTTTCCCATTTTCATCAAGTTGGTACCGGAGAGAGCATGTCTCTCTGC
>CM060320.1:44623559-44631059 GCA_030674155.1 Stramonita haemastoma | reverse complement strand
CACACAAGCACATGGGACAAAAACAAAATCTACATGCGATCAATCAATCACTCAACAAGTGAGTTAATCAAGCATCCAGGCTGCCGAGAGATGGAAAACAACCCCCTTATTTTACACTCTCTGACAACAGCCTCATTAGCTGGCTCCCTTGGCCGGGCATATGTCCCACCAAAAAGAAGCACATGGCGTGGGCTCACCACTGTGTTCCCGCAATTACGCCCGGACCAACGCCAAGTTACTTATCATGCCCATGAAAAGAACTTTTTTTTTTTGGCAACCAGTTTACAAGATCTGATATTATTGTCTGCAACCACCCCTTCCCTCCCCTCCTTGCTCCCCCTCCCCCTTCCTCTCCCTTCACCACATCCACAGAATCATAGCCAGGCGTCAGAACCAAAATGGCGTCCAATCACAAGATTGGCACTGACTGCCAACTTCGACAAAAAGGTGTTAGAAGCGAGGTAATGTAAATTAGTCGTGTAGGAAAACCCCACAGGCGTGGTATGGCCGGCTTTAAAGGTGGGTGTGTTCGGGGAAACTGTTTGTGGTGACAGGCCTTTTCTGTTTTGTTGTTGTTGTTTTTTTTGTCTCGGGGTGGTGGTTATTTTTTTATGATAGGGATCCTATTGCTTTGAATGTTTTAATGTTTGTGTTTCCCTTTCATTAACAGATGAGTCTCAGTCGCATATACAGTGAGCATTCGCTGTGACAATAGCAGAGGGTGGAATCCTAAAGTACAGTAACTACACATTACGTTCAACTTTAAGAATCTCACAATGAAAACTATATGCTTTTATCCCATACCCTAGATAAAATAAAGTGGGGAGAAAACTTGCAAGATAAAGACAAAAAAGAGAGAAAGAAGTAAGCATAGAATAAGAAACGGTTTGGAAAAGGTGAAGCAGCACAATCAACTGAACGTAGAGAACTCGGGAAAGCGGAAAGTAGAAACAGGGATTACGCATGTGCACGGGAAAGGTACAATGTCTGATGGGAATTGAGGGAGGTTGGCAAACAACACGAGTGATGCTGCTGAACTTCAAAATAAGGTCAAACCGACCGACTTGAAGCAATTCAACAATAAACAGCCGGCCAATTACACACACACAGACACACATACACACTAGCACTGACACTAACACTAACACACAAACACACTCACTCACAGAGAGAGAGAGAGAGAGAGAGAGAGAGAGAGAGAGAGAGAGAGAGAGAGAGAGAGAGAGAGAGACAGAGACAGAGACAGAGACAGAGACGCAGAGAGAGAGACAGAAAGAGACAGAGAGAGATGGCGCAAGAAAAGACAGGTGTGGACGCAGTATAGTTCAAAAACAAGTACAGATGGAGGTAAAAGGAGAGCACGATAATGAATATAACAGTAACATAATGAGTTAAGGGTTACACAAGGTAGCGGCGAAAGGGCAGCAGTGAGGAGGCCCGATAAGGAAGGAAACACGACCACCAAGGTGCAGAAAACCAAACTGATAACGCCGCACTGCACTGTCCGTGACACCCTCCGCCATCCCTAACCCACATACATAACAGACAAGACTGCCAATCATCACCGACGCTTCCCACAGCACAGATAACAGCGGCAATTTGCGCAAGTGCTGTTAGCCTATCTCACAGAATGCCATCAACTAGGCTAGCACCAAACAGAGAAAGAGATAGCGAAGGTCCAGAGAAAACAAACACACACCAGCTATCCACACACACACACACACAGACGCACGCACGCGCGCGTGCGCACACACACACACACACACACAACGCACACACACAACGCACACACCACACACACACTCACACGTACACACACACGAACACACACACACACACACACACACACACAACACCCCCCCCCTACCCCCCCTCCCCCCCCCACACACACACACACCACACACACACGAAGAGTGTTCTAGGAGGAAAAGTTGACAAGTGTGGAGGAGTGATGGATGGCGATGTGCTGTGATTCTGTGGTCTGTCTGAGAGCCGTCAGCCAAGCAAAACAGGAAAGCGCCAGATAGCCCGGCATTGCGTAAGAGGCTGCTGCGGCCAGGGGATCTGGCCTGATGGCTAGCCTAGCAGCTTGCTAGGCTATCTCCTACAACGACTCCGCCTGTCTCCCCGGCCCTCCCCTCTCTTGTATTGCTCGTGCAAGCATTGCGTGAAGACGAGTAGCTATTGCAGGTGCAAAACGCGTTCTCATAATTATACGCATGCATTCACACCAGCAAGCACCGCACACATGTACCTAATAATCTCACAAATTAAGACACTGAGAAAGTTTCAAGATTATGTGTCGGTTAGTCTTTGACCCTTCTTGGGGTATAGGGAGTTTCAGAAAACAAATTTGACTGTAATGTTTATAATTATTTTGTAGTAACAAAAAGATTTACAACACTGCATGTGACAGATACTGAAATGTAGTCAACCTTTTCATCGTCTTTATGTCGGAAGAGAAGTTGCAAAATGTGAATATAGATCTTGGTTGCGGATATTCTTGAGGTATGAGATTCTTCCGAAGCTCAGAAAACTTTGGACGTGCCATTATAAAGTGAAACTCATTGCCTATTGCAATTTACATTGTTTACAAAGACGATTTTCGCGTAACACACACACACAAACACACACACACACACACACACACACAAACACAAACACACACACACACACACACACACACACACACACACACACGAGCATAGGGAGGGTGTCTAGACAAAAAACTCAGTAATGTACACTGTTACAGATTGGCTGTCATCTACAGCCAACACACTGTCAAGCGTTAAGCATTCATACAGCAAGATTACCTCGACAGTGGTTTCTCCAGCAATGCTTGCTGTCTCAATAGCGCAACTACGATAGAGAAATGCTTAAGATCGAACGACAGACAGAGGAACAAACTAACATCCACCACACAAACCCTAACAGCGTTTATGGTGGATGGAGGCACACTTGACTGCAGTGGAGTGATCGATGACAATCTTCTGTGATCCTCCCTCTTTCTTTGTTCTTTGAGTAAAGCAAATCAGGATAGCTTAGCAAGCCCAGCCAGTATTGCAGAAGGTACCACACAATAATTATTATGATTGCCGCGACGTGGCTATTCAAAAGCATTTCACTGGATTTCTTTTTACATTTTGAATTAAATATAAAATATAAAGACGCTGCCATACACGTGGAAAAGTGAAGGTAGAGGTGTCAACAGGCTTGAGGGTGCTAACATGATGAGTTTGGGTAGGGTAGGGTAGGACGGGGTAGGGCAGTATAGGGGAAAGTCCTGATAAGGAAACATGACCATGGAAACACAAGAGGAGCTACGGTGCTACACCATCACCTAGAACCAACAGACTGTCAAACGCGCTGTATTTACACAGCCAGATAAATTCGACAATCGTCGGTAGTAATGCCGTCTGACAGAAGGCCCTCTTGCTTGCACAAGGACGGAGAGGGACGGCAAATGTTCAGAGACAGAGAGACAAATGGATGTCATAAGACTGTGCCAGTGTTGGGGATAAAGAAAAAAAATGCGTGACTGAAGTGGACAATGTTGTGTGATTCTTTTTCATCTGTCAGGCTGACAAGACAGGGTCAGGAAGCCCGATACAGCAGAATTATATGATACAGCGATGTAACCCTGCATGGTGGTTGTGGTTATCTCATGGGATGCCTCCTCTCCACATCCTTACTCGTACAGTGCAGCGCAGACATAGAAGACACGAGGGCGGCACAAGGTGAGGTGGAGATAGATGAATCCACCAGATCAGGAATGGTAGAGGGACAAGCTGGGGTTAAGGGATGGCGTGGATAAACCCTGCTAATAAAACAAGACCCCTGAGGCTGTAGATACGTCTGATGATACGATGCTATCAGGCAGGGTCTGTCATCACCAACCGACAGACTGCCAGTCACTTCAGGCTTTGTAAGACAGATAACACTGGCAGTTTATGCTAGCTGTGTCATGTGACATGATGCCATCTGTCGGCACAAGGTTTGAAAACAGATGTCAAAAGTCCAGGGACTGACAGAGAGACAGATAAACCGTTTTGTGGTATTTCATTTCATGTCGTTTACAGCCCCGCCTACCATAAATGCCATATCAGGGCTGTCACCTTACTATCATTTTCAGCATCTCCAATAACATCCACGTGAAGTTCAAAAGCAACACCGTCTTATCCCTTCAAATATCTCAGACCAACACCCACACAGACAAAGTGTTCTAATGAAAATGAATAACTGGGGAGGCAGGATCGATATCAAGGCCAGGCGATTTTTTAAATTATTTTCCCGGCATATTTCTTTAAAAACAAGATAGCATCATCAGTGAGCACGGTTTTGCGTCAGATGCTGCGATAAAAGCTGGAACTTTTCTGCTCTACTTTCATGCACGTAATGCATATCTATGAAGACGAATTGATAATGCAGATATAAGTGTACATGCATGTCAAGCAAGCATTGATACTATTCTCAGTCAAGCAGATTCTCAGTATGAAACTCACACACACACACGCACACACACGCACGCACAAACACAACACACACACAAACGCGCGCGCGCACACACTTACACACAGACACAAACACAGACACACACACACACATAAACACACACATAGATGGGGGAGGTGAGGTCTAAGTAAATGAGACAGACTGCTCAGAAGACAGTAAGGTATCAAAACATGAAAAACAATAATGTCACACTCTCAGAGATTGGCTGTCATTTACAACCAGCCCACATGTCAAGCCCTTAGCCAGATAACGCCCATGATTTCTTTTAACAGCAGAGCTGTCTCACAGACCCCCCTTCACTGATGCTAACCAACACCGAAGGAGACAGTGAAAGTTCCGGGACAGCCACAGACAGACACGCCAATATCCACGCAGACTATGGCAGTGTTTGCGATAATAAAAAAAACAACTACTTGACTGTTGTGGAGTGATTGATGACAATGCCGTGCGATTCTTCTTCTTCTATCTCTGAGCTTTCGGTCAAGCAAAACAAGGTGGCATCAGACAGCTCAGTGTTGCGTGAGGTGGTGCTGTGTGATCTGCCGTGCTTGCTATCAGCTTTCTCCTGACCCTGCCCTTTCTTCTTCTCCTCTTTCTCCATCTCCCTGCACGTGCGCACAAGTGTGAAACCACAGTAGCAGCACAAGGACAGGAGGGGGAAGGTGGAAAGAGATCATGAGGTTGAAAAATATATGTGGCATGATGGATTGGGTTGGGGACGGGCTGGGCAACAATAAACAACCCTCTGATAAGGACGTGAGAGGGTGGGAGGTTGGATTGGGATGGGTGGTGGGTGGTAGAAAGAGAATGATAATGCTATAATGTCAGCAATTACTCTATCAGAGAATGATAATGCTATATACTGTCAGCAATTACTCTGTCAGCAACTTCTCTATCAGAGAATGATAATGCTTTACTGTCAGCAACTTCTCGATCAGAAAATGATAATGCTACACACTGTCAGCAATTACTCTATCAGGAAAAAAAATCACCTCTCATCCCTTTTCGACAGCCTGACGCATACTAATGCTTTATTCAACCACACGAAGTCAATAATTCACACCTGCAGTGCTGCTACCTGACAGTACGCCACCCCTTGTTCATACAGGAGTTCACGGACGGACGGACAGACAGACAGACCACACAAGCTGACGTCCACACAGTCATGTCCACAAAATATCTCGGATGATGATGCGCAACAGACTTGAGACAAGTGACAGATTACAATGCCGTGCATTTTTTTTTATCTGTCTGAGAGAGAGCTTTTGGTCCAAAGAAACAGGAGATTCTCCCTCAGCCAGCCCAGCATTGGGTAAAAGGGCGCAATGTTACCTGATGCGGTGGTGGCTATCGCATTCATCTCGCACTTGTCTTCAGAACACGTGCGCACACAATATAAGGCAAGGCAGCAGCCACACACGAACAGGTGAAGATAACACAGGTCACTAGGTCCTGGGTGACGAAATGATCCAAAAACCAGACATTGCTTTTTTTTTTTTTTTTTTATTGACGAGTGACTGGGGAAAAATAAAAGAACCCTAATACATTAACAAAGAAAACAGTGGGTGTAGGGATAAAACCGGTCATCCAATACTATCACAACTCTTATCTTCGCTCACTGATAGACTGTCAAACATTTTGGCTTTATAAACAGCCGGTACCATTGGCGATTTATGCCAGTAAAACAGTCTCACAGAATTTCACCTACAAGCACAAGGGCAGGAAGAGAAAGCATACGTTCTGAGATAGACGAACAGAGAGATAAATTGCTATCAAACAGACTATTATGGAGTTAACATCACTACTGACTCCACTCCCCCTGAAAGTCCATCGGGTGACACTATAAACCGATACTCCGTATGAAAACACAGGTACAACATCTTGCGCACACGTTAAAAACCACTCTGCTTTTTGGAAAAGTAGGCCATTCATGCTGGTATGAACAGATGACAAAAATATCTATAAAAAAAACCCCCCTGCTCACGCTCTGGTGTGTTGTTGTCTAAACGTCACCCCCGAAAATTGGAATACAGCTACCTCGATAGTGAGCAAAAACGGTCGCCATACGCAAAAATCTCGACATTGGCGGAACATCGGAGCTCTAGCCGAGGAAGAAAAACAAAAAAGACCCCAATCTCACCAAAAAAATCCCGTCTCCCCATCCAGACAAGAGTGTTGTGAAAGAATGTGCAGGCGACTGATGGATGACAAAGTTGTGTGATTCTTCATCTGTCTGAGAGAAAAGAACACCAGACACACACCACACAGCCCAGTGTTGCATAAGATTAAGATGCAGAAATGTCACGTGGAGTGCTGATGGGGGTTCTCTTCTGGAATTTCTCACTTCCTCTTTCCTTACATGTGCTTGCATGTGGTATCTACGAGGACGAATAGCTAACGCATGCAAATGCTTATAATATTATTCATGAACAAAATGCATCTACACAAGCAAGCAAGTTCCCTCCTGTGTGCACACATGCACTTATATAATTATATGCTCATCCTGAGAGAGAGAGAGAGAGAGAGAGAGAGAGAGAGAGAGAGAGAGAGAGGAGAGAGAGAGAGAGAGAGAGAGAGAGAGAGAGAGAGAGAGAGAGAGAGAGAAGAGAGAGTGTTAGTTGAATCCCTTCGGGCCAAAAAACAATCAACAAAATGACGTGATGTCAAATTAATCCGCGGTCTTATTTAGAAACAACGAAGGCACAGAATGGAATAGAACTAGGAAGACACTGCGGTGATGAAAAATCAAAAGACAGCAGAAACGAAAAGGGGAAAAAAATGATGCACTTCTGCACGCAACATTTTCCTTCCAACAAATTTCCTTTGATAGAGGACAACAAAAGAGTTGAATTAATTGAATTGACTTACAGACACATTGAGACAGCATGTGGATGAAAAGAAGAAGGAAGAGAAGGAGGAAGAGGAGGAGGAGGGGAGAGAGAGAGAGAGAGAGAGAGAGAGAGAGAGAGAGAGAGAGAGAGAGAGAGA
>CM060320.1:44621426-44623459 GCA_030674155.1 Stramonita haemastoma | reverse complement strand
AAATATCTATAAAAAAAACCCCGCCCTGCTCACGCTTGGTGTGTTGTTGTCTAAACGTCACCCCCCGAAAATTGGAATACAGCTACCTCGATAGTGAGCAAAAACGGTCGCCATACGCAAAAATCTCGACATTGGCGGAACATCGGAGCTCTAGCCGAGGAAGAAAAACAAAAAAGACCCAATCTCACCAAAAAAAATCCCGTCTCCCCATCCAGACGAAGAGTGTTGTGAAAGAATGTGCAGGCGACTGATGGTATGACAAAGTTGTGTGATTCTTCATCTGTCTGAGAGAAAAGAACACCAGACACACACCACACAGCCCAGTGTTGCATAAGATTAAGATGCAGAAATGTCACGTGGAGTGCTGATGGGGGTTCTCTTCTGGAATTTCTCACTTCCTCTTTCCTTACATGTGCTTGCATGTGGTATCTACGAGGACGAATAGCTAACGCATGCAAATGCTTATAATATTATTCATGAACAAAATGCATCTACACAAGCAAGCAAGTTCCCTCCTGTGTGCACACATGCACTTATATAATTATATGCTCATCCTGAGAGAGAGAGAGAGAGAGAGAGGAGAGAGAGAGAGAGAGAGAGAGAGAGAGAGGAGAGAGAGAGAGAGATGAGGAGAAGAGAGAGAGAGAGAGAGAGAGAGTGTTAGTTGAATCCCTTCGGGCCAAAAAAACAATCAACAAAATGACGTGATGTCAAATTAATCCGCGGTCTTATTTAGAAACAACGAAGGCACAGAATGGAATAGAACTAGGAAGACACTGCGGTGATGAAAAATCAAAAGACAGCAGAAACGAAAAGGGGAAAAAAATGATGCACTTCTGCACGCAACACTTTTCCTTCCAACAAATTTCCTTTGATAGAGGACAACAAAAGAGTTGAATTAATTGAATTGACTTACAGACACATTGAGACAGCATGTGGATGAAAAGAAGAAGGAAGAGAAGGAGGAAGAGGAGGAGGAGGGAGAGAGAGAGAGAGAGAGAGGAGAGAGAGAGAGAGAGAGAGAGAGAGAGAGAGAGAGAGAGAGAGACAGACAGACAGACAGACAGACAGACAGACAGACAGACAGACAGACAGACAGACAGAGACAGAGACAGACAGAGAGAGAGAGAGCAAATGAGAGAAGAGAGGGGAGATGTATGGAATGACAACAAAGCGTTTCTGTACGAAGAGAAAACGAAACTCCTAGTTATTGGCATGGTCATGGACGTTTGAGACAGAACCACTTGGCCATCAGTAAACGATAAACTGTCACGACGTCTTCAAACCAGCTTCCTCCACTCGCCACGGTCCTCCGCCCTCCGTAGCAGAGCGCGCGCTCTACCCAAGGCTTTTCGTAAGAGTAGGCCATTGTGTGCCAGTGGGGATAGATGACAAGAGTTACAAAACTGCATACACATGGGGACTGGATGTAAAAAAAACCACATGGGTGCTTATTCCATTATCCTCGATATAAAAGAATACATTAAAAAAAATGCCAATATTACTTATTTTAGTTTTTTGGTGTTTTTTTTTTTTAGAGCTTCTTTTTTATATTTTTTGTTTTTACTTGCTCTGGTTTTTAATTGGTTTGGTTAGCGTGTTTGTTTTGCTGGTAGTGAAGATAATTTCTGAGTTTCGTTCCATCTGGTCCAAAGACTTGCAAACGCATACAGGCACAAAGCTCTCACATATTCAGATCCGCAGTGGTGCAGTGTGGTCCAAGTTGACACAGAACGTCTGTATTTTTCTGTAGGGCAGTATATGTTTGCACGGGTACGGGTATGTCAAACGAACATCCGGACTGGCCAAGATTGTCTTACAGGGAACAGAAGAAGGAGGGAGAGGAAGAGGCAGACAGAGGAAACGATGGGAAGACAACATCAGAGAGTGGACAGGCCTTGGGTAGAGCGTGCGATCTACTACGGAGGGCGGGGGACCGTGGCGAGTGGAGGATGCTGGTTGCAAAATCTTCAGTAGTGCCCCACGGTCCGCTGGACTACGGGACAGGTGAAAAATATGTTTGCACACGGTCC
>CM060320.1:44613926-44616426 GCA_030674155.1 Stramonita haemastoma | reverse complement strand
GCTTGGGATTCGACAATGGATTCATTCATATCATTGGCAAAGCAAATGCATATTATTATGAACGATTAAAGGGAGAAAGCACAATTCTTCCATCTCATGATTATAACCTGAAATCAACCATGACCCATCCACAGAAGAACAAAAATGATGTCAAATAAAAACATGCATATCTGAATACATATCTGATCGTAACAGTTAGTCAAGAAAGGACCTGGGTCACCATTGTTATCCTTCTGTTAGTAGAATGAAGAACATATCTATACAAACCATGCTTGTACTCATCACTTGTTACTTCGAGCAGATCTTGCAATGGTACATCGATACATTTGCTTAAAAACTTTTCTCTCAAGCTTGTGTGCATGTAACATTTCAATAGAAAGTAGCTTCATTTTCAATTTTCATTATACAAAATGGACACAGAGAGAGAACTCTGAACTCTGATCTTTGAAATGATTTAATGTACATTGGCCTGGGCCAAAGAGACAGACAGAGAGAGAGAGAGAAATAGACAGATAGACAGTCAGAGAACGGCAAAAAAGACAGAAACACACAAAAGAGAAAGACATAAAAAAAAAATGTCAGACACAAATACACAAGAAGAGAGGGTTTGGGGGTGGGGGTGGGGTGGGGATGGAAACAGAACCCCTTGAATTTAAACTCAGAACATCACGGCGCCATCACAGGAACACAACACACGTTTCAACACCGTGGTCTCCAAACTTTGCCGACTGATCCCATCTTCATATTATTATAAGGTAGAAAAACCTTGAGACTGCCTGCCTCCAACAGAGATCTGTAACAGTCATTACCATGTCTGTCTGTCCCTGAGCTCCTTTCTCTGATGTGTCTGCGGGCCACCGTACATCGCATAACGATGATGCATGGCATAGATGTGGGTTGTGTTGCACTCCGGAGCTGGTAGCCCCAGCGAGGGGGGGGAGAGAGAGAGAGAGAGAGAGAGAGAGAGAGGAGAGAGAGAGAGAGAGGAGGAGAGAGAGAGAGGAGAGGAGAGAGAGAGAGAGAGAGAGAGAGAGAGAGAGAGAGAGAGAGAGAGAGAGACAGACAGACACAGACAGACAGACAGCAGACAGAAGACAGAGGGCAGAGAGGACAGAGACAGAGACAGAGAGACAGACAGAGAGACAGAGAGAGACAGACAGAGACAGAGAGAGAGAAACAAAAAAAAGAGATGGGGATAATATAACTTTCTGCCTATCTCAAAATCTATTGTCTTTCAAATAATGACGTGTTCTGGCTGCTTTACAAGATAAAGCTCAACATCAAGAATTCCTGACTTCAATTTTATGTCCACAATAATTCAGAGACTCCCCTAAGTCGAAATGCGGCTACCTTAATTGTGGGCAAAGACGGTCGCTTACAATCTCACCGTTGGTGAACTTCAGAGCTAAGGAACCAAACCAACAACAACAACAACAACAACAACCAACCAACAGACACAGATTTACAATTCACCACACTATCACAACAGAAATACAGGGATAAAGATTTACTCAAAAAAACCTATCTCCAACAGGAATCAAACACATTCCTCCCAAATCGAAGTCCATGACGCTAACCACTTCGCTATGGGCCAGCAGTGTTCGAAGCTGTATCAGAAGAGTGTGATATATTTTATGTCCAGTCAAGGTCCGAAACGTCATCAATGTTCTTCCTTTTTCACCTGTATGCCACGAGGCCACCAAAGTAATGATGATTCATGTATTCGACTGATGCAGCGCAGCAATATAGCAGCAGACCGGAAAAAAACTAACTTTTGCAAACAATTGTCAGGAAAGGGAGGGTAGGAATGGCGAAGGGACATTCTACGTGACAGGGAAGAAAAACAAAACAAAATAAAGACCCACTAAAAACCTGAGCTTGAAGTACTCTCCTGCCCCCTTTCCACAAAAAGAATCGACACGACCCTCAACAGCAACAATAACAACAACAACAACAAAATCAAACAAAAGCACAATAAAAGAGAACACCGTGAAGCAACACAGAAAAAATACCTCCGGTGGGAATTGGACAACGTCATCATAGCCGGAAGTATAAGCCATTAACGAACCATTGTACTATTAACCGCTGCTGCTGACGTCAAGTGTGACGTCATACCGCCGAGAAATTTGATCTGTGGGCTATAAAGATATACATCATTGTAGCCGACGTTTTGCTTCCGTTTTCAGTGTGTGTGCCGCGGGGGCAACCGAACAAATTAATGATGATCACTGGCTATGTACACCACAGCTATGTTTATAACGTCAAGGGCTGATCTGGAACCCCACCACCCCCCAACAGACACTGTCAAAATGATGGGGGGGGGGGGGGGGGGGTTGATGGAAACTAAGGGTGACAGGATTACAGTATAAAGAAATAGAGATAACCTGATTTGTCATTATGAGCATTTTCTATTCACAAAATGTTCCGGAAAACTTGTGGCAATGGCTATATGTCTTCACCTAAAGGGAATGGAATGATACAGAAGGGAATATCACGATGT
>CM060320.1:44586426-44608926 GCA_030674155.1 Stramonita haemastoma | reverse complement strand
GTGCCTTCTCAAACGAGACCTCAGTTTCTAGCCTTATTCCGAAGGACTGTCGGGGAAGTAGAGTTAATTAATACTGGTGTTAACTCCAGAAGGAAAGAAAACGCCTCGGGCAGGCTCGGTGGTGACCGATCCTGGGCCATCCGATCAAGAGCGCAACTCTAAAACCACTGGGCTACCTTCCTCCCCAAGTGTCCAGTTTCGTGCCTGTCATTAACTTTCCCAAACAAACTCCTACCCTCAACTATATAATTCCTCTTCGCCAGATCGAATTTGGATTTGTTTTTTCTCATCCGACACCGCCATCCAAACAAATACAATTTTCGTCAGAGCGTAGGCCTAGTGCACGGAGTGTTAGCCCTCAAACCCTTCCTGCCAAACGTCCACCCACCTTAAATTACCCTACTCCCCATTTCAATGTTGCCTTCTTCATTCTTGGAGCCAGTCACTTATCTAATCAATAGCCCCCGTCCCTTGCGACAGCCATGGTCTGTTCGCCAGCACATCATTTTGTTTGTCGCTTGGGGTTAATCTCGTTACCTGCTGAAGGCAAAATCAAATTACCCGGTCACTGAAGGACTTCTGTTTCCACAGTGGATCTCTCTCTCTCTCTCTCTCTCTCTCTCTCTCTCTCTCTCTCTCTCTCTCTCTCTCTCTCTCTCTCTCTCTCTCTCTCTCTCTCTCTCCTGCAGTTGTTTATGGTTGCAATACGTTACAAACAGATTTAACCCCTTCCACCCAACCCGCCCTCAAACTCTGGGGAACACTGGATTAGACATGACACAGGCTTTCACTCCATGGTGACGTGCTCCATACGATGCAAAGCTCCATTTATGGCTAGATGCGCTGGAGTAGAGCAGTAGATAAACTCTATCGGTGAGAAACTCGAGGACGGCATGTGGCCAAAGACCAATACTTTCGCATAAAAAACGGGTAGAGGTGTCCCATAACCTATGTGGTCGTAGGGGAGCGAGGCGTCAGAGACCTTAGCTTCTCTAGGGGCCACACAGCTGTCAGTTTCCCCCACTTTCAGCTCCTCTCAGCTGCTAATTAATCCACCCCATCCCAGTCTAAGTGGGGCTAGCTGGTGCTATTTATAGCAGGAACTGACCACACTTGGACTAGGTAAAAGGAAAGGGCACGCTAAATTTAGCACTCCTAACTTGAGTGATGTTGGATTTGTGCCCTGTGTACAGCATATTGAGGGCGGTGCCAATCTCCTCTCCCTCCCTTACCTTCCATGACCCTAAAGAGGGCAGTTACCCATTTACAGCTGGGTGAACTAGGGGACTGTTCTGAAACCAAGGTGCGCAGACGGTCACTCAGCCACTTGGCAACCATACTCGATGCTGCTTAACCTTAGCTTGGGGAGAGGGAGTGCTCTGACCACTGAACTATCCCGTCCCTCTACTCTCGCCTAGCCTGTAATTATCAGCTCTTTTCCAACAACGTAACATCTTCATCAATATTCGGCTCCTTCAGTCCAATTCATTACTCCCAGTTCTCGTTTGTACTGCTGTGTGTGTATGTGTATGTGTGTGTGTGTGTGTGAGTGTGTGTGTGTCACACACACACACACACACACACACACACACACACACACACACACACTCACACTCACACAGACTGACAGACTGACTGACTGACTGACTGACCCACTGGAAGAGAAACTTAAAAAGACTTTTTTTTTTACGAGTCTCATCATGGCAGCGAGGATGAAATTTCCTTCTTGTCTGCATTTGTCCTCATCTCTCTAATGCTGTGTCCAGACGCAAGTATTAGCAGCAGCATTTTATGGCAGCAGAGTTGTGTATCCACTGTCACCACCTCTCTCCTTGCCGCTGTCATCCATCCTTCTTCATGTCCTTCTTTCAGCCTCTCTGCTTCCTCTGCCTCCAATCCTTGATTTAGGAGCAGCAGCCTGGCCCATAAATCATAGCAGTCAATGGCAACAGCAGTACAGTCTGGAAAAGTTGACAAACTTTTAAGTCATAGTTTGGGATTTTGAAGAGAGAGAGAGAGAAAAAAATCTGTAGCTAATGCCATGAAAACAAAAACAAAAAAAATGCGGATGCATTAACTTACAGAATGGTTTCCATGTCTGCAACCTAGTTTGAAAATAGGTCTTACAACTGCTAAATCTAGCCTAATCCTCTCGAGTCATGTACAAAGGTTAGATTTAAAAGCTGCACTGCCAACATCCAGAATGCAAAAGTAGGACAGTTTTTACTCGCCGTCTAGGCGCTGTGGTTGATGCAGCGGACTGTATTAGTTAATGAGCACGAAGTGATGAGAAAAACCTGCCTCTTCCCCCACTAAATTGAAAATGACAACATTCTGACATGAGTAATAAAAAATGTTCCGTGAGGGTGATACTTTCATCAGTTTTCTTTCATTATTTTCAAGTGTGTGTTTTGTTTTCCCCTGTTACAGAACGGGGATCTTTGAGGATAATTAGTACCTTAAATCTACTTGGTTGTTTTTTGAATTAAACGTTTGCTTCTTTTTGTTTTTGTTTTTGTTTGTGTGTGTGTGTGTGTGTATGTGTGTGTGTGTGTGTGTGTGTGTGTGTGTGTGTGTGTGGTGTGTGTGTGTGTGTGTGTGTGTGCAGGGGGGATATAATTATAAAGAAAATACCTTTTTGTTCATAACTTCAATCCATCCCCTGAGGGGCCAAGCTGCTCCCTATCCATCTCTGATCTCATCCCTTTTTTTTCCAGGAAAACTTCACCTTGTCCTTCAACACAACTTTTGAGGTTAATGCGTCGGCAACAGCATTACAACTTCAAGTGTCAAGATCCATAATCCACTCTCCTCTCACGTCTACCCCCCCCCCCCCCCTCTGCACCCCATCTCTCCCGCCTTTCCCCTCCTCTCCCTCCCTCCCTTTACTTTTTCAGCAAAGTTTTAAATCTTTTAAAGCCGTAGCATCCGATCCCAGGGATGGGGTCTGGGAGGCAAGAGTAGGCATGACTGATCTAAGTGACGGAGAGAGAAGGCTGCACCTAGCACTGTTTACCAAGTATGTGATGTTAACTGCGTCTCTGCTCCTTCACTTCCAGCTTTTTTTTTGTAAGTAAGCGCCCATAGCACATTTTGCTTAATTTAAAAGATTATACATGAGTGAAATGAATGTTTGTGATTTTGTTCTGTGAGAAATATGAGACTTGTACTTTTACGTCAGTGCGAGAAATCGGGATTATTTCACAGTGTTACTTCCTCCACTTTTGCAGTTTGAAAAGCAAGATGTATGTGCGTGTGCTGCGGAGCGCTTTTTGGCCGTTGTATACCCGTACTATGCCTTTAAGAATAGACGCGAATAGTTGATAGGGAAAGAGTTAGCCTTATGGTAATGCAGTCCATGTAGGGAGCGGGAAGTCGTGGGTTTAGATCCCGCTCTGAATCCTTTTTTTTCTCACTTTTTATGGCATTCAATAAATGGTCTTCGTGAACATTTTCAGACAAGAAAATCATTTGACATGTTGTTAATGTTGTTGCGCGTTCCCAGCTTAACACTCTGGGGGTTACCCAGAATATCATCCTGGTCTCACTGATCCACCTGGGAATCAAAGTGAGACTGTCAGTACACACGGGGAAAGAAGTTTGTGTCACAGGTTTTCATGTACAGATCGCCATAAAGGCACCAATATTCCAATTTCAGAGGATAATCGCTTGGTATCATATTAGGAGGCACTGAACTGAGGTGACTGAAATTCTACCAGTATCAATTTACCACCCAGCTGAAAACAATCTCAATCTAACGTGTGTTAACGTGTCGCCGCACCAACTGCAAAGATCTTAAAAACCACACCTGTGCCCTTTCTTGTATTTCTAAAACCATTTCATGTATATGGGGTATCTATGTCGCTTTCAGCTCAAGTGGTATGAAACGAATATCTACTTTGCTGGGCAAATCTACACCGTTTTTGTGGCTTCCTCCTCCATTTCTTATTATTGAAGGGGTAGTGGTTCTAGCACTGGCTTTACTCTAGGAGCTGATACAGTCTGGTTAATGTGGCTGCGTCTTTAACGCTTCACATATTCCAACCAGTGCAAGGAATTCTGTGCTGAATTCTGTCCCGTATCAATGAGATTCTTACTGTATATCAGTAACTATGATTTCAGTGTTTGGCAGAACATGCATAGGTTTGGTCATTCCTTTCCTGCCAGATAGAGAGGTTTGTTTTTTCGGGTCAATTTATAGCACACTATGTTTCTTTCCGTTCCTGTCTCACTCTGTGTCTCTGCCTCTGTTCTTGTTTACCTATTTCTGTCTGTCTGTCTGTCTATCTGTCTGTCTTCCTCCTAACCACGTCTTTATCCTAATCAGAATGCACATCACAATTGATTAGAAACCAATCCTGGAATGTTGAAACAGCTGCTGTGAACAAATTCTACTTTTTTCTCGTGTTCTGTCAGTTTTCATTTTATGCAGTTTCAAAAACTGCGCTTGGCCTGCAGAATACTTCATAGACGCTGCACCACATACATCTTTCAGTAATAGTTCACCAACTACATAACATAATGCACTAGAAAATTCTGATCGTTGTGTATATAACCTAAAATAAAATGTGATTCAGAATCAAAACTCGTTTTCAGAGCACAAATTAATAGGAAGAACAATGGTATTGCTACATCAAGCTACAAAAGTCGAGGACATTTCTATAAAAAAGAATTGTTTTTAAAAGCAAGGCGAATTCTAAACCAAACGTCAAAAAACCAACGTATTTCGTACCGAACAGCACAAACTAGATAATGCAATGGCCTTTTAATATCTGGGCCACATTACACCATCGAGCCATTTCTGAAGTTCACACAATACCATCACAATCAGGTTTGATATTAATAATTTTGTACATATTTGTGGACCATTTGACTTGACTGTACAAGCATGAAGTTGAGTAATCGCATGTAATACGTTGAAATGGGCAGCACTTTCCAGTTGTATTATGTTGCATTCCTTTATGTTATAAACCCTCGTCTCTCACCCCAATGAGATCAGGACAGTTTTATTACGTTTTCTACATACACACTCCTTTCCAACGTCTGATTACCATTGGCTTCTTCATAAAGTTATGGTGACAGGTTTATATGCCACGCTAGAACTCCTTGCTATCATGTTGTCCTTATCCATATGCTGACACCGCTAGCATGAAAAAAACCACCATCTGCCAGGGTCTCCAGTCCACTCCATTCTTGTTGTTTATAGGCCCGCTGTCTCAGGCTCTCTTTCCTCCTTCCTTCCATAAAACACTCTCTTCTTTCTTTCTTTCTTCTTTCTCTTCTTCTTTCTCTTATGTTTCAAAAAAAACGTAAATGTATTACGTATCAGCCATACGTAAATGTGTTGAATATGGCTCTGTATTTACCATTCGTAAGCTAAGTTTATATCTTTTCAATGCCTTAAAAATAAGGCAGGATTTTGTTGAAGACTTGGAGACTTGACAAACAAATAACATCATTTAAAAGAGGTCAGTTTAATCTAAAAGGACACATGTTCACACTTGATATGTTTTAGCAGTTGTCACATATGTCATGAGGTTTTGTTTTATTTTTGGCATTATGTGCTTTGCTTTGCTATGCTTTGTTTACCCCATTCTTGGGGCTGGTGGCCTGAAGAATAAATCTTGTTCATTGTTCATTGTTCATTGTTCTCTCTCTCTCTCTCTCTCTCTCTCTCTCTCTCTCTCTCTCTCTCTCTCTCTCTCTCTCTCTCTCTCTCTCTCTCTCTCTCTCTCTCTGATGTTTCTAAAACAATGCACTCGCCTATTTTCCATATTCCTCTCTGGGCAAACCGTCTGTTTGCCGGCATGATATTGTCTTCTTGTGTTTTCCACTGCCATTTGTTGTAGCTTCGTTTTACACATGTGGCAACATGAGAGTCTCCCAGAGGCCCCCCCCCCTGCTAACCTGCTGTGTGTGTGTGTGTGTGTGTGTGTGTGTGTGTGTGTGTGTGTGTGTGTGTGTGTGTGTGTGTGTGTGTGTGTGTGTGTGTGTGTGTGTGTCCCCAAACGAAATAGCGTGCCCTAATCCTAATTTGATTTGTTGATCTCGTGCAATGTATTCAACAACACTGCATAATGTATTTATCATGCCTTCATAAGAAAGACTGCATTGCTATCCTCGACGGTTTTCAGTAACTCAGATTTATTGTACTTGATCACTGATTTCAGATTGTTTCTCTGTATTTGTTATCTTACATGTTGTGTTGGTGCATGGTGATCGTAACAGATACCAAGTTAAAATCCACGAGGTGACAGCCACGATATGGCCTGTGCGATCGGCGGGGCTCTAAGCAACATCATTGGATTGGATTGGAAGTTAAAATCCACTGTTGCTGATAAAAGAAGATAAGTATACATGCATATGAGTGCGAATTGACAGCTGATTCAATACCGTCTTTGCGAAACCTGTTTCTGTCTGTTGCTCTCCATCCCACTACCTTTCTATGCATCGTGGCCAAAGACCGATGTACTAGTAAACTATTTCAAAGTTCACAGCTCTCTCTCTCTCTCTCTCTCTCTCTCTCTCTCTCTCTCTCTCTCTCTCTCTCTCTTTCTCTCTCTCTCTCTCCCCCTGGATGGGACGCCAGTCGATTGCAGGGGTGCCTTTTCCGGGGGCGCAGCGCCGTGGCCGAGGGCTGGGATCGAACCCGCAACCTTTGGATTGCGAGTCCGGCGCCCTGACCACTAGACTACAGCGGCAGCTCGCATGAATGTTAGCATGATGCATAAACAATGATGCTGAAGGTGATGAAGATAATATGGATGAATGTTTGGATTGAATCTCCGATAATGATGATTATCTAAGTCATGACTGTGTGAGGAGGATGTAAACGATGAGGTTCCTCGTTGTATGTTATGTATTTCAATGTGTTGTATTTCTAGACAATTGATTGAAGTTTTTTCATTTACTTATTACACTCCCCATCGCCCCTTTCACTTGTATTGTGGCCCAAGGCCGAAGTACAATAAAAATGTTCAGTGTTCAGTGTTCAGTGTTCAGTGTTCTCTCTCTCTCTCTCTCTCTCTCTCTCTCTCTCTCTCTCTCTCTCTCTCTCTTAGTATCTTTTTATCTTGATGTTTTCCCTGAAAAGGGCGGGGACTGGATGTAAAAAAGCACATGAGTGCTTATCTATTATCCTCGAATAAAAGAATTTTGCCTTGCCTTGCCTTGCCTTGCCTTGCCTTGCCTTGTCTCTCTCTCTCTCTCTCTCTCTCTCTCTCTCTCTCTCTCTCTCTCTCTCTCTCTCTCTCTCTCTCTCTCTCTCTCTCTCTCTCTCTCTCTGTCTCAAGGATCGGATCAGTGCCGGACTTGATGTGATGCGTGTGATTGTGGACTCAGTTCGCTTCTTGCTCGGATAACCCTATGTGTGTGTGTGTGTGTGTGTGTGTGTGTGTGTGTGTGTGTGTGTGTGTGTGTGTGTGTGTGTGTGTGTGTGTGTGTGTGTGTGTGTGTGTGTGTGTGTGTGTGTAGGTGTGTGTGCGTGAGTACATGCGTATGTATGTTTGTTTGTGTGTGTGTGTGCGTGCGCGCGCGTGCGTGTTTGTGTGCGTGTGTGTGTGTTTGTGTGTGTGCACGTGTGTGTGTATGTGTGTGTGCATGGGTGTGTGTGTGTGAGAGAGAGAAAGTGTATATGTGTGTGTGTGTGTGCATGGGTGTGTGTGTGTGAGAGAGAGAAAGTGTATATGTGTGTGTGTGTGTGTGTGTGAACACATGTGTGTAGAGAAAGTGCGTGACAGAGAGAGAGAGAGAGAGAGGGGGGGGGGGGTAGCTGTCTGCCACATGCCACCTGGACCATCACGAATTTATCACGTGTTAGTGTGTTAGGGGTGCAAAGTTGCACAAGCCACGATTGAAAGGGAAGAAGAGACATTGTGACCTACATGTACCTGGTTTTCTTGTCGCAGATCAGTTTGTGTAAGATGTTGGCGCTGGATTTGTACAGTGTTGTAGAAATTCCTCCCCCTTACCAGTTCCGTTTGTAAGGGCTGACCAAAGCTAATGAAAAAAGGTTCTAAATGTACCCTGTAACCATGTTGTGGATTCCATGCCATGATGACTTTTGGGGCTATAATGTATTAAGTTCTCAGTATATGATATGTGTTTTGTGCCCTGTCCCCCTCCCACTGTCCCCTTGTGAATGGGCATCTCGCTTACACAAATAAACCTTTGTCATTGTCATTGTCTCTCTCTCTCTCTCTCTCTCTCTCTCTCTCTCTCTCTCTCTCTCTCTCTCTCTCTCTCTCTCTCTCTCTCTCTCTCTCTCTCTCTCATCACCCTTTACTTATCCAAATTCCATATGCCCTGCTGCTAAAATGGTCTGACGACAGCATGGCGTCTCTGATCATCTTTTTGTGGCAAAGCCATTTTCACACATTGCACAAAGTCAATATTGTCCCTTTATGGCAAAGTTCAAATCCCTCTGATTACGTTCTCACACTCTGTCTGTCTGTCTGTCTATCTATCTATCTATCTATCTATCTATCTATCTATCTATCTATCTATCTATCTATCTATCTATCTATCTATCTATCTATCTATCTATCTATCTATCTATCTATCTATCTATCTCTTCCTTTGTCATTCTCGCTCATTAAATCATTGAAAACATTTTGGCAAGAATCGTGTAGCTAAAAAAAACCTAAATATTTTATAATTAATTTTCTAGAGCTCTGTCTGTCTGTCTGTCTGTCTGTCTGTCTGTCTGTCTGTCTGTCTGTCTGTCTCTGTCCGTCCGTCTTCAATCTCTCTCTCTCTCTCTTCTCTCTCTCTCTCTCTCTTCCTCCCTCCCTCTCCCTCTCTCTCTCCCCCCCTCTCTTCCTCTCTCTCTCTCTCTCACTCAGATCCTCTACCCCAAGGCCAAGTATTCATCAGCTCTACATGTCTCCCAAACTGCAAATCCTCCTCTGGTACAGGCGCTTCCTCTAGATTCCATCCAGTCTCCCGCCCTTCCGCCCCTCCCCCCTCCTCTTGTTGGTTTTGACAACCCCCCCTCCTCCCCATCCAACTTCTAGATATGTATGATGTCATTCCTAGTCTGCCAAGGTTAAAGAGTGTTTAAAAATTGGGTTAGAAAAAAACACGTGTTTGGGAGAAAAATGTATATTATTTTTTTATGCAAAAGTGATAGGATATTATTTTTTCGGTTAAGAAATTCAGTTTGGAGAAGTTAAAGTAGTCTCAAGTTTTTTTCCTAACAACAGAATCTTTTGTGACCTATATTTGCAGTAGAAGAATAAAACATCTGTATAATACCTTTTACAAGGCATTTTGGAAACTAGGTACCAATATAGGTTACTTTTTAACTCAGGATGTTTTCACATCTGCCCAGTCCTCGAGCACAGGGAGATAATTTCATGTTGGCAAACAGATCGTATGGCGAACAAGGAACATGGACATCAACGAACTAGCACATTGGACAGTGCAATTTGAATCATGATCGAATCAAGGAATTAATGTGTCTATGTATGCCACTGTTTTACCCCCATTCTTAAGGTAGCTGCATTCCAACTTCAGGGATATGATAGGAGAGGTTTGGGGTGTTTTTTCTCTTTCGCTCCTTGTCCAGAGCTCCAACGTTCACCAATGGTGAGATTCTGTGTATGCCACCGTTTTCAGTCACCATTGAGGCAGACGCACTCCAACTTCGGGGATACGATAGTTTTAAAAATGATCCTTACTAAATTTTGTCCAGTACAAAATATGTAAATTTGGAAATCGCTAAAAATAAAATCAGTGAAGGAACGAGCAAGCGTTGTGTGTTACTCTGAAACCCACGTAGAAATAAACAAAATCAGTTTTTCACTTTTACAAATGTCGAATTTTGCGCTGATGATAATGTAGGATAGCCTCCAACACTGAGTATTGACAATGAACGTGGGGAAAGTATTTGGGGGGTAACTTCAGCAAATGAGGAAACGGCAGCAACAATGTGATGCTGTTTGTCCTACCCGGATATGGATGGGGTTTGTGTAGACGGGGTGCAATGGGGCCATAAACAACATGCATGGCGCATTGCGTGTCAGACACAGCAGGGTGAACCGGAGTGCAAGTCAACAACGCCGTCTCTCTCTGTCTCTGACTGTGTGCCTTTGTCTGTCTGCCATTTTGTCTGTCTGTCTGTCTGTCTGTCTGTCTTTCTGTCTGTCTGTCTCTCTGTCTCTGACTGTGTGTTTCTGTCTGTCTGCCTTTTGTATTTTTGTGTGTTTGTCTGTTTGTCTTTCTGTCTTCCTGTCTGTCTGTCTGTGTCTGTCTGTCTGTCTGTGTCTGTCTGTCTGTCTGTCTGTCTGTCTGTCTGTCTGTGTCTGTCTGTCTGTCTGTGTCTGTCTGTCTCTGTCTCTCAGATAGAGAGGGATACACGAGAGGGCAAATCAACAATGCCCCCCCCCTCTCTCTCTCCTCTCTCTCTCTCTCTTTCACTCTGTCAATGCCAGTGCAGTGTGAGCAGAAAAGTACACAAAGAAGAAAACAGCAGACTAGTGTGTGTGTGTGTGTGTGTGTGTGTGTTGTGTGTGTGTGTGTGTGTGTGTGTGTGTGTGTTGTCGTGGTGTGCGTGCGTGTGTGTGTGTTGTGGTTGTGTGTGGTGTGGTGTGGTGTGGTGTGGTATGTGTGTGTTGTGTGTGTGTGGTGTGTGTGTGTCTATCTGTGTCTGTCTGTCTGTGTCTGTGTCTGTGTGCAGGCAGACAGGCAGACAAGAAGTAAGCAGCAAGACAGACTGAGCACAAACATTTTTCACACAGACAGTTACGACGAAGGAGGGTGAAAGCCTGTTAACGAGAATGGACTGATATAAATAAACACGCGAGAGATAGTGCTTCAGTGTGTTCCTGTATAGTGTTGTACCTTAATCAGAGCTCCCCCAAGAAGAATTACGCTAGCAAGGGAAAGACGTGAAACAGGAATACTATAAATACCCCCCAAAATTGCCCCGCTTTCCTAAAAAAACAATTTTGCTTTGTAAAACAAAACGAAAGGAGTAACAACACCGACAGTGTTATCAACACAAAGCTGAGCAAAATGAAGGGAAGACGAGACAGCTAAAACAAATTTGATCAAAACAAATAATACTAAATTAGAGACAGAAAATAAAAGTGCAATACAAAACGGTGTTATCAAACAAAACTGGCCTGGGATGATATCACATGTGCCTTTAAATGCCATAATCATTTTAGACAAAAGGTAAAGGTGTTCCCATAAGCTATGCAGTCGTTGGAGAGCGAGGTGTCCAAGACCTCAGCTTCTCTAGGGGCCAGCATATTGAGGGAGGTGTCCATCTCCTCTACCTCACTGATTTACCTTCCCTGACCCTAAAGAGGGCAGGTACCCATTTACAGCTGGGTGAACTAAGAGACTGCGTCGAACCTAAGACGTATGAACAGTCACCTATCCAAGAGGCTAACTACGCTCAAAGCTGCTTCACTTTAGCTTGGGGAGATGAGTGTTCTGACCACTGAGCTATCTCGTCCCCACACAACATGGTAGCAAGAAAATAATATGTATTCGATTAAAAAAGAAGAACAACGAAAAAGAAATAAACAAATATCAATTAATAGAACCCGCTGTCTTACGGAGCATCTTCAGGTCTAAACAAGTAAAGACACAGCTTATTTAACTCACGCCAAAGACACTGTTGTTAGTTTGCAACATAAAGGGAAAAATATAAACAAACAACACACAAACACACACCACACACACACACACACACCACACTCACACACACACATCCACACAAACAACAACAACAACAACAGACAGACAGACAGACAGACAGACAGACAGACAGACAGACAACAACAGACACACACCACACACACACACACACACACACACACACACACACACACACACCAAGCAAGCCCACAGCACAGATGATATAAATGACAATTACAGTGGAGGGAACTAATTTTGTTGGAAGGGAATTAATTTTGTTGTTTGCCGCTGAAAAGGTTTTTTTTTTTAATTTCACACACAAATTGCGTTGAAGCTTTTCAAACAATCTGTTTTCAGCCCCCCTCTCTCTTTCTCTCTGTTTATTTCTGTCTCTGTCTGTCTGTCTGTCTGTCTCTGTCTGTCTGTCTGTCTGTATCTGTCTTCTGTCTGTCTGTCTCTCTCTCTCTCTCACACACACACACCACACGCACACACACACAAACACACACACACTCACACACACACACACACCACACAACACACACGCATGTACGCGCGCGCGCACCCCCCTCCCCCCATCCCAAGAATGCAACACATGTTGAAGAACATCATTTTCAGTCACGCTGACCGATGAACAACATGCTAAATTGTATCGAATCATAATGAGTGATTTTGTTGTGTCGATCCAAAAGTCTCAGAGACAATGGGAAAAGATAATTTCGAATCTGATTTCTGATTCTCATTCTGATAAGATACATACATGCACACGGTCACATACATACATCACAATTGTCAGTTCCCCCCCCCTCCCCCACTTTCAGCTCTTCTCAGCTTCTAATTAATCCTTCCATCCCAGCCTAGAGGGTGCAAATTATAGCAGGTACTGCGACCACACTTTGACTATTTAAAAGGAAGGGGAGCGCTAAATGTTGCACTATTGGTTGAGTGATGCTGGAGTTGTGCCTGCACGCGCACGCATACAAGCGAACTTATCAATAAGTCAACCGGTACATTAGTAACTTCAAACCATTTCTGCATCATCCATACCTCAATCAGCCAGCTTACCAGCTGTTCACTAAATCATGTAACGGTGTACCGATAGATCACAGATTCCCAAACCTCTCTTCATATAATACAAAAAATGACGCAATACAAGAGAAGAAAACACTACCACCATCTACATTATCACAACAAAGACACACATGTTTCCTTGTTTGTTACACGCCATAAAAAAAAAGCGAAGCAAAGACGGAAACAAACAAGGAATTCAACACTAACGTGCGTTTTTTCCGCTGTTTCTGTGAAAATCACTATCTAAAATTATCACAACAAAGAAACAAGGAAGCAGACAAGCCCCCCCCCCCCCCCAAAAAAAAAAAAAAAAAAAAAAAGAGCGAACAAAGACTCAAACGAACGTCGAACAAACCAAAAATTTCACACTGACGTGACTTTTTTCCGTTATAAAAAACGTCTTTGAACATGAGCTTTGTTGCAGAAAGATGATCTAAAAGACAGCTGGCACATCCAGCTCTATGTCACGCTCATCTCTCCATCTATCCATCCATCCATCCATCCATCCATCCATCATTATTCCTAGTGCTGTGCTGCAACTACCGGTGGTAGTGATTGTGACAATGGTGGTGGCTGCTGCTGCTACTGTAGACTTCGCTGCTCTAGGCGGATTGATTTCTGAGAAGGTATGGATGGACCCTATCACTTGACTCAGAGCATAGAATAGAAGGGAAGTGTTGAAAAAGAAGACGGAGAGCGTGATAAAAGACAACTCTGCACCTCGCACGATAGTGTTTAATATATCACAAACAGCTTCCTGGTTAGACTGCATGTTGTTGATTGTTTATATATATATATATATATATAATATATATATATATATATATATTATATTATATATATATATATATATATATATTATAGATATCCAGCAAACCATTGGTCCCCACAAAAACCCTTCTATCAATCATAAAAAAGCGTTAACTTAAATGGTACGGGCATATCACAAGATCAAAAGGACTTGCAAAAACAATACTGCAAGGCACTGTCCAAGGAGGAAGAAAAAGAGGCAGACCAAGGAAGAGATGGGAGGACAACATCAGCAAATGGACAGGCCTAGGATTCAACCAAATTTTGAGAAAAGCAGAACAGAGAGAGGAATGGAGGGAACTGGTTGTCAAATCTTCAGGGGTGCCCCCACGGTCGCCAGACTAAGGGATATAATATCAAATATTAAAAAAATATATATATATATATAATAATTCATGACGGTAACAGGTTCCCATAAGAAGCAAGTGGTGCGTGGCCTATGAAGAAAAAAAGTGCTCTTTGCGTAAAACTGCAAGAGGATGGGAAGAATGAATAAAGCAAACTTCAACGTGTGGAGACTGCACTCAACAAACCTGGGTGTTCAGATTGGATAAACCAAAGTGGCATGTTCAGATTGAATAAACAAAGTTTTGTGTATTCATACTGAATAAACCAACTGTGAGTATTCATACTGAATAAATCAATTGTGTGGTAGTGTGCTAGTGTGCGTGCGTGCGTGTGTGAGTGTGTTTAGACTGAATAAACCAAATTTGTTGTGTTGTCAGACTGAATAAACCAAACTAGCGAGTTGAGACTGAATACACAAAACATCTGTTTAGAGACTAAATAAACCCGTCAAAGTTTTATGTGTTTTTTTTTTATGGTACAGTCGGTAATCGAAAGGTTTTATGTTAGCCACACACACACGCGCGCGCGCGCACGCACGCACGCATGCACGCCGACGCACGCACGTACTCGCGCGCGCGCCCCCCCCCCAAACATTATCCTCTATCTCTATCTCTGTACCTCTCTATCAATCAATCAATCAATCAATCTATCTATCTATCTATCTATCTATCTATCTATCTATCTATCTATCTATCTATCTAGCTAGCTAGCTAGCTAGCTAGCTAGCTAGCTACTATCTACTATCTATCAATCTATCAATCGTCTTTATGATAAACCATTCCCCCGAATTTCCTTGTTTAAAAAAAAAGAAGAGAAAATTCCGTCCACCCCCAAAAACAACAACAACAAAAAACAAAACCTATATCGGGGTAAAGCGCTCAAGTCCCACATTGTGTAATAAAGGGAAAGCGGCAAAGGGACAACCGAGCAGCTCTGTTAGCTTTTTCAGTCAGTGCTCTGCAGTCTTATGTTCCTTAACAGCCCAGATCAGTTTCAAGCCACCAGAATCGAAAACGGTTTCCCTGTAATCAGAGCCTCTCAGTCTCTCATCAACACGCAGATGCAAGCTGAAGACAATTGGGTTTTTTAAATACCAGCAAAACGACACCTCCCCGCACCTGGGCAAATAGCAAACTGATATTTGAAAAGCAATCTCCATAAAAGACAAAACAAACACCCTGAAAAAACGACACACGCCACAGTTTACAACCCCTATTTCATAACCTTGCTGTTATTAAGTTCCACTCCTAACACTAGTTCTCGCACAAAGCCCACATACCCTGGCGACGTCTGACATTTAAAGACAGTTAGGTCATACTGCTCCGCATCTTTCACTACACGTACTACTGTTGTAGTGTGTTCTGTTGTTGTTGTTGTTGTTAGTGTTGTCGCCTTGATTGGTATACTAACTGAGAAAACTCTCCCCGAAGTCGGAATGCGGCTACTTTAACAGTAGGTGGAAAAAAAAGGGTTCGCACATACAAAATCTCACTATTGGTGAACCTCGGAGCTCTAGCCGTGGGCGAAAAAAAACCAAACCAAAAAAAACCAAAAAAACTCAAAAGCGAACAAGCCTGACCATGACCATTACACGCTCAGCCTTTGCCATACAGCTCGCCCTTAGCTTAGCACGCTTGAGGATGTTGAATCTCTTAACGGCGCTGTCTTAAGCTCTTGTGGACCATGTGTCTTTTTTACAGCAATGGTCAATGCCAATGGTATCGAGAAAGAAGGGCTGTTTCACCATGATGCTCTCATTAATTAACTAAACGGGACACCGACTTACAGACAACGTAGCCGTTAATAGGTTTGTAGTATTTTCTTCTTTATTTCGAGGATAATGGAATAAGTACTCTGTGCTTTTTTAATCCATTCTCCGCGTGTATGCAGTTTTGTACACACACACACACACACACACACAACACACACACACACACACACACACACACACACACACACATATATATATATATATATATATAATATATAATATATATATATATATATATAATTATATATTGTATACAAGACATCTTTGTTCTTCATTACACCAGTTGCTGTAGTCACTCTCATTGCGTTGTCACCGATGCTGGCTGAAACGGAATACTAACTGCTAGTGGTAAAAATCTTTGTGATATATTTATTTTTTTCTTTTCGTTCTCGGCTATGATGGTTCATAAATGGTAAGCTTTTGCGTACGCGACCGTTTGCTCACCATTACGGTAGCCGCGTTCGGACTTCAAGGATGGTATAAGATAATATAGACTCAAACTAGCAACAATGTCATGTGGAGATGGGGGCGAGAGGGGGGGGGGGTGTGAAAAAAGGGAGGCTAGGGATTCGGTTCTCCATATTAAAAGGGATTATGAAATCATCAAAATATTTGGTCCTTAATATAAAGTTCTCAAAATACCATTTAGCTTCTTTTGTCAGCTAGCTGGTGATTGGTGAAGATTATAAATACATTTTGCTTTTTTGTTTTTGTTTTGTTTTTTGTCTCATTGGTTAACATTTTCAGGTGATTCTGATTGTATCAATATATTTGTTGATTTCCCAGGCTGTGTTGCTGAAGTGTTGGTCATTGTTAATGCATTCATATATCTGTCTCTTAGTCAAACTGCAGGAAAATTTTGCTGATTTTGAATATTTTACAGCACTTAGTTCCTTTGCCTTTTAGCTCTGATTATGGATGCAGTGACAGATTTTCCTTCCACTTTCTCTCGGGCTGGTTGGACATTTTTGCTGATTATAAATGCACTCTTTGAGAATAGTTGGGAGCTACACATCAAAGGTCTGAACAATTTTGTCACGCTTTTTTTTTATCACAGAGAGAAGTTTTCGCTCATTGATTTTAGTTCCGAAAGGCTGTTTTCGCCAGAAAGTGGGAGTGCTATGGGGATAAGCTCCGAATACTACCATTAAGTACTCCCTAGGGTACGTGTCTCTAAAAGCTTCTGACATCCAAAGCCTAACTCCTGTCCTTCCCCTGGTGGCCTAGCCTCTAAGCCTGGCTGAACTGTGATGAGTGAAAAAAAAGAAGGGTGGAACTGTTGCCCAAGTAACTATGCAATGAATGACTCAAGAGAAAGAGAAAAAAATACTTCTTGTTGTTGTTGCTGTTGTTGCTGTTATTGCTGCTACTAGCTGCTGCTACTGCTGCTGCTGTTATTGCTAAAAAAAACAACAACACCTTCTGGCGAAGATCTGAGCTAAAACAGCTCAAGGTTTGTCAAAGAAGAGACTGGAAGAAGCGTGGAGTGCCAGGAGACAGGGTAGTTATCCATTTTACCAGAGATTATGTGAAGAAGAAAAGCTCCCTCCGCTTTTCGGATTGTGTAAATGATCAAAGCTCCGTGTTTTATTCCCATTGAGTGAAAGAGAAAAGCTCTCTCTACAATTCCGATTGTGTGAATGAGAAAATCTCCTTCTAGTCTTCAAGCAGGTTTGGGGGCTAAAAATCAAAGGTCTCGGCGACTTTGTTGCTCTTTGTTACATAATATAGGTTTTTGTTTCTTGTTTGAGTTTTTGTAAAAAAACAAAAACAAAACACGAGCAAATAAAACAAGACATAAATCTCTGGCTCATTTTACTCATATAAAAGAGAACTTGAAAATGAAAGGAAGGGAACAATAGAGATAAAGAGACAGACAGAAAGAGAATGCACAGAGAGAGAAGAGAGAGAGAGAGAGAGAGAGAGAGGAGAGAGAGAGAGAGAGAGACAGACAGACAGACAGACAGACAGACAGACAGACAGACAGACAGAGACAGACAGACAGACAGACAGAGACAGAGAGAGATAGAGAGGGAAAATTAAAAAAATCATGAAAAAAAAATTCAGTGATATCTTGTGACCATGGAATAATCTGGATTTTTAACCTAACACAGCGTCTCTCTCGCACGCATCCAAACATTCTTTCCTAAGATGTGAACAACACACACGGGGCGGAATTTTCCTTCCTATACTTGTTTATGTGATGTACTTGGCAAATTAAGTTACGATTTAAAAAAAAAAAAGTTTTTAATGTAAGAAAACTTTCTAGATTGTATCGTTTAGCAAGTGGGTGTGTAGACAAGTATACATTTGTGATTATCGTATGCAGATACATCTGATCTCGTTTTCATCTGCTTGAAAACACACCGGGCAATCGTGATATGTTAGGTATTTCTGTCTGCAAAAATACCATTTTTTATGTGGGGTTTCTTGTGTGCATCTTCAAGATCACTGTCCAAAATCTTGCTCTGCTGCTTTTTAGATGATTTTTTGTTCCTCGGTTAGAGCTCCGAGGGTCTCCCCTGGTTGGATATTTACGTTTTTTGGGGGGATGGAATAGCTCAGTGGTCAGAGCATTCGCTTTCCCCAAGCTAGGTTTAAGCAGCATTGAGTGTGGTTACCATGTGGATGGGTGACCATTTGCGCGCCTTGGCTTCATACAGTTCCCCAGTTCACCCAGCTGTAAATGGGCTACCTGTCTTTTTTAGGGTCAGGGAAGGTCAAGCAGCGAAGGAGAGGAGATGGGCGCCGCCCTCAATATGCTGGCCCCAAGAAGCTGAGGTCTCTGATTGCGCCTCATGTGGGAACACCCTACTTATTACTTATCCCCCCCTACCCATTAAGGTACATTTACTTCATATGTCTCAACACGATACATTACATAACTAACCAATCACTCACACAGAGATCGCCTGTACGCCTGTTACGATCACATAAACACTCAACACTATATTGCATGCATTACATAAAATAGATTATATATATCATACAATTAATAATCACATAATGTAAAAGAACATAAAAATGTAAGTAGAAGAAAATATGATGTGATTCGGTGTAATGATAATGTGTTTCTAAAATAATAGAGAGCCCAGTCCTGTAAATATGAAGCAGTTAAATGGTTTTCAAAGTCTAATGGAAAATGAATATCGTTTGTACAGTTGACCCTGTGCAGACGGCATCGAATCTTTTCTTCTTTAGAGCGGTTTTAATATTTCTGGTCAAAATTGGCTCTCCTTCTTCAATTGCTGCAATAGTATCTCATCCGCCTACTTTGTCATCGGTATCTTTGTATATATATATGTAGCCAAGACCTTAGTACAGTTAGCAGCATATGAAAGATGAAAGGAGAGAGAGAGAGGAGAGAGGAGGAGAGAGAGAAAAGAGAAGAGAGAGAGAGAGAGAGAGGAGGAGAGGAGATGAGAAAGAAAAAAAGAGAGAGAGAGAGAGAGGAGAGAGAGAGAAGAGAGAGAGAGAGAGAGAAGGAGAGAGAGAGGGAGAGAGAGAGAGAGAAGAAGGAGAGGAGAGAGAGAGAGAGAGAGAGAGAGAGAGAAGAGACAACACACACACACACACACACACAGACAGTCAGCCAACCAGACTGACAGACAGACATTGTGTGTGTGTGTGTGTGTGTGTGTGTGTGTGTGTGTGGTGTGTGGTGTGTGTGTGTGTTGTGTGTGTGTGTGTGTGTTCTGTTTGTGTCTGTGTCTATGTTTCTGTGTCTGTGTTTGTTAGGAGTAAAAGCAAAGGAAATAGCAACTTTGAAAGTCTGTGATCGTGCCTGCCATTAGAGCGACAGAGGTATGATGACAAGTGATGACGCAAAGCAGAATTACTAAATGAAGCGGTCACACTGGACACTGTACAAAGATGAAGAAGGAGAGGGAGAAGAGAAAAGAAGAAGGAAGGAGAAGGAGAAGAAGAGAAGAAGAAGAAGAAGAAGAAGAAGAAGAAGAAGAAGAAGAAGAAGAAGAAGAAAAAGGGAGGAGGAGGAGGAGGAGAGGAGGAGGAAGAGAGAGGAGGAGGAGGAGGAGGAGGAGGAGGAGAGGAAGAAGGAGGAGGAGGAGGAGAAGGAGGAGGAGGAGGAGGAGAAGAAGAAGAAGAAGAAGAAGAAGAAGAAGAAGAAGAAGAAGAAGAAGAAGAAGAAGAAGAAGAAGAAGAAAAAGAAGAAGAACAACAGCAACAACAAGAAAAAATTGAAAAAGGTAAGATAAAATACAAGAAATGAATAGATTGATGGGGAAAAATCGAAAAATAGGAACACAGATGAATGAATGAAAAAGGAACATACAAACGAACAAATGAACGAACGAACTGAAAGAAACAGGAAGGAAGCGAGGCAGAAAGGGGGGACACGAGAAAAATGGCAAGAAACACACACACAAACACACACAAACACAAACACACACACACACACAAACACAAACACAAACCACACCACACACACACACACACACACACACACACACACACACACACACACACACCACACGCACACACACACACACACACACACACATTCACGACGCATGGCATTTTTCAGATGAAGGTCGAGATGATCTACGCCAACCTTTCCTGTACGTATGAACAGAAGACTAATTATTTTGTTGTGTCCTCGAACACGTTTGTTCAGCATACCAGGAGGGGAATATTACGGAATGAAATAAGTAGAAACAATTGCTCTGTCGTGTTTTGTCAAATTGCTTTTTTTTTTTAGCGTAGAAGAACTGTAACATTACGGAATGAAATAAGTAGAAGAACGAATTTATTCTGTGTATTTGTCAAAATGCGTTATTTCCAGCATACAATGCAGGAAAAACATTACATACAAATAAAAAGGAATGTTCTGTCGTGTTTTATCGAAAAGCATTATTTCGCGTGCCATGGATTACAACATTACGGAGTTTGGTCAAAATGCGTTGTTTTCCACGCAGAATGAACTAAAGCATTACGTAATAATAAAAGAAGGAATGACCTGTCGTGTTTTGTCAAAATGAATTATTTTCAGCGTACAATTGACGAAACATTACAATAAATTAAGCAAAGGAATGCTCTGTCGTGGTTTTTTTTTCGAGAAGCGTTATTTTCAGCATACAATGGACTAAATCATTACTGAACAAATGGAGTGAGGACACAACGTTCTTTTGCGTTTCTCCAAACTTTGCTCTTTGCGGCATACAATGGACAAAGGTCAAGGGCAATGCACCGTTAGTTCATTGAAAATGCTACCCTGTAATGGTAATGAGCTTTCTGTGTGTGTGTTATTGGATAGGGCCTGTGGAGAGAAGAAATTGTGCACACAAAAAAAGGTGAAAGAAAGTTGTGCTCCACCCACCCACCCCCCTCAACACTAGATTCTCTTTTCTAAGAAGGCACGCATATACATACACACAGGTACTGTGCGTGCATGCATGCAGTACACAGTCACATCGTTAGCATTCGCGCACACAACCATTCTCTCTCTCTCTCATCTCTCTCCGCGCGTCTCGCCTCGCATCTCCTACCTCTCACCTCCTCTCTCGCTTCCTCTCGCTCGCTCTGTCTCGCTCGCACATTTACTCACAAACAACAAAAACACAACGCAACACGCAAACAACAACACACACACACACAAACACACACACACACGCACACGGACGTACACGCACGCACGGCAACAGCAAGAGAGAGAGAGAGAGAGAGAGAGAGAGAGAGAGAGAGAGAGAGAGAGAGAGAGAGAGAGAGAGAGAGAGAGAGAGAGAGAGAGAGGAGAGAGAGAAGACTGCCCTAGTTCACCGGTCAGTAAACACTTAGATACTCCGTAATAAAAGAGCTGTAAACAACCCCACACCCTGCGAAAATTTAAAACACACACACAACACACACACACACACACACACAGCACAAACAACACACACACACAAACACAACCAGAAACGAGATCCTATTACAGCATCCCTGAAAACAAATTATTGTCACAGAAAAGCTGATCTTTTCCTATAAATGCCATTTTCGGAGAGTATGTGCGAGACGTTCTCCGCCAATCTTGTACTCTACAAAGAAAAGAAAGAAGGCTTGGCTGGCTAGCTAGCTAGTAGGCTATCTTGCTTTGCGTTTCGTCGAAATGCGCGCTGTTTAGCTTACAAGGGACTGGACAATTAGTGGTTCATTGATACTGCAGTTTTTAAGGTAATGAGGATTCTCTGGGAGTGGGTGAGTGAGTGAGTGAGTGTGAGTGTGTGTGTGTGTGTGTGTGTGTGTGTGTGTGTGTGTGTTGTGTGTGTGTGTGTGTGTGTGTGTGTGTGTGTGTGTGTGTTGCGTGCGTGCGTGTATGTGATATTTGATAAGGCTTGGGCCCGTTTTTGGAAATAAGTTGTGCTAAACAAAATTTAATTAGACCGGAAAATTGTCTTTTTTTCTTAACGCTGGATTTTTTTAAAGCATTTAGTTGGTGGCCCTACAGCAGCCTGACAGTGATACGACTCCCTGTGTACTTCTGAATCTGAGGATGCAGCACAACGTATCTGGGTATGGCTGGAGTGGAAATATTGAAGTGCCGGCGTGGGAACAGCAGGGGATGAACGTCACAGAAGATGAGACAGAACAACAAAGAAATCAAATAAACTTATGTCTCCATCATACATTTGGCTACCTGCTGCTGGTTACTACAGCTTGACAACAAATATTCGCTAAAAGAGAAGTTAAACAATTAAGAAGCCATCCAAACGCTGTTCGGCTGATCAATGCATTTATTCGCTGCGTCTACAACAGACACAAAAATTTTATCAGTAGCCTATATTCCAACCATGATTTTGATCCATATCACGATTGAACTGGCTAACAAACTTCCATTCCTTCTTGTAACCATA
>CM060320.1:44571426-44578926 GCA_030674155.1 Stramonita haemastoma | reverse complement strand
GAGAGAGAGAGAGAGAGAGAGAGAAGAGGAAACACACAACAAACACACACACACACACAGACACACACACACACACACACAGACACACAGACAAAAAGAGACAGACAGAGATAGTGAGAGAAAGAGAGAGACAGACAGAGATCGAGACAGACAGACAGACAGACAGACAGACAGAAATAATACAGACAGACAGATAAACAGAGGCAGACACAGACGGAGAGCAGCAAAAGGAGAAGAGACACACAGGGATGAGGTGGGCTGAAGGGACAAAGCCATTGAGACAATAGACACAGAAACCTTTTTCAAGCCTGGGCATTTTTTAATTTGTAAATGAACTGACTTTCTGTTCCAAATGAGACAGCTCTTTTTTCTGACATGTCTGTCAGCCTGTCTGTCTGTTTGATGACTGTCTGTCTTGTCTGTTCATGATACTTGCTCTGTCTGTCTGTCTGTACTGTCTGTCTGTTCTGTCTGTCTGTCTGTCTTCTGTCTGTCTGTCTGTCTGTCTGTTGTCTGTCTGTCTGTCTACTCTCTCTGTGCGAGCGTGCGTGCGTGCGTACGTGCATGCGTGCGTGTGTATGTGTGTGTGTGTGTATCTGTGTGTCTGTGAGTCTGTTAAAAATATCAACAAGGCAAGCCCAGGAGATACATACAGCCACTGACAGTCAGTCAGTCAGTCAGTCAGCCAGACCTACAGACTGAGTGACAACACTCTTTAAAATCACATCAATAAAACAGACGACAGTCCGCTGCATGGCTTCAATCCTTTCCTGCAATTCCAGCTCCTCTTAACACTAAAGATTAATCAGAAAGAGAGACATAGAAAAAAACAACAACTTAACAGCCCTTGTCAACTCCCTCCTCCCCTTTTTTTTAAATGAGTTATTCGCCTCATTCCAAGGCACACCTCGCCTGTCTCACCTGTCGACATCACAGTGATCGGTGTTAGCCGCCGCACTCAATGTCAATGACAATCAATGATCCTCCTCCTCTATTTGCTCCGGTCGTCGCTGGTTCTGCTGACCTTGTGGATTCCCATGCCACAGGAGCCTGGGGTATTGCCGAGGAGGCACACTAGGTCAAATAATTTTTTTTTTAAATTTCAGATGGTACATTGAATAAGCTCTGATTTGCTTTTTGTCATCAAGCCATCTAAACCAGAGGTTTGTTACTTAAGCAGGATGGGGTAAGAGAGGAACAAGAAAGAGGGTAGCTAAAAGTCAAACCTTCGCTTCCTCTGAAGTGGAGTATGGCTGCCTACACGGCAAGAGTCTTTAGAAATAGCCAAACTCGTCAACCTCTCTCATTCAATGTGAATGTTTGGTCTCACAGTGATTCCTAGCTGCCATGAGCGAGAGTGAGCGCATCCCCTGGGAAACACTTAAGATGTTAAGCTGGGGAACGCACAACATCAACAACCCAGCAGAACGTACAGACATGCTCCCCTGTTGGGATGCTGGGGGCTCGTCAATCGAAATAGCATCATCACATTCTGGACATTCTGTGCAAGGAATTCCCTCTTTTCTTTCCCTCTCTTTGTTTTTCCCTTATTCCTTTTCTTCCTGTTACCCACTTCTTGCCTATCTTCTGCCTTCCGGATCCACTCTCCTGTCTTTGTTCTGGAAATACTTCAAAGATAATTCTCTCCCACGCCGAAATCGGATGTGCTGGACCTGGCTTGTCAGGCACCTATCGGCATCGCAACACATTTACGCTCTTGCGACAGACAGACTGACAGACTGACTGTGTGATGAAGAACACTAAAACGGACAGGCAAACAGGACAACTAATCAAGTGTTGTTTTTTTGTTGGTCATGTTAGCTACGTATTCTTATAACATATTTCCCAAAACAAAATGCAACGACTTGGATTTTTCTGTCTATTCAAAGTTCTGCCTTCCGCACGCGTGGATCAAATGGTGTGGCTTTGAAGTGGTTCTTCAGCCTCTAGCATTTTGTTGCTTTGTTTTAGCTTTGCTTTTAGCAGAAAGCTCTCAGCACTGCGCGCGATTCCAACGATCAACGGTATCACCCTTCCCGATCGTGCTTCCCCTCTTTCTCAAATCACGCCATCTTCTTCATCAAAAATCCACAAACCCGTCGGGTCCCTTTCTAAAAGCCATCGTCCTTTTCCCCCCTCCTCCCCCCCCCCCCAAACGAAGCCAAATGACCTCATCATCTTACTGACCTTTGACCCGGTTCCTGGTCTTTTAGGCGGAGAAATCGATGGGCAATCAAGATGAGATGGGGGGATGAGATAATGACGATAGCGGAAGGATCTTCAGGGGATGAGATAATGACGATAGCGGAAGGATGTTCCATCTCTTCGAGACCAGCCGCCAGGAAATAAGGCCCTCCCAGGCACCAGTTTGGGAAGAGATTACACATGTCAAAACACGGTTAGTGCTCTAAGTGCTATTAATGTGCATGTTTGGTTGGTAGTTAGTTCTGCTTGCTTGGTTGGTTTTTAGCGCACATTGCTATCGGGGTTGATGGTGTCGAGTTAATAATAAATGTGTGTAGCCGCTTTTAATGTAGGGATTCCAATCAGCGTTAAAAATCAACGTGCTCGAAGACTGCTCGAAGAGAGAGAGAGAGAGAGAGAGAGAGAGAGAGAGAGAGAGAGAGAGGAGAGAGAGAGAGAGAGAGAGGAGAGAGAGAGAGAGAGAGGAGAGAGATGAGAGAGGAGAGAGAGAGAGAGAGAGTGATAGACAGACAGAAAGAATGTGTGAGTGAGGGAGAGAGGGAAACAATGAGAAAAAGAAAGAAAGAGAGATAAGAGAGACAGAGACAGAGAAAGAGGACAGGCAGACAGACAGACAAACAGACAGACAAACAGACAGACAGAGACAAGGACAGAGAGAGAGACAGAGGAAGCCATCACCACCAGTATATTCTTTTTTTGCATTTAACCCACACAAAACCATCAACTGTTGTTCAACCAAAAAACCCAGGCTCCACTTGTACTGGACAACTGAACATAACGCCTATCAAACCGTCACTCCGAGGATACCAGTATTGTTTTCCTTTTTGTTGTTGCTGGTGTTGTTCTTACAACAATGACACAAAACAACATCACGCGCTTTTTCCCAAGGCTGAGAAGTCTGGCACAATCAAGGAACTCGTAAAACTCTTGTACGCTATGAGTTAACTCCTGGTGTCTAAGAGAAAGACGACGGTTTCTTTGTCACTTTTTCTGCCATCAACCGACACCGCTTCTATCGAATTTCCATTCCCCAGTACCTAACGTGTGCCCTCAAGAAAGATGGCAAAAGAAACTACACGCACTGGTTTCTGTTTTGTTTTTGATGTCAGTGTGTCACAGGTAAGACACATACTGAAACACATGAAGTGATAAGACTATATAACCCTTTCTGCATTTTTTTTATATCTCGGTATAAGTATAGTTAATGTGAATAAAAGTAAAGGTATAATTTATGTATGTAGGATAATAACTATGTATGTATGTATGTATGTATGTATGTATGTATGTATGTATGTATGTATGTATGTATGTATGTATGTATGTATACACACACACTCATATATATATATATATATATATATATAATATATATATATATATATATATATATATATATATATATATATATATATATATATATATATATATATATATTCTAGTTTTCGAACCACCGCACACTCCGACTCCGACTTCGATTTCTAGACAGGCATGTTACCTCTAGACCACGGATTCACGTGAATGTGAATAAACAACTTCTATTCATCTACTTATCAGAATATATATAAAATCAGGTTTCATGCAGAGGAGGACATGGCAAAAATCAACAAAAAATTCCTCATTCTGTGGTTAAGCGGCACCAATACAAAGTATTGATTGGCAACTGATATATGTATGAAAAGGCTGGCACTTCATTAGCCTACATACAATTACTGTGTTTTGGGACCTTTGGCACGCTGATTTTTCTTAACCGCATATTATGGAATAGCTAATAATATACTTCGAACATCGTATTTTGCTTATAGAAATAGAAAATTTGTTACATGTCCATTGTGTACACGAGATTTTGCGATTGGTGGTTTTGAGTTTTCTCATCTATCCACGCAAGTGTTTGTTTATCAATTTAGTTGTGTTCTTGTTTGTGAAGGTAAACATTCAGTGTAATTTCAAGTGGTACTAAAAAAAATGGGTGTGTGTGTGTGTGTGTGTGTGTGTGTGTGGAGAGAGAGAGAGAGAGAGAGAGAGAGAGAGAGAGAGAGAGAGAGAGAGAGAGAGAGAGAGAGAGAGAGAGAGAGAGAGAGAGAGAGAGAGAGAGAGAGAGAGAGAGATGCAGAGACAGAGATAGACAGACAGACAGACAGAATGTGTGTGTGCGTGTATGTGTGTGTGCGTACGTGCGTGCGTGCGTGCGTGCGTGCGCGTGCGAGTGTGTGCGTGGTGTGTGTGTGCGTGTGTGTGTGTGTGTATGTGTGTGTGCGCACACACACACACACACACACACGTGTGTATACTGTACATGCTTGCACGCGTGCGCGTGTATACTCTCCGTGAGTGTTTGCTTGTGCATAGGATGTTTTGTTCTGCAAGCATATTTCTTTTACCCATAACAAATAATGCTATGACTCCCTGACTGTTTCAGCCAACAACAACGACAACAACAAACGGCATTAATTAACAGAGATATCAGCCGCTCAGGATGTATCACAGACACTTGGCCACGCTTCCACAGTCGGTACTATACCATCCGTAAGACCCACCTAGCTACCTCTGGGATAATAAAGGCTGGGAGTCTCTCTCTATAGCTAGCTCCCAATACCAAGGGTGTTCGGGTCGCACGCAGCCTGACTGACTAACTGTCTGCTAGCCATGGGGCATTTTACCACTCGTCCCATTTCCTTTCTCTCCTCACCCGTTTCCTGACAGTGTAGTTCAAAGCGGGATAGGTTTTTAATTAATAGTGATGGTTAGAGTATTGTTGGCTGTTCTTTTGTGTGTGTGTGTGTGTGTGTGTGTGTGTGTGTGTGTGTGTGTGTGTGTCTCTGTGTGTGTGTGTATGTGTGTGTGTGTGTGTGTGTGTGTGTGTGCGTTCGTACGTGCGTGCGTGCGTCGGTCGGTCGGTCGGTCGGTCGGGCGGTCGGTCGGTCGGTCGGTCTCTCTCTCTCTCTCTCTCTCTCTCTCTCTCTCTCTCTCTCTCTCTCTCCTCTCCTCTCTCTCTCTCTCTTCATTCAAAAAGCTTATCATAAATATTTATTTGAAATGTTCTGAATGAAATATGATCTTGTCTTTGTAAAGACCAAAACATATACTTACTTATTCTGTTCATTGCCGGTTGTATTTTCCATTGTCTGGCCTTTACTGTGCTTTGATATTGTGTGTGTGTGTGTGACATTTTGATTTTTTGTATTCCCACTTTTTTGCTATTATATCATTGATATTGAAGGGTTGATGTATAATGTATACTGTATAATGTATAATGTGTGTAGAATTATTGTATTGCATAGATAAGGTATTGGATTTTTTCTTTATTCAATTGTATATTTATGTAATTGTGTGTGTGTGTGTGTGTGTGTGTGTGTGTGTGTGTGTGGTGTGTGTGTGTGTGTGTGTGTGTGTGTGTGTGTGTGTGTGTGTGCGCGTGTGTGTGTGCATTGAAATTTCAATTATTTAGAACTCTTTTTTTCTGTTCTTTTTTCATTCCTTAATGCTATTAAATGGTGTATAGGGTGCGTGTTGTTCTGTCAGAGTAAAATGATTTGGATTTATGATTAGAATGTCGTCTTAGATGGTATGTTAAATCCTATAGGCTGTCATATAAATTGTATAATTTTATGAGTGTGATTTAATTGTGTGTGTGGAGGGGGGTGTTGAGAGAGAGAGAGGGAGAGAGGGAGGTGAGACAGGGGGAGAGGTAGAGAGGGAGAGGAGGAGAGGAGAGAGAGGAGAGAGGAGAGAGAGGAGAGAGAGAGAGAGAGAGAGAGAGAGAGAGAGAGAGAGAGAGAGGAGAGAGAGAGGAGGGGGGGGGGGGGGGGAATCTGTTTGTTTTGAGCTTAGTTTCTCGCTTAGTGTCATTGAAATAGAGTACGGATGTGTTGTGTCTTGTTACCGTAGAATAATTTGAATTTGTAATCTAGAGTGTCATGTTGGATAAGACTATTAGTAAGGGTTGTGCCTTGAAATAGCGTATATTGATATTTTGCTTGTGCCTGTATTGTGAGTGTAGTTGGATAGTTGGTTATATAAATAACTAAGTAATTAAGCTTATCTTTTGCTTTGCTATATCTATATGTTATATAATTCTTTATGATTGTTTGCCAGTGGGTTTGTTGTTTTTGGTTTGTTTGTGGGTGGGTGTTTTTTGTTTGTTTTTTTTTATGAGGACCTGGTGTAAAGAAGCCTCTGGCTTATCCATATTTCCTCAATAAAACATTCGAGTTCTCTCTCTCTCTCTCTCTCTCTCTTCGTGTGTGTGTGTGTGTGTGTGTGTGTGTGTGTGTGTGTGTGTGTGTGTGTGTGTGTGTGTGTGTGTGTGTGTGTGTGTGTGTGTGTGTGTGTGACGCGTGCACATGCAAATGTGCCCATACACGCACAAAAATACTAAAAACAAATTACAGTAAAACCTTGATAAATTTTCCCCCGTTCTTAAGCTAGGGATTTAAGGCTCACCAACGGTGATGTTTTTGTGTACGCAACTGCTGTTGCCCAGTATTAAGGTAGCCGTTATTCTCGCTTCGGAGACGACTGTGTCAAATTTCTCGGCCATGGTACTCTTCAATTTGAATATTTGGTCCAAACAGCCTTCCTTACCTTTCAGCATCTGGACGAAAGATTTCTACCAGTATGTCTGTAACTTGGATATAGCTGGACGTATTAACAATGACGACGAAAACAACAGAAACACTAACGACATTCTTGCCAAAAACTCCAGCAAGTAATCGAAAAAAAAACAACAGCACTTTTTTGTTGAAACAGAAAATACTGTGGAATCGGGAAAAAAAACATAAGTCTATCTTAAGCCTGAAAATCGACTCCACATCGACTTCACCTTTGCAAGTAGGGAGTGGAAAAATTTTTTTTGCAAATATGATTTAACATGCTTCATCAGCGCTGTTAATTTCTCTTCATTTTTTAAAAAAACAACTGTTATTGCTATGTGGATTTAGTGGTCAGAGCGCTTGCTTTCCCCATATATTATTGTTAAGTAGCAATGAGCGCCTTGGCTTTAGTACATTCCCCCAGTTCATCCAGCTGTAAATGAGTACCTGCCCTCTTTAGGGTCAGGGAAGGTAAAGCAGTGAGGGAGAGGAGATGCGTGCCGCTTTCAATATGCTGGCCCCTTGCGAAGGTGAGGTCTTTGACATCTCGCTAACAACGACCACATAAGTTACGGGAACATCTTTTTTAATTGCTGTCTAGCGGGTCGTCTATTTTCGCAAGAGTTTGGACACACTTCCTTATTGAAATTTGCAAAGGTGTTGGAAAAATATATTTGGTACTCTAAGGTATGGCATAATAATCATA
>CM060320.1:44548926-44568926 GCA_030674155.1 Stramonita haemastoma | reverse complement strand
ACATTGATGATGCCTATGGCGCCTCGTGCTATTAAGCAATATTTTTTGTTTCTCCGTCCCTGTAATCAAATCACTATAATCTAAACCCATCAGCTTTCTTGTTGCAAACCCCATTTTTTGTTTGTTTGCTTTAGTTTCGTTTTGCGATGTCTGATTTTTTTTCTCCTGTTCCTCGGCTAAGGCTTCGAAGTTCACCAATGCTGAGATTTTGCGTATGTGACCGTTTTGCCCACCATGAAGGTAGATGCATTCCGCCATCGGGGCATTTTTTGTTCATTTAGATATTAGTTGTTTTGTTGGTTTTTTAAGCTCCATCGTTGTCTGTGGAAGATTTCTACATTATTTTCTTAACCATGTTTTTTTTTTTTAAAGTACATTTTCGGAATAAAAAAGAGGAGGAGGAGGAGGGGGCGGTGTGATCGGAGTTGGGATTGGGCTGAAGAAATGGGTGAGTGGGTATAGAAAAAGGTGGGTGGGAAAAAGAAAAAGGCGGGAAGGAAAAGGAGAAAGTGGTGGGAAAAGAAAGGTGAGTAGAGGGAAAAAAAAGACAGCGACACGAATACCAGACTGCAGGTAAATGGGTTCTCTTAATATTATCGCTGAAATGATAAACTTTGAGATTTCTCCCACTACTAATTCTCCTGGGATCCAGCACCGGGAACACTTTAAACAAAATATATGCAGGATTGACTTGCAGAAACTGGTTTGATAGATACTTCTTGCTGAGAAGTTTTGAACTTACTTCGTCTGTTTAATTGGTGAACGTCATAGCTAATGGAGACATTGCGGTTGTTTTTTCAGTGTACAGCACATCTATTTTGAAATAGATGGGATGTTTACTGGCTGACGAGTGACACAAACACCAAACGCATTGTTTTCTACTACAACACCACTTTGAGACACCGGTATTATCTGTGTGGTGGCCTCCTCCCCCCGGGAAAGCACATCACTGCAAGTGTAGCTCAAATACCATATTATACCATATTGAAGTGTAGCTCAAATTAACTTTTTCAGATATCTACGTGAATGTGTTAGCCTATGAGAAGATATTTTCTTACAGAGCAGTTTTCATACTTCATACAAAAATATTTTTATTTGATTCTTCTTACAGACCCCCATGGACTGAAGCAGCCTACTTCCTGCATAGATTTGATATAAAGATGACGAGAAGAAGAAGAAGAAGAAGAAGAAGAAGACGACGAGAAAAAGAAGAAGAAGAAGAGACCAACTACAACGACAAGAAAAGCAGAAATAGCAGAAGCAATGGCACCAACACCACCAACAAAAAAAACCAACAATAACAGTTAAAGAACGAAAACAAAACTCTCCAAACATCACAAAATGTACAACAAAACCCACATAGGTCAAACCACCAAATCACACTGACTGTACCCCCCAAAAAAAAACCCCCACAAACTTAGAAGACACAATACAAAAGTTCAATGTTTACGCCTTAAATCTATCACAAGGTAAGAGAAGAAGAAGGCTGGACACTGAAGACTTGAGAGAAAAGGTAGGAAGACATCAAAGAACAAGCTTCTCTTTGATCCCATTGGGCGGCAGGGAAAACACAGACAGAACTGATGGAAGATGGACAGTCACTAGGACTGGATCCCCAACGATCCCCAGACAAAACAACTGACGATTGATGGCAATGATTGGCTCGTTTTGTATTTAAAAAAAAACCCCAAATGATATATCTTTTAAAGGAAACGTCTAGACTTTCGGTAGTATAGACAACTATTATATTAGAGTGGAAAAGTTTTCTTTAAAACATATATTTTTTTTTATTCAAGTGCTTAAGGACGAGGCAGTTCAAAATCGTTTATAGTGTTATGGACGTATAATCGCAAAACAAACTTTGTAAACACGCGAGAGAGAGAAGAGAGAGAGAGAGAGAGAGAGAGAGAGAGAGAGAGAGAGAGAGAGAGAGAGAGGAGAGAGAGAGAGAAGAGAGAGAGAGAGAGAGAGAGAGCAAGGAAGCAAGGGCAAGGCAAGCAAGGCAGGCAAGCAAGGCAAGTATCTTATTCGAGGATAATAGATAGCACTTTGTCTTTTTTTAATCATTCCGCCTTTTCAGGGATACATCAAGTTGAAAGATACTAAAGAATTAGCTTTAGCGCAAACCGAACACACACAAGAATAAGGACACTATATATGATAAGGTAAAAATGCACCTCCGCTCAAAGACAAATCAAAGTCACAATAAGGAATTTCGATTATGAAAGAATAGGAAAAGTGTTATGGTAAGAGCAAAGAAACAAGATTAATAAACAACTGAAAACATCAATCCACCACCACCTGTCAAAAGTTATACATGTGATATAAATCATACATTTGGATAAAAGGGGGAAAATTTTTATAAAAAACTAATATCCTTATTGGAGGGGGGGAGATACTGCCAATAAAAATATAAATAAAATCAACAATTATAATGATCCAAACACCAAAAGTAAGGAACCATACCAAGTATCAAACAACAGGCAAGAATTAACAGGCAAGAGAGAGAGAGAGAGAGAGAGAGAGAGAGAGAGAGAGAGAGAGAGAGAGAGAGAGAGAGAGAGAGAGGAGAGAGAGAGAGAGAGAGTACATACGTTCATTCCTACATATAAGTACGTGATTTATATACTTTTTTGTAATTTTTTCAGGTAGCGGTCAGTCTCGAAAGACTATGGATGTGCGTTCTAGGCCGCAAAGCCTGGGTAAGTAAAGATGGAGGGCAAGCTGTTACCCATGTAGCAGACTCCGCCCCCCCCCCCCCCCCCCCCCCCCTTCTGCTCCTCTCCACGTCGCTGGAATTGTCCATTAGAAAGGCAATCGCGGATACAAATGGTTCCAGTGCCGTCACAGGAGCCGCCAGAACGTTGCTATATACAGCCCCAAACCGCCCTGGGGACTCCAACTCCCCCATTTTTCCTCACGGATGGTGTCTAACACGACACCTGTGTGCATGCTGTTTTTTTTGTTATTTTTTTGTCATCCGCTCCTACCGGCACACAATTGCCTCCTCCTCCGAAAGGTGGAACGGGTTTTTAATGTGTGGGCAAAATGTATGTGTACTACATGACTAATCTACATACATACACATATATGTGTGCAGACATTCACAATATGATATTATACATTGTATACATATAAACATATTTACATGAGTAGGGCAACGCGCGAACCACTTAGCTAACCCCCCCCCCCCCCCCCCCTTTCAACAAAAATGAATACTTCTAAGGGAAAATCCCCAAAAGAAAACATACCATTGCTTTGTTCTTTCTTTTGTTTTTATGCTTTTGGAAAGAATCGTAGATATATCTTTCCTACTTTAAAGTCTGTCGATTCTCCATCACTGACTTGTAGAAAATATAACGACAGCTACGCTGGTTCATGGTATTTGAATGTTAGAAGCACAAAACTTTATGATCATAGTATGACGTCAGCTTCTATCACAGTGCGCTCTTAACAATTCAGGGGGACAGGATAGTCTGGTGGTTAGAATGTTGTTCTCGCAATCTAACGGCCCAGGTTCAAGCCACAATAGAAACGCATTTTCAGTGGGATCTCCCCCCTGGAATTAACATCGGTGCCGATTCCACTCCCCCGAAAGTCTTTTGTATGATACTGTAAACCGAGATATCGTATGCCAGCGAGACAAAACATCTTAGAACACGTGAAAACATGTTTCGCCTTCGAAGAGTAGGCCGTTGTGTGCAGGTGGGAACACGTGAAAAATTTACAAAAAACACATGCACACAGGAGATAGATGTAAGAATGCACGCACATTAGTGCTGATTCATAATTCTCGAAATACAAGAGCTTGTATACATAAAATAGATAACAAAATATAAGTCTAAAAATGGAGACAAAAACAAAATACCATAGAAAATCCAATTTTCTTTGTTACGTCGTACCCGAGTAAAATATAGCATCAGTTATCACAACATCCTACTCAAGTCTTGTGTGTAAAACGATCCTGACACCCCCTCTTCCTCATAGATATACCATTTCCTCATTTACCACATCCTTTCATCTCCAAAGACCTTCCACTCATTTCCCCATTGCTTTAACACACACCAACACAAAATACCTCAGGTTTTGTCTAACGCATACACAACAATACTCCAGACCTCAAGTAGCCTGCATGAAAAAAAAAAACACCAAAAAAGAAATCTTGGGCAGAATGACAATTGCAGTTGCATGCCAATGACTGTTTCTATGTATAGCTGCAGTCTTATGGCATGATCCTAAAATAGGAACAACGCGCGTGGATCTTGGGCAGCAGACACTGATGGATGCAGGGGGGCTAATCTGGCTAAAGCCGAAACTCTGGGGTTTGTCAGAGGAAGACAGGCTGCGCCATGGTTTGATTGGAAAATGTATGGAAGAGCTTTGTTTCTGCCCGTTTATCTCTCTGCTTGCATGTCTGCCAATAGGGTGTGTTGTGTGTTGTGTGTGTTGTGTGTGTGTGTTTGTGGTGTGTGTGTGTGTTGTGTGTGTTGTGTGTGTGTGTCTAATGTGTGTGTGTGTGTTGTGTGTGTTGTGTGTGTGTGTGTGTTGTGTGTGTTGTGTGTGTGTGTGTGTGTGTGTGTGTGTGTGTGTAACGTGTGTGTGCGTGTGTGTGTGTGTGCGCGTGTGTGCATGTGTCTGATAGTGTTGGTTTGTTTTGTTGTTTTCCAGCACAAATTGGCTCCTACCCAGAAATGCTGTGACACCACAATCCTAACCATATTACCATATACACAGAGAGACTCATGCTTTGGTACACAGCCAACATCAATGGCGAAACTTGGTAGAAAGCTATTCAGGGCGGTGCTCCAAAGAATCCTAAAGGGTGTTCGGAAGGAAAGAAGAGGAAGAAGAAGAAGGAAGAGAAGAGAGAAGAAGAAGAAGAAGAAGAAGAAGAAGAAGAAGAAGAAGAAGAAGAAGAAGAAGAAGAAGAAGAAGAAGAAAGAAGAACAAGAAAGAAGAAGAAACAAGAACAGAACAGGAACAAGAAAAACAAGAAGAAGAGCAACAACAAACACACTCACACAAACACATAAACACACACACACACAACACACACACACACACACCACACACACACAACACACACACACACACACACACACACACACACACACACCACACACAACACACACACACACACACCACACACAACACACACACACACACACACACACACACACAACAAAACCCACACACACACACACTCACACATAACCACACAACAACACCACCACCCACAACACACAACCAAAACACAACACTACACCACACTTCAACACACACCACAAATCTCACGAAGGTAACAGACGACTTTATTTCAGCTCCGGACACTAAACACACTTTTTACATCAGAGACTGAATTCCAAGATACAGACTTGAAAGACCTCAACTCCCTTTGTGCTGGGAGCAGACAGACAGACAGACAAGACAGACAGAGGCAACAGGACTGAAGAGATGGCTGAGGGTTTGGCGAGGAGGGGTCAAAGCCGACCAAGAGACTGTAGTATCTTCTTTTATTCTACGGTCCTTGGTACCAGAAAATAGTACTACTGATGGGAAGAAAGAGGCTGACTGACTGAAAGCTAGGAGCGACCCTCTTCTCTTTCTTCCTTGCTTTGGCTTCAAAGTTCTGAGAGAGAGAGAGAAAAAAAAAAGGGGGGGGGGGGGGGGGTACTTGGAATTTGTTTTATTATGTGGTGGTCGATGGAGTCAGTAAGTGAAGTATGTTGCGAGATTTTTCTTGGTTTTTGTTATTGTTGTTGTTGTTGTTGTTGCTGCTGCTGTTGTTGTTGTTTTTTTGTTTGATTGTTATTAGAAGTGTGCTGGCTAATGGACAATCTTAATGACAAAAAAGCCTCCTCTGCCCAGACCCTTTTATCTCTTCCCAGCCTCGCTCTTTATCTCGTCATTTTCTTTCTGAATTTTCTCTTGACAATACACACAAGAAGTAATATAACACACAACGACCACTTCTAACACCATTGTCACAGCTGAAAGGATAACACGCACGCACGCACGCATACACACACACACGCGCGCGCGCGCGCGTGCGCGTAATTCCCTAACGAAACAACAACAAACATCCGTCCACCTCTGAGTCTGTATTTACTTCCAGTTTTGAGTTGTTGTTTTTTTTTTATCGAGATCAATACAAAGCATATTGTCTTCACTATTTATCAGCCACACTGTTCACACTATATTCTCAATAGACAGGAAACTCGTAGCACTTGGATTTCCTTTCAACACCTCTCGGCTCATTAGCAAACTCATCACAGCGTGGCGTGTGCTCACCCCAGCGTGGTAAGAGCAGCCATTGTGGAGACCACGACACACAATGGTATCAGTTTTCTGTTGATGTGGGGCCCACAAATGACGGGATTAACCTAATAACTGGAGCCCCGCGCTAAGGCCAACGCGACAATCACTTCATTCACTTCTGAATCATTAGCCAGCACAAAGAAATCGATGTTGATATGGACATCCACACTTTTGGTCGTTGAGTAAGAGGGACCCAGATAAAATATTCCAGTTAACATTGGGGAATTGAATCTGAATCCGAACTGATTTGTTTTTGGAGTGTTGTTGTTTTTTCACAAGTTGTTTTTTTTTCACGAAAACCATGCCTCCACTCTTGCAAAGAGGACTTTAGAAAGAGAATCATGCTTCATACAGAAATGACGGAACAACTTGAATGCTTTTTGATAAATTGCACCAAACACGTGGTTTTTTTTTGTTAAATAAGTTTCAAATTAACTTTTGTTTGAAAACCATAATAAACACAACAAAAATGTTATTTAAAAAAAGCAATAAACCTAAAGATACTATCAGTATTTTGGCTCAAACAATAAAAAAAAAATCTTCCTTAAGTTCAGAAAACTGTTACTATACTTTAGGCTGAAGCTTCGTCATGATCTCTTCCGTTACTGAGCTTTAACACGGCATCAGATACACAAAAAATGACTCTTTTAGCCTGTCTCCCATATTCAACTACAGCAAAACTTACTGCTCAAGTCTAAAAGTGGACGCATGTTCTTTGCAATTATAATGCACATTCACACACACACACACGCACACACATATATAAACACACATATGCATGCATGCACGCACGCACACACACGCACACACACGCAAACACTCACACACACGCACACACATACACACGTGCGTGCGCGTGCACGCACGCGAACGCGCACACGCACGCACACACACACACACACACGCGCACACACACACACACGCACACACACACTACACACACATAAACACCCCACCCACACACACACACACACATAAAACACACCACACACACCCACACACACCAGTCTACTAAACTCCTTTCTCCATTTCCAGTTCTCAAGGTCTCACAATCGATTATCATAAACATGGTTCCAGCCCAGGACCTCATTTCGTCCACAAACACGCTTCCTGCAGTTAGCACCTTATCTTACCCCCATAGCCATTCTTCTCCAGCTGTACTCCCCAATGTGCATGATTTTCCATCAATACATCGCTTTGCCTGACAGCTGCTAGGCCACAGGACAAACCACAGCATGCATACGTCTTGCCTGAAGTAGTCCTAGGGTAGACTCTGTTGTCCTCATTCAGAAAAGCAAACACTACAAGATTCTTCAGTCTTCTACCAGAAGGTTTGCCATCGTTGAGACAAAATAACACTTTTCCATCTTTTCCTCTTAACGACTGGTGTGATTACAGAGCATCGTCATAAACAAATCATATCTCCAAGGATCTGTACACATACAAGTAAATATCTGTCTTTCTATCCCTCTCTGTCTGTCTGTCTGTCTGTCTGTCTGTATGTCTGTCTGCCTCTCTCTCTCTGTCGATTGTCAAAGCATTGTCAATTCTCTCTCTCTCTCTCTCTCTCTCTCTCTCTCTCTCTCTCTCTCTCTCTCTCTCTCTCTCTCCTCTCTCTCTCTCTCTCTCTCTCTCTCTCTTCCTCCCCCCATCTCTCTCTCCCTCTCACCCATACACACATACACATCAACCATCCTGATCACCACCACGACCACCACAACTTCCACTATCATCCCTTCCTCAGTCTTAACTTAGTCAAAGAGTTAAAAGATCACAGCAGACGACTTTTCCTCTCTAATGAAAGCAGTGTAAAGATGCCTTAACATCACAGTGGATCCCTCAAAGGGTCTGGCCAGTACAGTAAGAAATGGGAACATTGCCTCCTCCTCCCCCTCCTCCTCCTCTTCTTCCTCTTCCTTCCCTTCAATGCTCCATCCAATCTTTACCATCTGGAGCTCATCAGAAAAGTAGCCATGTGTCAGTCACTCAGTACTATCCCCAGTTTCCAAAGCTCCCATCTTGTGGAGGAAGAGAGACAAAGAGTGAAGGCAGTGAAGACTTTACACTCTGTGACCAGTGATGGACGTACGTGCGGTCCCCATCTCCCCACAATCCACAGTGAGTGGTGGGGGGCAGTGAGTGATCATGGTCATTGAACCTTCCTTTCCCTCATGGCTTGAGGGGGCGGGCAAGATTATATTTATGTGTGTGTGTATGTGTGTGTGTGTGTGTGTGTGTGGTGTGTGTGTGTGTGTGTGTGTTGTAGTGTGTGTGTGTGTGTGTGTGTGTGTGTGTTGTGTGTGTGTTAGTGTGTGTGTGTTTTATGTGTGTGTGTGTGTGTGTTGTGTGTGTGTGTGGTGTGTGTGTGTGTGTTGTGTGTTAGTGTGTGTGTGTGTGTGTTAGTGTGTGTAGTGTGTTGTTAGTGTGGTGTGTGTAGTGTGTGTGTGTGTGTGTGTGTGGTGTGTTGTGTGTGTTTAGTGTGTGTGTGTGTGTGTTGTGTGTGTGTGTGTGGTGTTGTGTGTGTGTATGTGTGGTGTGTGAGTGTGTGTGTGCTGTGAGTTGTGTGTTGTGTGTGTGTGCGTGCGAGAGTGAGTGCTTGTGTGCATGTTCTTGCTTGTTTTACATCATCCCGTGTGTTACAGCTTTGTAAATCTTGTCATCTGTTCTCACCGGACATACAATGGCCTACTCTTACGAAAAGCGAAACAGGATTTAAAGTGTGCGCAGAGTGCGTAGTGTTGTGTGTGTGTGGTGTGTGTGTGTGTGTGTGTGTGTGGTGGTGGGTGGGGTGGGGGTGGGGGTGTGTACGCGCGCGCGCGCGCGTGTGCAATGAAATGAAAGGTTTGAAATGCAGATTTCATTTCAGCAACCCCCCACAGCTCAGAAAAACAAACCGTTCCAGCCAGCATGTGGTCACCTAGCGTGAAAAAGCCATAGTGACGATGACAATGCAGACAATGGTATGGATGGAACTCTTGTAAACAACTGCGAATGCCCAAAAAACAAAACCTCACACAAGCAAACAAACCAACCTTAATGCCTGCCACCTTGACGATCTGGAGATAACATCAGACCAGGTTATTTTGGTGATCACACACAGGGAACCGTGTATACTTGACGGTCATGTCTATCAGCTTTATCAACAATCTATCTATCTATCTATCTATCTATCTATCTATCTATCTATCTATCTATCTATCTATCTATCTATCTATCTATCTATCTATCTATCTTCAGTCTATCTATCTATCTATCTATCATCTATCATCTATCTATCTATCTATCTATCCTATCTGTCTACATCTATCTATCTATCTATCTATCTATCTATCTATCTATCTATCTATCTATCTATCTATCTATCTATCTGTCTATCTATCTGTTATCTATCTATCTATCTATCCCTTAACCTGGTGACCGTGGGGGCACCCCTGAAGACTTGACAACCAGTTCCCTCCATTCCTCTCTCTGTTCTGATTTTCTCAAAATTTGGTTAAGTTATAGGCCTGTCCATTCGCTGATGTTGTCCTCCCATCTCTTCTTTGGTCTGCCTCTCTCTCCTCTCCTTGGACAGTGCCTTGCAGTATTGTTTTTGCTAGTCCTTTCGATCTCGTTACGCTGCGCGTGCCATTTAAGTTTACGCTTCTTTACGATTGATAATTTTCGTAGGGACCAATGGTTTGCTGGATGGTAACATAATCCAGCAAACCATTTTAGCCTACAGCAAAACACGTCGAATTCCCTAGAAAATCACGTGTCTCCCCTCAAGGCTGCTGTTGTTGTTTCTGTATTCGGTATTGTTTAATTCTCAATTTCCCCCTAGGCTCCTTTTCTAAGTGTATTAGTATATGGGATCAGTTTTATTCCTGAATGTTTTGTTTCAAGGCTCACGTATACTAAAATGTTTTGTGCAATGACTTCATTGGGTGAGAAAAATAATGATACAAAGTTTCAGGAAGCAGAACAGGTCATTGTTGTTATGAAAGTATAAGGGTCAATAGACTGGCTCAGTATGCTGTAAACATTTTGTGAAAACTAATTTATCGTTTTTCTTTATGGACAGGAATAAAAATTGTTGTACATTTGGTTTTGGACCTTGGAAACTATTACGATTATATCCCACCAATGAACCGATAGAGTCTCTCTACTTGTGAATGACTTTTATCATCAGCTCTTAATGAAACTTTCAGAATACCAGTTACTTGTTTATCCAGATTTTGATAGTATCTTCGTGTTCACCAGCCGCTTTCCAGTTGCCAACAGAGTGGTACATTATCTTCACATTCCATCTGTGCCATCTCCCAAGCTTTCTTCCCAGCTCTCATCGTTAAGATTCGAATATGAAAACCGTTTGAAAAGAGACTAAATGAAACCAATCATACTGAAAGGCTGAACTTTTCTTTTCTTCCTTCTTCCAAGTCAGAGACAAAGATAGAAATAACATGCACACTTGAACTCACGCATGCAGGGACATACGGATGCACACACGCATGTACACGCATGTACACACACACATACACACGCACACAAACACACACACACACACACACACACACACACACACACACACACACACACACACACACGCACACACACAAACACAAACACGCACGCACGGATGCACGCAAGAAAGAACACATACACACGCGCGCATGCACGCACACACACATAATCTACTCACACACTTATATGTCCGCTTTTAAATTTCCAAAGGTCTTATTTCCCTAACTGTACACTGTCTAGGTACATGCTCTGTACTCCCAGCCCATCACTGAGATTTCCCTCTTTCACATCTGCCACAGACACCCAGCCTAGGATCCAGGATAGAGGTCGTCATTTCATAACCATACTCCCTGCAGACCAAAACTTCAGCATCTGCAGAGTGCCATCTGTATATCTGTATGTCCGACTGTCTGTACTCCGTAAGGGCACTGAGATAATGCACACAATAACATAAACACATAGTTTGTATCCCCTACTTGCTTACGTGATGTACAGTGCAGGCTACTAGTACAGCTGAAATCTCAATACAGATGTCGTAGTACATATTGTATGTATGTATGTATGTATGTATGTATGTATGTATGTATGTATGTATGTATGTATGTATGTATGTATGTATGTATGTATGTATGTATGTATGTATGTATGTATGTATGTGCGTGCGTGCGTCGTGTGTGTTTGCCTGCCTGCCTGCCCGCCCGCCTGCCTGCCTGCCTGCTGCCTGCCTGCCTGGCCTGCCTGCTGTCTGTCTGTCTGTCTGTCTGTCTCTCTCTCTCTCTCTCTCTTATATATATATATATGATATGTGTGCGAGTGTATGTGCGTGCGTGTGTATTTACTACGTTTAAAACCATGTAAACATCATTTTTTTTCCCTCTAAGCATTTTCTTTAGTCAAAGAATCCTATTTCTCAGCTAAACTGCGGGTAACCCCCCCCCCCCCTCCCCCCCCGAGTAGGCTACATGCATCTTAGCAGGATTAAATCCTATAAGAGCAGTACCCTTTTGAAGAAAACACTATTCAGGGAATCAATCCTGACCAATACGATATTCCCTGTTTTCTTTTTCAACTGACGAGAAAAAGAAACTAAACGCTCTCATCAATACTTGTTATCATATTAACGTCAAGCTGGTTGACAGCGGTTTTGCTTGATGTTTTTTTTTTTAAATAGGAATTATATGCTTGCATAACTAGCAAGAATGATGCAATAACGAAAACTTGACGTGAAAGAAAGTGCTATTAAAAGTAATTAAATTTCGGATGGACAAATGATTTCAAAACAACTGGAAAATTGCATAAGGAGAGAGAGAGAGAGGGAGAGGAGAGAGAGAGAGAGAGAGAGAGAGAGAGAGAGAGAGAAGAGAGAGAGAGAGAGAGAGAGAGAGAGAGAGAGAGAGACAGACAGACAGACAGACAGACAGACAGACAGACAGACCGACAGACAGACAGACAGAGACACAGAGACACAGAGTCAGACAGACGGAGAGACAGAGACACAGAGAGCCATTGAGAGAGGAGAGAGAGAGAGAGAGAGAGAGAGAGAGAGAGAGAGAGAGACAGAGACAGAGACAGAGACAGAGACAGACAGACAGACAGATAACGATGACGAAATTTTATTGCTTTCAGCTGACAAACTCATACAGCAATGGAACGTCGCAGCGCAACGCCATTCCATGGCATGAAAACCACGGCATTGATCTTCATCATGTACAGCCAAACACCACACTCTTTACTGTCCAGATATGTTAACGACATTCCGAGCATTTGTTGTGTAATGTCTCTGTCACACACACACTGTCAGCCAAGGTAAAACTGGAGGAGGTCACAAAGAGTCGCTAAATCCCGTGAGGCATGTGCTGAAGTCCCCATGTGGAGAGATAAAGAGAGAGAGAGAGTGTGAGACAGAGAGATATAGTGAGAGAGAGATATATATATACATATATATATATATATATAGAGAGAGAGAGGAGAGAGAGAGAGAGATAGAGAGAGATAGAGAGATAGATAGAGAGAGAGAGAGAGAGAGAGAAGAGAGGAGAGAGAGAGAGAGAGAGAGAGAGAGAGAGAAAGAGAAAGAGAAAGAGAAATAGAGAGTGTGTGTGTGTGTGTGTGAGACAGAGAGATATAGCGATATATATATATAAATATATATATATATAATATATATATATATATAGAGAGAGAGAGAGAGAGAGAGAGAGAGAGAGAGAGACAGAGACAGAGAGAGAGATAGAGATAGAGAGAGAGAGTGAGAGAGAGAGAGAGAAAGAGAGGAAGGCAAGTAGAGACATAGACAAACAGAGCCAACTTTAAGATGAAGATAACCCCCCAAAAATACAAAATTGAAATCTATGCCTCACCCCGAAACATCCCTCGTACATATGCACGTATAAAATGCCACACAAGAAAAGTTTTTTCGTCTTCTTTTGTGGCTGATAAAGTTTAACTCCAGCTGTCTGTTTCTTTGTAGTAATGTAGGAGATATCTATGGAATTGGAAAATGATACCACGGAATGGTAATAGCCATGGAGAAAGAACAGTCTCTGTTCCATCGTTTTGAAGTCTGCAGACAGGGCTAGGCTGTCTAGGGCGACTTGTTATGGCCTATAGACAGTGTGAGACATTGGGTCGTAAACATGCTCAAAGAACATCTTGGGTGATAACAGGCATAGAAAGCCTTTTGTTTGTGTCCTATGCTAAAGAATTACTGTCTTTACCTGTCTGTCTGCTTGCCTGTATGCCTGTCTTTCTGTCTGTGTGTCTGTCTCCCTTCTCCTCTCTCTCTGTATTCTCTCTCTCACACACACACACACACACACACACACACACACACACACACACCACACACACACACACACACACACACACACACACATCATTTGATGGAAATGTTTTTGGTCCCTATGTTCAATTTTAAATTGTTTATTTTTGTCGTCTAAGTTTAGTTCATTTTTATCAACACAAATTCAAAAAGTGTTATATTTGTACATTTTATGGCGCGTTGCATCTTCATGTTGTTCATTTTTTTAAAATAATATCTAGATAATTATGATCAATGAATTTGTTTTGACACTAATGTTCGGGACCGTTGGGAATCATATGTATTTTGAATATTTATGTATATGTATTATGTATATATATATATGTATATGTATATGTATATATATATATATAATATATATATATATATATATATATATATATATATATATATATATATATATTATATATATATAGGTATGTATGTATGTATGTATTACATATCCATTTCTTCTCTTTAAGATTAATCATGATTGAACCTAAGTTGTTGGTTTTGGGTTTTTTTTTCTTTTCTTTGGGAGGGGGAGGGGTTGCTGTTGTTTTTTGTTATTTTGTTTTGGGTTTTTTATGTTTTGATAGTCCCTAATCAAGACATGGGCCAGATACAAAAAAAAACTCTGTGAATGCTTTATCTGTAACCCTTGAAAATAAAAGATTAATAATTAATTTTCTTTGCCCCTCTCAAAATTAATCACAGGCTCTAATAAAGTGCCATAAAATGCGAAATGAAACCATAAAAGATATCTGAAAAGATACTGTGCTGAACATCTGCCAACAGTGATGTCTCGACAATCCAGCCAACAGGAGTATGGCAGACTGGTCGAGTCAAAAGGAAATGAATCGGGTTTTCTGTGCCAAGAGCATTTCTGTCATCACTTCTGGACCACACACAGTCAAGCATTTTGTGTTCGAGGAATATGGGAACAATAGAAGACAATAGCCTCGATTCCTGGTGAAATGGCAGTTCTGGAAGATATAGCAGGATGAACGTTTTCTCCTATTTTTTTTCTTCCTTTTGCAGGCAGATTACACAATAATTTCCAATCCTGTAAAGCAGAAACTACTGATGTTTGATGTTGTCTTGTCGAAGTTTTCAGATTGTGTTCCACCTGTGTCAGCTTCAATTTACAAATGTCAAACCGAGTTATCAAGTACTTAGCTGAAAAGGCGAATGGTTATATCGATGATATATAAAAGGCTTCTCTCTCTCAGTGTGTGTGTGTGCACGCCCACGCCACGCACACTACACACACACACACGCACACACACACGGCACACACACACTCACACACACACACACACACTGCACACACACACACACACACACACACACACACACACACACACACACACACACACACACAGCCCCTTTTTTCCCCCTTCCTATCCAGTGCTTTTCATCATTCTCTTTCGTTCAATTTTCCCCCATATTCATTGCAGAGCATGCAGTCACACACATAGTTTGTTGCTTTGTTGTCGTTCATTCCTCTTTCAATTTTCCTATCTCCCAGGCTACCATTGTCATCTTTTCCATGGCTGCATTAACCCAGCATAGCCTGTGTTCTTCAACGTTTTGTTGTAAATCTATACAATTCAATGCGTTGTAATCGATATAGTCCTACACAACCATACTGTGTAAAACAGAAGCTACAATACATTTACTTACGTATGAAGTTTTAAATATCTCTAGCGTTTTGTCCTTGTAAGTATCATTCAACCTAGTTTTACCTAACATGCCTACGTTGCGTGCATGTATGCTTGTGTGCTCATGCGTGGTTTGTGTGTGTGTGCGTGATGCTGGCGTGCGTACGCCCGTGTGTGTGTGTGTGTGTGTGTGTGTGTGTGTGTGTGTGTGTGTGTGTGTGTGTGTGTGTGTGTGTGTGTGTGTGTGTGTGTGTGTGTGTGTGTGTGCGTGTGTGGTGTGCGTGTGTAGATGGTTGGTTGAGTGTATGTGTTCAAATCCCTGTAGTTGTGAATGCTTACGGCAGTGTGCATGTCCTATAAAATCATCTCATTTCAAGCACTGAAACCTTTCACATCAGCAGACTGACACTACTAGATAAAATGCTTATGATTGTTGAAGTACTTATCATTATTGTTGTTGCAGCACCAGCTACTGCTGTTGTCTTTCTCATGCAAAAGCGATAGTTGAAAAAAAAACCCCTGAGTAATTCGATGTCTGATGTGTGTGAGTTTTTCTATTTGTGAGATTATAACGACTTTAAATTGAATTGATTGTTACCTTAGCTTTGTCTACATCAAAACCAGACTTCAAGGAAAGTAGTTAAATCTACAATTGAGGGAGATTGATTCTTTAGTTTTTCATCCCTAAGGATATTACCCACACTAATACTTTTGTCTGGACTAACAGAGATGTGTAGCCTCTCTCCTCTCCTCTCTCTCTCTCTCTCTCTCTTCTCTCTCTCTCTCTCTCTCTTAGACTTCAAGCCTTCTTTCTCAGAGAAATAAGCCAAGTGTTAGTCTGGATATTTGCAGACTTTTACATTGTGAGGTACTAATAGACTTTGAATGACAGCTAAAGCATATGGAACTCATCTTTTCTATAATAATTATGCTAGGTCTCTCATCTCTTGCTGTTAGGTATACAATGCAAATAGTGTTAATACGCGTAGCATTGTTTTCTGTCTAAGAATCTGCCTTTGCCTCTCTGTCTACCACTTTGTCTGTCCGTGTCTTTTTCTCTGTCCACCCTCTCTATCTCTGTCTGCCTTTTTGTCTGTTTGTTCATCCCTTTCTTTGTCCTCGCTCTCTTTGTCTATATGTGTCCGTCTGTCTGTCTTTCGCTCTCTGTCTCTCTCAGGAAAAAACGATTTTCTGTATTTCCATTTTTCTCAATAAAACTTTTTTAACATGCCCTTTTGAAAGAACTTCAGTTCCTTTTTGTCCCGAAAGAACCTCTGAATCAAACCAGTAATGATCCCTGTCTGGGATGAGAAATAATAGCACAGAAACTGCTGTGCTTTGTACCCTTGATAATCTCTTTACTAAGGCAGACACCGACTTGTCTACTCCGTAACCATGTTAGACCTCAGTGCAGCACTTGGTAACTGCATCAGTCTACATCATTCTGTCTTGCTTAACAGTTCATCTATTGGTTTTCGTAGTGTAGTGCTGGACTGGTTTCGTCGTCTCTTCAGTGATCAATATCAGGCAGTCCTTTTTAGATCGAATACAGTGAGCTTCAATCTTCTGGTGTACAGCATACCACAGGTTCAGTATTAGAACTGGTCCTGTTTGACCTTTTTTTTTTTTTTTATTATTATTTTTTTTTTCTCAAGACTGTCAGATGTCATTTTTCACACATGTGTGATTTTACAGGCTAGCTGATGCATCTTATCTGATAATTTTATTTTGCTCGAGTAGTTATTCAAGTCTGCATGAGTAATATCATGATGGATAGCAAGAAGATCAAGTTTGTTACTGATGGAATTTGGTTAATGACTACCTGTCGGATTTCCTTCATTGCCCGACAGATTTAAGAGAATCGATGCACACTGTCGAATGTGATGTTCCTTTAAGCATTCACTGAAGTATCTTAAGTGTCAAATTGATCAGACACTCAATGCAAAAAACACAAACACAAAACCTGCGGGTTTTCTTGAAGTTAGATTGCAATGTATCAATATCTTTTCCCATGTGATGCAAATGTGTATCAGTTCTTGCGTTTCGTTATTGAGTGGGTCAATTCCGCCATGTCTTTATAGCTTCATGAATTCACTGATTCAACATAAAAAAAATGCTTTTGTATTTTATCACATAACAATTCTGTCAACACTCACATCGTGAATGAAACTGGTAAACAGGTTACGTTTCATTAACAACAATCGCTTCTGTGCTGTTCAATTACGAGCACCTTTCCTCGTCTGCGTTTAATCGATTCGACGATTATTTTGTCTGCTTTTGTTTTGTGGAGGCTGGTGTGTGTGTGTGGTGTGTGTGTGTGTGTGTGTGTGTTGTGTGTGTGTGGTGGTGGTGTGTGTGTGTGTGTGTGTGTGTGTGTGCGCGCCGTGCGTGCGTGCGTGCATGCGTGGTGCGTGAATCTGTGCGTGCGTGCGTGATCTGTGCGTGTGTGCGTGCGTAGTGTGTGGTGTGTGCGCGTGCGTGCTTGCATGCGTGCGTGCATGTTTTCCATACGAAATTGGAGTTATTTCATAAGCTGGAACAAATTATGAACACAGCACAATTAGTGCCTTTGTGATGATAATTCCTTGTCAGCTTTTGAAATTTTGTCAAAGGGCTAGAAAGACCATTGCATGTGATAAAAAAAAAGATTTAATAATCAACACCTCTTAGCTCATTTACAAATTGACTGCATGCGACCACTCCGCCGTGTGGAAACGCAATGTTGCGCACACAGCAGACAATGCGCCGGCTTTCGTTCTGTTTACTCTCAGCTTACAAATGGCAAAATTATCCAACGACTGCAGTTCTGCTCCCAGACCCAAAACAGCATTCCCTTCTGAATTATTCATACAACAGAGAACATTAATGTTCCTATGAAAAAGCATAGTCTGTTCCTTTGAAATACCAGACTGCAAAATGTGAGCTGTCCGCATTTTTTTTAATCTTTCGATCTTTGGTTTACTGTGTTCAATGATAGGATCTACATTATTCTCTTTATTTTCTCCATTATTCTCCTTTAAATGCACTTAGGTTAACTGGGGCATGGTACTGTACAGCCGTACATTATTCTCTTTATTTTCTCCATAACTCCTTTAAATGCACTTCGGTTAACTGGGGCATGGTACTGTATAGCCGTACATTATTCTCTTTATTTTCTCCATTACTCTCCTTTAAATGCACTTAGGTTAACTGGGGCATGGTACTGTATAGCCCTACACGCCATTCTTCTCTGTGTGTGGGTGACGACTCAAAGGCTACATCTAGGTAAATGGCTTTCCTGTCCATTCTATATCTACACAATTTGTCAACCCATCAATTTTTAAAGACAGACATTTCCTGTGAAGTCTTGCAAAAGTAGTTTTCACGGATGGCTACCAAACACAATGGTTTTAAATCAGATCGTATGATAGGACTAGAATCACTGTTGCATACTTTATTTATATCTCGTGCCTCTTTAAAAACAAAAGTGCTAACGAAAACAAAAAAGCATGGAGACATTGAAATGGCATTTTTTGTGTGGCCCCTACTAACACGTTATTTTCTCTTTCCTGTGTGTAAAAAAGTATTTGATATTGTTTCATTCGTGATTCTTTTGTGTGTGTTTGTGTGTGTGTGTGTGGGGGGGGGGGGTTTACATAGCTTACATCTATTTTACATCTATTTTCAAAATCTATAATAAACCAAAGGCTAGCTATCATGCTGTTTGTCTTTGAGAGCAGGGCTTTTCTTTTAGTGAAACAAGGTTCTCGCTGTTATGCGCACTAAATGCTGTTGTGTCATCCCAAAGGCAGGCACTAACTCCACCACTATATTCTTCTTCGTCGTCGAACGCTCAGACAGCAACCAATATTGTCTGTTATATGAGCGAAAATGGGTCACCCTGCATTTAAGCGCCTTACAAGTCAGGCCCAGCGCATCCGACTTCAGCATAAGAAAGAATAGTTATCTTTTAAGTCTTTCTGGAGGGGAAAAAGACAGGAGAATGAACCAAGATGGCTGAAAATGACACCACTAAAAGACAACGACAGCTCTGTTTTAAGACAAAAAGAGAACAAGTGGGCTTTGAGAGAGAGAGAGAGAGAGAGAGAGAGAGAGAGAGAGAGAGAGAGAGAGAGAGAGAGAGAGAGAGAGAGAGAGAGAGAGAGAGAGAGAGAAATGAAATGAAATGAAGAGAGAGAGAGAGAGAGAGAAGAGAGAGAGAGAGAGAGAGAGAGAGAGAGAGAGAGAGAGAGAGAGAGAGAGAGAGAGAGAGAGAGAGAGAGAGAGAGAAATGAAATGAAATGAAATGAAGAGAGAGAGAGAGAGAGAGAGAGAGAGAGAGAGAGAAGAGAGAGAGAAGAGATAGAGAGAGAGAGAGAGAGAGAGAGAGAGAGAGAGAGAGATTTCATTTGATTTGATTGATTTGATTTATTCTTTATATCGAGGATAATGGGATAAACATCATTGTGCTTTTTTCGTCCATCCCGTGTGTATGCAGTTTTGTAAATTTGTCATCTGTTCCCACCGGCACACGATGGCCCACTCTTTCGAAAAGCGGAACAGGATTTAACATGTGCGCAAGAGAGAGAGAGAGAGAGAGAGAGAGAGAGAGAGAGAGAGAGAGAGAGAGAGAGAGAGAGAGAGAGAGAGAGAGAGAGAGAGAGAGAGAGAGAGAGAGAGAGAGAGAGACAGACAGACAGACAGACAGACAGACAGACAGACAGACAGACAGACAG
>CM060320.1:44543926-44546426 GCA_030674155.1 Stramonita haemastoma | reverse complement strand
ATGATGTGATCGGCATATTTTTTTTTTTTTTTTGCTGACGAACAAGGCGTTGCCGGGATTTCTATGTCGACGCAATGTGCTCTATCAATTCCGTTGCCGTAAACAGCGGTCGACGCTTTGCTTTATAGGCTGTAAAGCAATAAATTCCCTTCAGTCGTGTTCTCTCTCTCTCTCTCTCTCTCTCTCTCTCTCTCTCTCTCTCTCTCTCTCTCTCTCTCTCTCTCTCTCTCTCTCCCCAAGCTTAGCTGGGTCTCTTCGGCAAATTATTCATCTCCCTTTTTCTATTTAAGTCCCGATGAGACTACCTCCCCAGCTACCTTCCCTCATTCCATAACCTCTTCAAATTTCATGTCTCTTTATTTTCTGCCATCCCTTTAGGGCTATGGAGGATTGTACATAATATGAAAGAAATAAAATCATAACAGGGCAACATACATGCACCACGTAACTGGATATTTGAACGACTAGAATAAGACAAAAACTTTGTCTGTTTACGCATACCAAACTCTTCGCACAATGTTAACATGTTATTTCTGATACTATCAATCATTTTAACAACATTTTTATTTGAGGAAGAAAAGAGTTGTTTTATACTTTAAAGAGTTTGGATGTTTAGCATAGTATTTTGCTAAACATTTCCAACAACAGACACGTTACAACCCTTGTTTATTTATGGAGACGTAAATAGTCAAGCAAGTGTTTTCTGGTTAAATCAAAAACAAACCCATAAAAAACATAAAATAAAAACTATAAAGAAAACAGTTAATGTAATATCGAGCAGGGTGAGGCTAGCAGTCACTCTTAGATTTCGTTTTTTTCTTGTTGTTGGCTGGTTAGGTTCTGTTTCTGATTGTTTTAGGGTTTGTTTGTTTGTTTGTTTGTTGTTGAAACACTTCATTTCACTTTTGTGGTGCATTGTTCATAATAAAAGAGAAAAAAACAGACATTAAGCGCTTTGATTTGTTTTTGCAAGATATAGCTCTATATAAATTCCATTTTTTATTATTATTACATACACTAGGCAAAAACAAATCAGATAACAAAGGAACAAAACCTAGCAATTAAACTGTACCCTTCAATTGCTAGGTTTGTTACTTTTTGCGCTATATGTTAATTGAGAATTGCACAGGGATTTCGGTCTCGTCTGAAAGACCGCCACCAAGACCACCCTCAAAATCTGTTGAAATCGGGGAGAAAGATAGCGGACCATACGTGTAAACCATGAACTTTTTCATTTTCTCCTGACAGATGCCTCACCTGTCAGGGCTAGCCCCAAAACTCCTCTGTGGTAGCAGCACTTAGACTGGCCGGGCAGACGGTTATGAAAATAGTAGTCACTGGCTACAGGCAGTGTATGGAACAGCGTGTAGCCATTTGTGGGCTGATTCTCCCTTCGGGCCATCTGTGCTGTTCTATATGCTAGGTGGGATTTATGGCTGGCCACAGACAATGGCTGAGGTGAAGTGTTGACATAATCGATAGCCGGCAGAAAGATCCAGTTCACTCCTATCCAGTCACGGTGTTTGCAGCTTCACTGCCGACCACAGGGGTCACACATTGGGGGCTTTTCACTATGTGTACAAAGCAAAAGGAGAGATCCGCTCTTTTTGTTGCTAGGCAAATGGTTGATTTGGCTCATTGATGCCTAAACTTAGCGTTTCCTGAGATCGTCATTAGGACAGACCATGGTTCCTTGACCTCGGTGATGTTATGGTTCCCTGATGTTTAGGCTCACTACTGTTTAGGCAAAGTGACGTTTAGGCTCTTTGATGTTAAGCTCACTGATGTTAAGCCCCATGATGTTTAGGTTCCCAGATGTTTATGTTCCCTGATGTCTAGGCTCACTGGTGTTTAGGTTCACTAATGTTTAGGTTCACTGATGTTTGGGATTCCTGGATGTTTAGGTTTCCTGATGTTATGTTCCCTGATGTCTAGTTTCACTGATGTTTAGGTTCACTGATGTTTAAGCTCAGTGATATTAAGACTCACTGATGTCTAGGCTCAAAGATGTTTAGGCTCAGTGATGTTAAGGCTCAATGTTGTTTTGCTTTATCCTTGCTTTATGTAACCTTTGCTTCAACTGATCGTGGGTTCATAAAATCGGTTCATCATTTCTCATGCTCAGACTTGCTTTAGTTCAATGTTACTTCAGTTTCCACTTGACCTGGCTAAGATTCGTGTTATTTCATCTTTGCCTCAGTTTACCACTGGTTTGGCTAAGATTTGAGTCATTTTATCCTTGCTTCAGTACACCATTGGTTTAGCAAAAGGGGGTGGGGGAAGACAGACAAACAGAGACAGAGACAAAAAGACAGAGGAAGAGAGACATACAGACAGACAGAGACAGAGAGAGATAGAGAGACAGACAGACAGACAGACAGACAGAGAGACAGAGACAGAGAAACAGAGAGAGATGAAGTAGAGAGACAGAGAGAGAGAGACACAAGGAGAGACAGAGAGAGAGAAGAGAGAGAGAGAGAAGAGAGAGAGAGAGAGAGAG